>OY769903.1:10669060-11269060 GCA_963669185.1 Dyspetes luteomarginatus | reverse complement strand
ATATATCGCGCGCATCTATATAAAAAAAAAATATATATATATATAGATGCGCGCATTTCATACAACGTGGGGGTAGCATGCGCACGAGACGTACCCTGCGCTTCGTCATTACCAAAGCGCCGTCCCCTGCAGTTTTGTTGTTTTCTTTGTGTTTTTTACTTTTTTATCGGAAAAAAAACTATTGGAAAGCACTGGATCGAACGCAATACCGAAAAAACGTTTCGGCGATACGGAAAATCTGTAAAAGAATATACACGTAGACGAATTTCGACATTTTAATGTGATTTTTATTCCAAAACTGAAATCTGTCATTGAGCTGTGATATTTTTTCAAAGTTTTTATGTCTCGAGGACGGCGGTCTCAAGGTATGCCTCTATCGTTTAAGGAAGAGCGTGAGATCCGAGGGAACCGATAGGTACATATAAGCATGAGACGATACTGATTCTGCGTCTAGAGATCAAGTACACTATATACATATACAGGGGCTTCATGCATCGATTATTGATCACCATTCCCATTATTGGATCATCCCTGGCCCCATTATTGACCCATCCCTCAGATTTTTGTACACGGCAGTAAAGGCAATTTTTTTGATTACATAGATATGTATATGTACATGTGCGTGGATTAATGTGGTTTACCTGTATAACAGGTAAAAAGAGAAGTTCTGAAACGATCGCGAGAGGAAAATCTACAGCGTGTAACTTCGTTCGTCGTTGATGCTCCATCGGGAAAATGAGACCGGGTTGGGGGATAAAGTGAAAGCGCGCAACTCCTGTGGATTTTCAATGCTTTTTCTCTCCACTGGTGATACTGCATCTCGCCATAGCCGATGGGAGCACTCTCAGGAGGTTTTCTACGGGGGATGCTGGATCTATGTACATATATAAAGCTAGAAAAACCCGAGAGCCACTAGGGAACGTCGAAAAAGTTTTAACGAGACAGTCGGAGATTCTTCAGCTCGCCGAAGCCAAGGTGGGTTTGCGGATGGAAAGGGATCTAGAAGATACGAAAAGGAGGAGAAAGAGGAATGAGGAGGATGTGGGAGAAAGATGGGGAAATACGCAGAAACGTGAGGAAGTGAGAAAAATTTTGGGTTGAATTTGTATTAGGAGAGAGTATGGTGAGATTTGCTTTTCTTAACTTCGCGGCACCGCTAAGGAAAAAAAAAATAGAAATTTGCAGGATATTTTGGCAAGAATTTTCTGCCTATGACCTGCAGAATCATCTCCACTTTTCTAACTAGTTTTTTCCCAGTAAGAAAAAACGGGGGAATTGGATTCACCGTTAGCGTTAAAGTGCAAACTATATATATATATATTTAACTTTTCCCATGTTGACTAGCCAGAAAAAATTAACTCCTAATTATAGTTTATCTCATATACGACAGTCAACGGGTTTAGCGATTTAGAGTCAGGAGTGGGGGGAAATTAAAAATTGTGGGAACCGATCCCATTTCCATGATGAAAATTGTGAGGACTTTGACTGTATTATAGAATCTAGAAATTTAATTTCTCCTACTGTAACCATTTTGTTTCGTTCGGGTAAGCTTTGGGTCAAAGCATACAAGATCAAATTCCTCGCGTGAAAAATTTCATGCCCGAAGTTCGTAAAATGCTGATCAGGAAAAACTTTGGATGAATCGTAGTCGATTGAGTAATGCAATTCAAGTTGATGAATGATTCATCGCGATCGAAGGTAGAAACAATTTAAACAATTTTTTCGTAATCATGTGACCGTAGATGTGGAAAGAACGACATTAAATGTAGATTACGCGACCATAATAGTAACAATACAAAACTGTTAAATAATGAGTTTTGTTTTGTCGTCAGTTTCAATATTGTCGCTGGTAAGCGATTTATCCCGATTTATTCCATACATACTTCCGCCCGACTCGTGATATTATTAATTAATCAAAATGGATGCTACATTCAACCGGAAATTGAGATAAAGGGATATAGAACGTATTCCATTATATTTATATATATTGTTATTAATCGTTGTTATTTCGATCTTCTCGTAAATTGCATCCAGTAAATTGCACGTTATTTTCAATAATAGAAACATTTCTGTGTCAGACATTAGAGAAGCTTTCGAGGAGATATTGCTCCTATAATATCAATTGATATCCAGCACGTAGACCCCGTTCAGGCAATTTATATATCCACAGATAAAGTAAACACACGCACACACACAGGCCCAGACGAATATCATTGTAGCACATAGAAGGGAGGAGAACGCGACAGGTTTCAATGCCAACGGGGCGGCCCGCGGATCGAACGTTTTATTTGCTCAGCCAGTAGGGAGGTAATTGATGTTCTATAGATGAACGAACAAACATCAAACCGAGAGAGGAGAGGCTGATTCGTTGACTCTCACCCCGGTAGTTTAGACATATATATATGGTAAAAGCTTCTTTCTATATACATACATAATATTCATATATACCTATACAGTCTACATTGCGTATATATATATTCGTTTCCGGCCGTTCTTACGTTTGACCGAGCACACAAGAACACGAGCTATATTCGTATACCAATTGGGAGAATAATTAAATACGGTGTGCAACACCAATCACCAGTTAACACGCAATTGGATCAGTAACATCGTCGAATAATTCAACGCATTGCAATTGTGAAATATAAAAACGGAGCTCAAACATCTAAAACGTATCGATCCAGTACAGATTTTTGCGGTAATAAAATGTGACAAAAAAAATAATAGACTAGAAAATGGAAAACAAAATAATTTTATTTAATGCAAGAAAATTTAGTTAGTTTTAAATTAAAATTTGAGCCCATCGCCGCCATTGATGTTTCAAACTTATCCCGGTATTTTGTAACCTTCCATCGATTATTTTGATCGAACTTCTTCTTCAATTTTTTTCCTTAAAAATCTATGAAGTTTTTCAAACGTCAAAGAAATTGTATTTTTATGAGCTTTTCTACGTCTGGTACGAGTTATTATCAATGAAAAATATCAAAGAATAGGGATAACCGATGAAAAAAAATGAATTTTTCAATATACATATATTAAGGGGATGCTCATTACGATGATGCTATAACATAGAGGAGAGCGGGAGAAGATGTACAGCAAGGGAAGAGAAACGGGATAAATGGACACAAAGGCAAGCAAACAGACGAAATAGTACATGGGGACACATTACCGTGATTGCTATGTCGGGAAAACGCTAATTCCCTAATGCGTTATATGCTTCGGAACCGGTACCGAACGGTACACTCGCCCGTCCCCCACCCTTCAGCCCCTGCACCACCCCGTCGTCAATTCGATCTTCTCGTGCGATACAGAGTGTGCCAGTTACGAAATAGTAGCAATGGCCATCGCATAAGCTTATCGAGTCGTCTACCTTCTCTCCCTGATTTTCCCTGGTTTGCCTCTCTATGTGCCATTTATGGCTCGTCCATTGACGAAGGATTTAGGATTTAAGGTTTATCCAGGCCAAAGACTTCGACTGATGAGGTCCCGTTGACGACGACATCATTCTTACTAAATACACAGCTGAGCTCTGCAAGTCGTCTAACAGTTTTAAGACATGGATTATTATTTATGGTGTTTCTGCGAGATGCGTAACCTTTTCACCAAAATCACAAAATTTAGCTCCTCCCTCAAGGCTATAAAGTATAACATGTAAAATCAAAATCAAAATCCTGGATCAAGTTATATGTGAATTTAAACTTGAGCGAATCACTAACGATCGATTGTTTCAATTAAGGACAAGCGAGTTGATTCGTTTTATTACGTACCTACCCTCTTCTCTGGGGTGATCAAAGTCATGATTTCGTTTATCGTAAAACTTAATTTAAATTATCATAATACTCGATAGAAATTTCCTTCGCCAATTACGATAATTTCAATTCTAATCAAATGAGTATTGAAATAATAAAAAAAATAAAAAAATACATATTCTTCAATAACCCTGCTAATGATAAATGCTTAGGTTTTTTTTGCATTCATCGAGCTCGCAATAGCTCAAATTCAAATTGTGTTTAGTGTTATTTTAGCAGTATTAAAATTTTTCATTTTATAGTAACTTTTGGAACAATTCTAAAATGTATAAAAATTGAAAATTATATTTTTTTATATACGTAGTTTTTCGATTGTTAAAAATATCTCAAGTGTTTTAGCAACAGAAAATTTAAACTTTTTGATAAAGATAAAACTGCGAGAGTGAGCTAAGAGCAGAATTGCCAAAATCGATTGTCAATTTCAAAGCTTGTAATCTTCGTTTGTATTATTACTCAATTCGGGGCAAACTCTATCAGGCGAATCTTCTTAATGAAGGTTCAAAGTATCGTTGAAAGAGGTTTACTAGTGTGTTAGATGGGTGCGGGTTTGCACACTCGAGCAACGTGTGTTTCCACTTTCGAAGCATATATCCGTTAATCCTTCCTTCCTTCCTTCCTCAATTCCTCTAAATCCACACTATCCACTCGATAGTTATAGCAGACTGGGATAATATAACTTTGGCTGATGCTGCACAGTGCTGCACCATGGAAGTGGAAATAACATCCATGTTATTTCCACTTCCTTGTACCACATTTATATATATGTATATATATATATAAAAAGGTTACACCACATAGTCGATTAATGACTCTCAAATATCTCCATTTTGGCTGTGGGATTTGGGTTTATGGAGCGAGAGAGCAAGAGGGGAAAATGCACCTAGGCAGGATCGGTTGAGAGTGAGCTGTCTATAGTGAGAGTTTATGTAGTAGTTTCATTTTACGAGAGGATTACGTCGAGGTTACCCGTCCCGTTTTGGCAGGAATGTCGAACAGTCTCTATGTGACCGGAACTTGTCGCACGTATGTATAGATCCATCCTCCACGTATTCATATATATATATAGAGAACACCTGGTATCCGGAGACGTTTAGCACTTCCGACGATATTCGCCCACCAAGCCGAACCACACTGGCCTCTATTTATAGCTCAAGCTCATCAACCATAAAGCCATATAGAAGCTTAAAACCGTAAGCAAAATGCGATAGGGAGCGTTTGCATGAGTTTGCCGGATGTCAAAGACAAGCCTTTGCACAAGCACGCCAAAATCCCGATGAGATTTGAGGTTCGAGTATGTTCTCACTTGTATATATTTTGGTTAACACTTGCCAGTGTGTTGGCCCGAACAATATGCCAACCATCGTTAATTTGCTTAACGATAATTCCGTTTGAAGGTTAGTGGATGAGTGTACGACCGCCAGGCTGACACGAAATGAACAAGGATGGTCCTTATAAGCTTATGCTGTGTACTTTAAAATACGATAACTTTGTAACGAGATGGACGGGAAGTCTCGCAGAGGGGAACTCTAGCCTGACGAACGTGAGTCTCTCTACCACGAATCCCAAAAGTGCCCCGGGGTTACGTTTATTCACATGTTATATATATATATATATATATATATATATATATATATATATATATATATATATATATATATATAATATACCCGTTCGCCAATTTGTCTCAGGATAATTAGTGAATCGGCAGCTATAAATTACAGCTTGGGAAGATTTTTTTTTGCATGCAGTTTCGAATGTCCCGGTCAATAGTATCGTAGAAAGCTCCTCGTCAAATCAGATATCTCTTTTTTGTTCACTTGACAGAAAGATCATGCTGAATTAGCTGGATCCAGTACATATTTCCATATGTAGATTCAAACTGGGGTTGACGCACTAATTTTTCAACCTTACTCATCTAAATGTCAATTGGAAATATGTGAGTTAAATGGGTCTCTGAGTAAAAATATCTGCTAGTCACCTCTCAACCTCCACCTTTTAATTTTTTTTCTCAGCTATTAATTCCGGAATATCGGTCAATGTATATCGGCGCTTACGTTAAAAATGTCAATTGCCACGATAAATATTGCGAATAGACTGGGCGATCATCAAATAAAGCACACATACGCATACATTAACTAATTGATTGAGCAATGAATGATAGAAACCCGAGTTTCGTCTCTGCTCACACCCGTTTTTTTCCATCTCCCTCTGGTCACGGGAGGTTGAAAGGTAAAAATGTTAGCGTTCTTTGATGCGAACTCATAAAAGCTCAAATGCAGCGGTATAAATGGTTGATGGGAGTGAAATGGTAAAAAAAAAAAAATGAAAAAAGTAAAAATATGCACACTGAGGGTACATTTTGGCATTTTGAATTATGTGTTGCTCTCCGTTGCTTCGTATGCCGTGAGAGAAACGTAATTAAACGGCTGTCGGGCGAGTGACAGGGTGTATAACTTAATCAACATTAGCCTCTGGAATCCTGATGCGCTTGTGACGGTGCAATAGGCTATATATATATATATATAAATATATGAATACGCATGTGAATGCTGTTGCATCAGAAACGCCGACAAAGCGAAGCGTTATCCATCCTCCCTGTGCGAAAGGCAAAAAGTGTGTAGTTCTCTGTCAGTTGGAGGGGAGGGGCGAGGGGTTCAGGGGAGTACATCAGCAGAGTA
This sequence comes from Dyspetes luteomarginatus, assembly GCA_963669185.1. Classification (NCBI taxonomy): domain Eukaryota; kingdom Metazoa; phylum Arthropoda; class Insecta; order Hymenoptera; family Ichneumonidae; genus Dyspetes; species Dyspetes luteomarginatus. The sequence continues at coordinate 11,262,573 of OY769903.1, read as the reverse complement.
TAGAGTCAGAGAAGAAGGGTGCAGGGGTTACTGGAAAATCGTCAGGGAAGCTAGACAAATTAAACATAAATACTAGAGTGTTTTAATTGACCATGTAATGAGGAGACATGCGCGGATGAAACGACAGGGGGTAGAATGGATGAAAATCTAGTAAATTCACCGAGTGTCACGCTAAACCAGCATAGAAACTATGAATTTATATGCTTTCGTAAATATATGCGTGTCGTGAGCCAGAAACGGCGCAGCAGGATACGCGTTCAACGGCATACAACTGGGTACACCCGGGAGAACATAGAAATTGCGATAATGCGCCTGGATGTTGGAAAGAGGTGGTTAAAATTGTTGACCAAAACCGAGCACGTCATTACCGTTGAGAGTTAAAAGCAAAACGATAGTTATAGATATGTTACGAGTACGTGTGAGAGATTGTGAAACCCGTTTGCGCCAGGTACAAAGAGACAAATAGAGTGAGAGAGAGAGAGAGAGAGAGAGAGAGAGAGAGAGAACTGGACGCTTTTGACGTCGATTCAGATAAATCGATTTGCATAAATCGAAATGCTTCGGGAGCGATTCGTTATTTGATTCCGAGACGCATCCGATTGACGAGAGGGCTGCCTGCAGGCGGGATGAGCGAGAGTTCCCAAGTGACCAAAGCCATGATTGATGTAATGAATATGATGAGATCGATATAAAAATGTTCATAATTGCCCGCTCGAGAGCTGATAGACTCATTGAATATAGATATATGTATATTTATTCGCATATATATGTTAGCTTGGCATCGCTATAATTCATTTGAAGCTCCAACCGAATTGGTGCAATAATATTCGAGTTTTACATATATAGAATCGTCAACTCACTGGAGACTCGATTATGCTCACATATATGAATACAGATCAATGATGAGTGCAAACGACATAAATAATACGTTCGTTTAATTTCTAAACCGTGGGGTAGTTTTGGTACGATGCATGCGGACACGATGCAGGGACTGGAGGGACTGAGCACTTGGTTGGTATATTTACTGGTACAACACACTAGTGCAATGAGACACAACGCTCTCTCGTGTTGTGTGGCTATATATATATGATGTATACAGATGCATTTGCAGACGTCTCTCTGGATCTGGTTGCTGGTATGCCACAACTTTCTCCCCAACTTCTCTCACGGCTATACGCGCGCGAACAACTTGACACACTCTGTTGTTTCCTCAAGTTAACCAGCTAACTTTGGTATATAACGTTCCCCCAATTCTGCACAACCTCTACACTTCTATGTAGTGTAATATTCCCGTGTCTGTATCCACTTTGTTGGGTTATACTCTGTATTTTGTAGTTTATGCCTACACGTGTATATATATATATATATCTTTGGATCATTCCGTATGGATGAGTTTTCGCACAGAGTTGTGTCACCCCAACGCGGGTCTTTCCGGTCTTACACCATTTTGTCCTAACCTCTCATCTAGATTTCTTGGATAACTTGGATAAAGTTCCAAAAGAGAACACAATTCGGAGACTCGTTCAACCACAAGCACCATATGTGACTAGTCTAAACAATTTATCCTCGCACTCGATATATGATGTGGAAATGACTGTAAAATAAGTTGTTTAAGGTGCGATAGATTTGCTACGTTTGGCATACTTTGTGAAACGTATTTTTAATTACGACTTCTATGTGGAATTTAATTCGAAAAACATCGGGTGAATAATCGATGAAAATTTACGCGTCAATACTATCAAAGTTTCCACCTGACATAAAAATATGTAGATGAAGCTAATGACGAGCACTATAGCAGCGATCTCGATCACGATTAAAATAAAACTCGTGTAAAAATGTCTGTAAAAATGGTCCAGTGAACAAAACTCTAGTTCTAGTAGTATTATACTTGATGCAATGGTCCTTTTCTGTTTTCATGAAAAGCTTAGAGAAAATCGACTTTAACGTTGACACGAGTTACAGAAACTCTAAATTAGCAGATCTGCTCAATCAATTTTTTCTTCTTCATCTTTCGTGAGATTACAAATTCCCAGAAAATGAGTATTTGCTCATTCGACATATCGTGCGGTTTTATATCATTTTGAGAATATGTCTTAGTTGTGCATCGTTAATGGTGTTCTTTGCCATCTCATTACAACACGAGAGGATTAAATAACCTGGTCCTGCCTATTATCTGCTCAAATATTAATTTTATCAAGGGGATGATTTTTTATACGTTCATCTGCACGACGGGTACAAAATTTTGTAATGAAAGTATTTCAAAGTTTTGAAACCTACTTTTTAGTAATCTTCATACTCAATTTGACCCGTAATTTACATCACAATTTGTATTTCTATCCTACGCAAGAATTACCGTAATTTCAAAACGTTTTTAAATTCGAACAAAATTGATGACCTTTCAAAACGATATTCGGTCGATCGCGTCGTTGATAATGTTGTGCCCGTTGTATTAAGTATTATATTGTAAATGATGATGAGGCGAAAAGTATAAAACATCCCTATCCCGATTTGACCCCAACCCCGTAGCATTTTATAATTAAATTATGGCGTGCCATCAAATATATATAGTTACGATAGGATAACTCTTTCATTAGCCCAGTTCACGTCGGTATTGCGCTCGGGATGGCTCTTGCCAATTTTCGTGATGAACAATAATTACGTGTCCGATCGCGAAAGTGACTATACGCTCTACTAACTATATATATATCTATATATATATATATATATATATATATATATATATATATATATATAGAGAGAGAGAGAGAGAGAGAGAGGCTCGAGAATACCACGGTTGGTTGAACGGCTCAGGAATTTGTTTGAAATAGCGAGAGACGATTGTGATGGATGAACAACGTCTATATATATGCGCGTGAGGGTGTCATCAATGTATTCGTATATTTTCCATCATCAAATTTTACCAGCATGCAGAAACTGATTCCGAAAAAAGGAAAAATTAAGCGTAGCCGATTTTATCAGTAATTTAACCCCACAAAATTGTCAAATGAAGAAATAAGCTGATAGAATAACAAGTTCATAAAAACATTGTTTTTCATAACATCTGTGCAGAGTATCCAGCAATTGCCTGGTTTCCAAATGCCATTAACCTCTAGAAAGCTGACGTTTTTTTCAATAAAGTCAAAATCACTATAATCGGTCGCGAAAAAAAAAAAAATATTTCAATGAACAAACGGGAGTCAATTGCATCCATTGGTCATTAGAGAGGGAAAGTTCATGAAAATGTTGCGTTTCTTATCGGCCGAATGTACAATTAAACGCGCAGAGCAGCTGGAAACACGTGAATGGACGTATACGCTCGTTTAGGGGAGAGAAACGAGGGGGCGAATCGAGAGAAAATAACGAATAGTATTAAGTATACGAGTACATGAGAATCTTTTAATGCACGCGGATAAAATGAGAACATGCAAACGATACGTACAAAATGTGTCTCTGAGTATATGCGAATAGCAAAAAGATGCTGATCAGTGCACTGTGTATCATATAATAGTGTTCAGTTTGCACTGTGAAACGCGTGTATTGTGCCCCTCGCCCATTTTGTACGTTATATGTACCCGGTGCGATTGCCGAGGGGGCGAGCTGGCGATAATCTACCAAGCTATACAATCCGCCCATAGAGATAAGGCATCCCGTGTGTTGCACATCGGCGTCGAGAGCCATGAGTGTATATATATATATATATATATATACATACATATATATACATATATATATACATATATAAGAAGAGAGGGAGAGAGAGAGAGAGAACAAGCCATCGTGCAAAAGCTCGTGGCTTTTAATATCCATAGAGAGAAAAACAGAATCCAGCCACGTGCATATGCTGTTGCAAACACCTTTTACCTCTGACCCGTTCTCCACGTTCTCTTGTCGCCATCGTCGATATGGTTTATGTTTGCTACCCTTCTCCGTTTCGCTGTAACGTCCGAGACAGTTTGCGCCTCTCGGGACGTTATTTATCGCTCGGTCTATGCATTTGCCACACCGCTGGCCTTTTTTCCCGATGCAAAGAACCCAACTTTTTCCAGCACAGCGATATAACCTCAATTTTTTTCAGTTGCACTCGTGCATTTTTTTTACCAAATAAAATAACGTGAAGGGGATTTACGGTTGTTCTGTGACTTAATTTGTGAGTGAAGTTTTTGCAATTCTCACAGAAATTCGTCATTACCCATAAAATAAATAAAGAATAAAGTCTCAACTCTAGCTGGAAGACAAAGTTACATGTATATTCGAACCAATATTTTTTTTTTTCATTAAAATAATAATAATAATAATAATAATTTGTGCGACTCTACATTAACGCATTTTTTGTACTAATCTATTGGAGATTCTCTGTAGAAATGTTTTTTTTTTTCCACTATTGCAAATACGCACACTTTTTGCGTTTATGTCTGTAGATTATCGAGAAAATTTGAATTGAAAAAGCTCTTACATTTCGTTAATACGAATATGAAAACAAAATCTGACCCACCCTCTTTTTCACAGAGAATTTTTTTCTTCTTCATAAGTCAGTTGTCTTCTCTTTTCTTCATCTTCATCTTTCTTCATCTTTTTCTTCATAATTCAGATGTTCCGAAGAAAAGAAGAAAGTATAACTATGAAGGGATTGACGACCATTTTATGTTGAATGTTGGGTCACAAAAGTCAAGAATGGGAGCGAATTTATATACATACAGCCAAACACACACACACACACACACATAAATACATACTCATGGTTATGTACCTCGCAAACCGCATAATTGGAGCTCGATAACGCTATTTTGGTATGTTAGGCCAGCCTGACCCATTGCCACACATGTCACCTATATATATATATATATATATATATATATATGTCATATACATATATGGGCATATTCTGTACGTACTCAACACCGAGTTGTACAGAAACGGTGCAAGTGAAGGTACAGAGGGAGACTTTAGTGTGTATTATATATATATATATATATATAAAGTAAGGGGGTCGAGGGAGAGAGAGAGAGAAGGCTTGTACGCGGATGCCTACTATAACGCGTCCACACCCCCGCGCATATATCGATCGTTTGACCTCGTAGCTTTATAACCCGGCTTGCCTCCTCTACTGCCTCCTAGCCCCCAACCATTTTGCCCTTTTCCGGTTTCATCACGGAAACGACAGTCCGGTGTCATTCCACGTCAACAAAATACAAAAAGAAACGAGAAGCAGCGAAAAAAAATAAAAGAGTATCCAGCTGCAGTTATACTTTGTTCGTTCGCAATTCACTTTTAGCTTCTTTCTTATTCCATTTTAACTCTCGCCTGTGTTCTTTTGCTGCCAAGGCGTGCACGTGAGACGTATACTTAAATATTATATAAATATATTCAAGCGTCTATTTTTATATAAATATAGCAAAATAAATAGCATTTGTAGCACTTTAAATCGTCGTCAAATCACGTCTGCATACTACGGGTCTTCTACTGCGAGCTGTAAGTCATTTGTGTATATATATATATATATATATATATATTTAGCTATATAACGCGAAGGAGTAGAACGATGGATAGCGGCGTCGACGACGACGATGCCGTCGCGTCGGCCGGAAAACAAGGAAGCGCCCAAACCCATGGATCTCGGAGGGTCTCGGGCTGATCAAATAAACTCGCCTCGGCGTTTACACTTTGCGATTACGTAATAATACGCACATAGCGTTATACACTGCCTCGAGACTACTCTCTCTCTCTCTCTCTAGCTCACGAAATTTCACCCTCATGAGTTTCGTGTTTATAAGATGAAGATGTGCATGTTAGTATGCATATGCAATGTACATGTGTGTGTGTGTATTTATGTGTACATGTGTGTGTGTGTGTGTGTGTATTTATGTGTACATGTGTGTGTGTGTATTTATGTGTACTTGGTAGTATGCCGTATTCTCTGCAACCCATACAGACCCAAGCAGCTGTCCAAACTGAACTCGAGGCCTGGATTCTTATGTACACATACGCATACGTGCTGATAAAATAATCATTTTTAAGCTGGATCAAAGAGATTTAATGGTGGTGAATAAAGTCGATTGTAACGAATAATGATGGGCCACTTGTCGTGTCCAGATCATCATATGTCAGTTCATACGATCGTGGCAAATTAATTCGTGGCAAAAACTTTTGGCTCGTCAATGAGGCTTATTGTATTTTATTTCCGTTTGAATAAATATGTGAGAGTTTTCGTGATGAGCATTAATTCAATATTGAGTAGTTTGGGAGGCGTCGCGATGTTTCCGATTGTCTATCATTCCATTTCGGAGCTATTCCATTTTTATTAATTTTAAAGCGGAATATTTTTCGACCATTCGTGCGAGTATCATGAGAGTTCAGACAGAAACAATGGAAACGAGAATCCAGACAGTAGAAGATTGCTGGTCAGGGGTCCACGGGAGAAGCTACTTGTTGAGGAGTAGAAGCGTATTGGCGACTAGAGCGTGCCACCAATATTAGGTGTTACGTATACGCCTCCCCCCCCCCCCCCCTCCCCCACCTTTCACCTACTCTCCGACGCGAGTACCAAGATAGATAGATAGAGAAAGAGAGAGAGAGAGAGAGAGAGAGGGAGAAAGGGAGAGAGAGAGAGAGAGAGTACCCCTAAATTTGCAATTCATATCGCGTCTCTGGGATGCACGATGGACTCGGCGAAGATATGTACGTTGGTGTACATCACGAACACGAACACCCGTGTAGCTGACACCCAAGCTCTTAGCCTGGAACTCGAGTTAGCTTCGTGTAACGAGCAAGATGTATATAATACAGGTTTGTACATGGTGTGAGGGGTCACTTGGGATGAGAATGAAGCACCATGATGTCCGACTTTGTACGGACAGTCCAACGAACAACTTTCCACCATCACGTTCCTCAATTATTCTCGAGAACCATCATCGATAAAATTGAGACACTCCATGCATACATGAATTTATTTTTCTCCCTTAAATTAACGGAAAAGAATAATATTTTCATGCTTATCAAGTATTTCGTATTCTTCAGAGTTTCCCTAATCTCTCGTGAACTCCATTATGGACCCAAATGGTAAAGAAAGATTCATTCATACACGAATAAAAATAAATTTAGTATAATTATATTTCATTCAAAGAAACATCATGTGAATGAAATTACATAATTGCGTATTGTTATAGCACGAATGAAATAATATGTATTGTACGCTTACACAATCATCGACATAGTCATGTCAGCTGAATACTTTTAGTTTCAAATAAATTGACTGTTGTTTGAATCAAGTAAACTTTGCATAAATCCAATAAATTCAATTTTCATGAACACGTTATATTCGTATCAGAGGAGAAAGGCTTTGATAGTATATGTGTGCCTCAAAGCTCGAGAGTCAAAGCTCCAGTTTGAAAAGTCAGCCCCATCGAATGTGGCTCTCACAAAGGCTCAACGGCTCACTATATGTGCATCTATAGAGCTGTGTATCGAATAGACTGAAGCGAAAAAGCGAACGAAAGAGTGGTTAAAGCAAAAACGAAGGGGTTGGCTCAAAAAGGTTCGTCAATGGTAACATATTGAAAGGGCCAAAGACCCTTCACTGTTACAAACACGTATCGAAGACTATTATAACACGCATGAGATAGACAACAAAAAACATTGAAAGCACAGTTGAAAAAAAAAAAAAAAAAAAAAATAGAATTGCGAGTGTAATCACTATGTTCTACATAGTCGCAGCTTTACAGCTTCGAATACACTATTGTACTATATATCGCGCAATGCGACAATATTGCGAGTGTCTGCACACCTGACCTACTTTCATAATTGAATTCGGTCGTTTCGTTAGATCAACCTTTTCAACTCCGATAGAGCGCATCGTCATGGCAAAGTAGGAAATGACACGCACACGCAAACACACACACACACACATGCACACAGTCTAGGGTGCTATGTGCAGTTGTCTCTGACATTGTGCATCTAGGAAGCTAGCGAGGCGGGAATCGCTCCTGAAAAAGTGAAGGTGGGTTGACTGCATCAGAGAGTGCAGCACGTATTCCCCATTAGACGGGGCATCACGCGCCATCATCTCCGCTCGTGCGTACCGAGGCACGATGGCACACTTGAGCTCTAGGCAAATTCGCAAGTATGAATTTCTCGCAATTCGCAATATCGCAAGGACGTACAGCTTGATACCCCTCATCGCCAAAGAAGACTCTTGGGTTTAATGACTTGCTCATAATACAGAGCGTACGTAGAATCACAAAATCCGCTTGACATTTTTCGAAAAAAGCTACAAAGGCAAGATTCAGCCGAGTTGAATAATAACGAGGAACTCAAATTATTTCCTTAATAAAGGGTTAAAGAGATATTTCAATGGTTCAACGTCGAAATATTTAACTGACAAAACGAATTAATAATGAAAAGCAAACCAGACTAGGGTTAACTCGATCTTGCAATAAAGCCTGATTCGTTTATAGAAGGTAAAAATACATTAACTGTGGTCTACATTGAAAAACATGAAATAGAATTTGAAAAATTCATCCTAACCACCCTTTAAGTAATATTATAGAGCTAAAGGGTTAAAGGGTTAAAGACATATTTCAATGGTTCAGCGTCGAAATATTTAACGAACAAAACGAATTAATAATGAAAAGTAAACCAGACTAGGGTTAACTCGATCTTGCAATAAAGCCTGATTCGTTTATAGAAGGTAAAAATACATTAACTGTGGTCTACATTGAAAAACATCAAATGGCGTTTGAAAAATTCATCCTAACCTACTTTTAAGTAATATTCTAGAGCTAAAGGGTTAAAGGGTTAAAGACATATTTCAATGGTTCAACATCGAAATATTTAACGAACAAAGCGAATTAATAATGAAAAGTAAACCAGACTAGGGTTAACTCGATCTTGCAATAAAGCCTGATTCGTTTATAGAAGGTAAAAATACATTAACTGTGGTCTACATTGAAAAACATCAAATGGCGTTTGAAAAATTCATCCTAACCTACTTTTAAGTAATATTCTAGAGCTAAAGGGTTAAAGGGTTAAAGACATATTTCAATGGTTCAACATCGAAATATTTAACGAACAAAGCGAATTAATAATGAAAAGTAAACCAGACTAGGGTTAACTCGATCTTGCAATAAAGCCTGATTCGTTTATAGAAGGTAAAAATACATTAACTGTGGTCTACATTGAAAAACATGAAATGGAATTTGAAAAATTTCATTCTAACCACCCTTTAAGTAATATTCTAGACCTTATTAAATCTTGCCGTATTCCCAATCGAATTGAATTCACGTCTGAAGGCCCCGAGGAATGTACAACACGAGAGAGACAGAATTTTGATCTAGCCGAGTCTAGGAAAACGTACGAGGCGTATTTCCTGTTTCCAACGTACAGCTGGAAACACAGCTGGATAGCTTGTCACTCAATTATGGATGGTTGGAGAGAAGCAGGAAGAGGTTATATCTCGAATAGTTTTCTCTCGATTCAACTTAAGAGTGTCTGGATCCATCTTTTTGTCGAAGCTACGAGTTTTGCTATGGAGAAGTGGAAAGAGAGGGGCTTCATTGACAGTGGTCGAAAACTATACTGCTGGCCGGAAGGCCCTACCAAGGACTTAGAGAGGCATTGACTTGCGTACACAATTACACGTCCAATACAGAGTGACCAAACATACACAAAGCCACGTAAACACGTATACAACCTCATCCAATATCGCTTCATATATGTATAGCTGTATCAGCTATTACATACTGCAGTGTACACATGAGTATGTGCGTGTATGTACCGCCAGTGGTTACGGATTATGGAGACTCGCGTTGGAACATGTGTTCGTTATATCGTTCTGGTGGAGTTAGCAACTCTTGGCTAAGGCTTCCTATCTAACTAGCTATCTATATATCTCTTACACACACACACACACACACACGTGCATATATCATGCATGTGCATATGAGGTATTCCCAGCCAATTTGGTAAATGTTTGATCCTGACCCCTTCCAATTTCATCCCTGATTTTCCATGTCATTGTACTAACTCTAGAGAAGACTCTGAATTTTTTATAGAAATTTTCGGGCAACCCAAATTTTTTAAATGTTAGAATTATCACGCCATTTTTTAATTCTGAAAAAATCCCCACCAATCAGATGTGGAAAAATATAAATTTTAATATTATTGAAATCATGGGCAAAAATTTTCTTTCTATTTATTATCACGTTTTCAAATCTCGATAAAATGTTTATTAACCCTTCAGCTTCAGCAAATTTTGAGCTATCAAGGTTCACTCACCAAGAGAATGTTTCTCCTCAGAAATTATTTAAAAAATTCAGAATGCTTTCTAGAGTTAGTACGATGATATGGAAAAATCATTGACAAAATCGGAAGTAAACCGGACCAACTATATACCAAGTTCGCGAGGAAAACTTTGTATGCATCTTGCCGAAAAGCCCAACACGAACATCCACCGCCATGCTCACATGTACCTCTACGATAAATATCTCATGCTGCAGCTGCGCGAGGATTAAGCAGCTTTACCGGATTAAGAGAGAGAGAGAGAGAGAGAGAGACGAGGGAAGTAGACAGAGAGAGTTAGGCATAGGAGTATTGCAACGGGAGGTTTGAGGGTTGCCTATAAGAGTTTTATTTTTAATCAATCTATCGTCTGATATAGACATATTATTAAATGTCATAATTTTAAAATTCTCGCCAAATTCCACTTTCTGAAGAAGGTCTAACTGAATTTTTTAATCGAAAGCTTTGTCGGTTCTGACGTTGGATATTTTTGCTTGGCAAATGATTGTGGTAGATTGGCAAATAGAGTGCCTGGCTGAATCTGATTGAAAAATTTCACTTGACTTAGTACGGTATAATTCTACGAGTAAAAGACGGGTGGGGGGGGGGGGGGAGGCAAGATAACATTTTACTTTTTGGATTGGCATCAAAATTACGCGATACTTTACGTCTGATTTAACTAGAATTTAACATAAATTTGAAAGCGTTACAGCAATAATAGCTAAAATTGAGCATTCAGGCAGATATTAACAAACTAATGATCGTATCGTGGCACTAATCAAACAGAAGAATTAGTTGGTTTGCGAAATATTTTTTTTGTAAATTCATTTCTACGTATGTATATCGAGTGAAATTATTATATTTCGTTATTTAATTCATATTGTATCATTTTGTGGCTAATATACCATAATTTACCAGAATCTCGTAAGAAGAGATGTGGAGCTTTGCTGATGGTTTTCCAAGAGAGCTGATTAAATTCGATCGTCCCACTTCACACCTTCGCCAACGTTAGCCTATATTATGCCAGCCCGTCAACGAGACAAAGTGACAAGTGACTCTCGTGGAGTTTCCCTATCATTCCTGTGCGAGGGAAAAGGATGAGAGACCGTCTGAGAGCAGTTTCCATCCTCGTCCCACATACTCGAGAGCAGGAGAGAGCACTGTATATATATATATATATATATATATATATATATATATATATATATTTATATGTACATATATATATACAAAGCTACTAGAGAGGCACTTGACTCACGTACTGGCCTCCAGACTCTAGAATCTACGAGAGAGGCGGACCTCTATCATTAGTTTAGTCTGAGAGGGTACTAAAATAATAAATGAATAACTATTCGATGGAATATGTTGGGTGATGACGAAGGCACGATTAACTTCCATAGTTCATCAGTATACATAGTTATATATATATATATATACTCATGGCTTAGAATTACCCATGCTTATAGCTTCGTGACGCTTAAACCCGATCCCTCGAGGTATTTTATTACCAACAGAGCGAGAGACAACCGTATAGAGATAACGCGACGTGACGATTAAAAGACAAATACTAAAAGTTTTACGCTATATGCTGACCGATAAGAAAGTGCAGGTTCCTGATTACTCAGGATGGGCGTATCTCGTTTCTGGTGTTCGATAACGTCATCCGAACGTATGCTGACGCGTTCTATTTCATCACGTTACGAATACGAATACCAGCGTGGAATGCTGGAAACACGTTTTTAAAAACGTCGCTAATGTAAAATATAATATACTATATAATGAAGAATTTTCTAAATGATTTTTTCCAGCCTCCATTACAGCCAGCATTCGTTGATACATTTTTTAATAGATCGTGTTACTTTTCATTCCTTCAAGAATCATGGCGGCCAAGTAACCTTCCATCCAGGACGCTCTACACTGCAGATTTCAAAAAAAAAACATTTCTCCTCTTTTCACTTGGTGATAGAAAAAAAAAGATTTAAATTTTTTTGGTTGAATTTCATCGACACAATAAGTTCCATGGACCAAATAAATGCATATAAAAATATTTTCGTCGTTTCCAGAAATTATTTCATGCAGTGGGATAGAACTCGAGAAAAAAAAAAAGAGCAATGAATTATGTAACTAAGAGCCAAGTGTAGACTCGATGGCGTTGACATAAATATAGGATAAGCACATTTATAATACACATATACATGTGTACTGGGCCGATAAAACTGTCACTCGTCGATTACATTATGCTTGTAGGTCTGTAAAACCGTGTACATATATATATATATATATATATATCTATATATATATACACACAATACAGCAGTAGTCGTGGATAGGTGGACGAGCAACAGCGACAGCAGATTCGCTCGACGCTTTGTGCACGAGCCCAAACAAATTCAGTCTGATACCTACTTCAATGAACAGAATACAGTTAAGAGACCCAGCATGTCTCGTGTGCTGTTTTACTCTACTCTACTTTTTCTTTCATTTTTTTTTCCTTCTTCTCTACGACCCGGCGTGTTATCGTAAATTGTATAGACGTAGTTCTTTATACATAAACACACACATGTGCGCGCACGCAGCGCACACACACACACACACACACACACATAGAACTACCTCACACTGACCCACAAAGAATAACGAAATGGAAACAAATAAAAAGTGTGAGAATTGCGAGCATAAAACATGACAGGCTTGCCCATGAGTACTATTAAATTTTCTCTCACACACCCCCTCCCCCGTTCAACCCCGCACGTTCTATATTTCCAAGGCGGGTAGATGGAGAAAAATCAACATCGAAAAGAGTTGCGTAGACGCGGAGAAAAAATTATTCCGAGAGAATATATGCGATAGACTAGTGGTAAAACCAACAGGATTAATTTGAACATTTTCACTTATTGTTTCTTTCGAGACGAATATTTATTGCTGTTGTTGTTCTTGTTGGATTATAAAAATAATCAAAGCTTCATTCCGAGCGATAAAAACTTATCTGCGGAATAGTTGAGAAAAAATATAAATTATAAAATCAATAAAAAAATATATTTCGGATAAATTTTTCATATGCATGCGTATAATATGTGAAATATAGAAAATATATTTTACATATAATATTTGATATATTTTTTCCGGCAAAATCTCATATATACATATATGTCCCTAAATATAATTTTCCATATATTTATTTTTCATGAGGGTTAGGTCGGACGTATTTTTTTTTCTTTCTATTGGCTAAAATATATTTTGGTCTGGTACTTCGTGACTAAATTAGTCCCTCATTTTAGCTCGCTCTGTTTAGAAAAAAAAATCATGTTTTACGAGTGAAAATTAGAGCCACAACCAACGACCCATATTTTTTAATTGCTCACATCGAATAATTAAAAATTTACATACAAACCTTAATAAAAATAAAAATAAAAAATATATCTCATTAATTCGTAATTACTCTTACCGAGGAAATACACACATGAGCAATGGACGCCCAAACCACAATTTTCATGAGATCGACATCAGTCTTGTTTCCCGGGCGCAGGCAAAAAATATTACGTAAGAGATTTCCACTGAGAGGAAAAAAAAAAAAAATAAGAGTCGAGATTCAATTCTCTCTTCCAGCGCGCACGCGACTTCACCGTCAAGAGTTAATGGGTGAAAAAAAATTGTAACACACGTTGTGCCGTAAATAGTAGTGAACAAAAAAAATAAACCAGAAAAGAAAAACCATCTCGAGAAATTGTATATATATATATACACATATAGAAAGGAGGGAGAGAAACCGAGAGAAAAACCGAGAGTTGAACGTAGCCCGGAGGGAGCAAAAAATGAACGAGAAGGAAAAAAGAACAACGTGAAGCGGCTGGCAAACGTCGCAGGTTAAAAAAAGAAACGCAATCTCCACTTGAGGTATACGCACGAGTGTGTGTCGTTATCCCTTGTTAGTTGTAACGAGAGCGACGCTTTCCGTTGGTCCTGTATGCTCAACCCTCTCACTCACTCTCTCTCTCCCTCTCTCTCTTCTTCGCTTTATCATCATCGCATGTCCCTTCCTCTCTCTCTCTCTCTCTCACCCGCTTTGCGCGAGACTTACAAATTAGCCATGCTCTCTCGTGGGAATGAGTAGAAAGCTTTTGGAGGATTTGCTAGGAGGTTAGACGAGGAGAAACGTAGAGAAAAGCAAAAGTAGAGAGATGTGCAGCCTTTCTCTGTGCCTGAGCTGTGGTGATATACACCTCACTCGTTTTTATTACTATGTACCTTGGACTGCTATATATAGCCACATTTCTCGCGCCTCGTACAAAAAAAAATATATCTATATATATATAAACATCGCGTAGGAGTTGCCGTTATCGTTGCCTCTGGCCTGGATGAAAAAAGAGGCGAGAGGTTGGAATACGCGAGAGGTCGCATCGGCGGAGAAGCTCGTTCCGCTCTGTTTCCTCGTTAAGTGCAACTGCTACCCTCGACTTAAACATTTTTCCTCGTTTTTCATTGAGTTTACCTTTTCTCTCAATTTCTTATTGTTCCCATTTGCAACAGAATTCAACAAGGGACTCTGTGTTGATTGATTGTCATTTGATTTTCAACCCCTTCATTGTGAGTGACACATATATGGGTGGAAAAAAGTCGTGCCCACTTATGCGTTATCACACTGCGAAGGGGTTAATGGAACATTTTTGCCTTAGTAGCCCATTTACTAATTAACGAGGTACCGAGGCTAAAAAATTCTAAAAAAAATAGTAAAGGGGATGGAGAATGCACTATATGAGATTCAATAAAATTTAATGTTCGATTGGAAATAAACGAGTGATTATAATAAGCAGTTGATAAACGACAGTTTTAGTTATTGAAACAAAAAATCCCCCGGAATTTCCCCGGAGAAACGTCAGTATAATCTTCTTGAAAATTATACCCCACTTTTGAAATATTTATTTTTCTTACGAAATTTTCGCGAATATCGATAATTTTTCTGCCTAGAATTGATAAAAAAAAAAGATAACGGGGACCTGTGCATCAGGAATTCTTATATTGAAGAAAAAGCCTCGAGTCCAAAATTAGAGCACGGAAATGCAAAGTGGACGAAGTCACCAACTACATTTATATACATTATACATTATATAATATACCTATAGCTATGTGTGATTCTATCGGAGGACACTTTCGCGGTTATGCTGTCGGGAGTAGCGTAAAAAGTGTCACTCCCTCTCTCTCTCTCTTTTTCTCGTCATGGTTATGCAGCGAGAAAAGGCGTAAGAATTTCATTAGGCCAACTGGTTTTCGTAACGAGGACTGTGTGGCCCAAGCTTGTGTGGGTGTCTGCAGGTTTTCGCACTGAAAGGTGCTGTGTAGATCGAGGGTTACTTTTCCTCCGTATATGCTCGACTGCGGGTGGTGCAGAAGAATAAGAAATGGAAAACGTGCTCCCGAAAAGAGGGGGTAAAAAAAGAAGGGTAAAAAAGGTCCATATGAGAGGCAGTGTGGCGAGCAACTAAAGGGGGGGGGGGGAAGTGTCGCGACCAGAGGGAAGAGAACGAAAAGTTAAGAGGGAGAGGGTTGAAAAAGTCCCGGTGAAGGCCAACTGTTATTTTTATGGCAATGAGAGAATGTGGATAAAAGAAACGTGGCACTTGGGATTATCGATGACCAAAACGCGTACGGTGAAAAGCTCCATGATCATTAAGGGAGAGGACAAAAAAATTCCACTTTGCAAACTCGCCAATCTTTCGTTCTCTCTCTCTCTCTCTTTCTACTCTTTCTCTATATATTAGTATCCGCCCTGGTACTTTCCACGATCCAACATACGACACGAGCGCCATTGGTGGTGCTCTCGCGCGCCAACTACGAAAACTATATACTACCCCGAGGGCTTTTCGAACAGAGAGAAACCAAATGGGAACCTCATACCCTTTTCAGCAAAACTCTGAGCTCACCAGCTCGAGCATCAGAGAGAAAGTTCGAGCCGAGAGAGAACGAGGCAGGGGGGGATGAAAGTTTAGTCAGACGAATTGGAAATGTGTCATAAATTTCGAGCAATTAGTTTCAACGCCCTGTCCAATTTAATGATCGAGCCACGTGACGGAGTAGAAATGGAATATCGATCTTTATGCTTTTTTTTTCCTCTGCCCCTTAACAGCCAGAATTTTTTATGTCGTTGCTGCTGATATACGTAGAAGGGGCACAAATTTAATTGGGTCGGTCCAAGCTGTATTTTCTTTTTTCATAGCTTTTTTATGGGAACAGTCTAGCTGAAATTCTGCTGAAAAGCGTTACGTTTTCTAGTGGGGAAACATCTGGCATTCTTTCGACTTCTTAATTCTGGCCAAATTTCGTATAAAAATTACAGGAGATAAATTTAAAAAAAGTTGGCAATTCAGTGAAAATATTTTCAAACGAGTCAGACCTATATTTTATCCACTTAACTAAGAGAGATAAAAGACGAACTAAGCAAATAAGTTTATGCAAAAATGATATGAATTTACACAACAATTACTATATATACATATATATAACATCTCCTGGCTGTACTGACTGACTGACTGATTTATCATCGCCCAGTCCAAACCATTGGACTTAGAAACATGAAATTTGGTCAGTAGTTTTATTTTATAATGCAGAGACTCATTAAGAAGAGATTTTTCGAAATTTAACCCCTAAGGGAGTAAAAAGGGCTAAAATATTTTTACACTGATTGAACGCGTGCAAAGCGGCATGCACCAGCTAGTTACAAATAAACTGATATCTATATTATATTTTCCACATCTCTTGATCGAAGATTTCCGTAAAAATGTGATTCCGATCTCGAAATTTCAGCAGCCGGAGGCATTTGCGTATCACAAATTCGCAATTTTATCCACACGTTACACGTGTCTTGCGTCTGTAGATGAAGAAAAAATCGCTGCCAAGCAGTTAAGATAAATAAAAGAGAATTGTTGGTCTTTATTCCTATATATAGGAGAAAGAAAAGTTTATTCTCTCACGACCGCGACCACGATCACTATATAATATAGGGTGAACGAGCGGGGTGTCGCACACCCCACTCTATCTCTTTACTTATGTACGCGTCTTTCTTTCTCTATCTCTTCTCGATATGCGGCTCTGTTTGCCGCGACGGCGAAGCAACGTAAGCATTTTTGGGTGGGAAGAGCAAAGTGGTGTAAAATATATATATGTATATATATATATATATATATATATATATATACATGCGGTTGCATTTTATATATATAAAATGCAACCGCAGACATCGACCACCAACATTACGTCGGCATTCCCGCATCCGCATAACGCTCAGCGCATTTCTCATCTTTTTCCTTTTCTCCCTGTCTGCATCGCCTATGCGCTTTCGTTACTATAGCTTCGTCCTTCTTTTCCTCTCCATCTCACGCCTTTATATACATACAGCTCTAACTCGTTCGCAAACTCTCTTTCTCCCTATCTATGTCCCATGAACCGTTCTCGTTGTTTTCAGCACTCTCAGCATACTTTTCTCGACACACGCCGACATTGACGACAACGACGAGAGTAGAAGGGCAGCCTCGAGCATGAAATATTTCTCTACATATATATGCACATGAGCGAACGATGGATTTATGGACGAGAATGTTTCCCGCGAGTGAGATATTTGCAAAATTCTCGAGATTCACTCTAAGCTGTTTTTTTTTTTCATTTTTGCACATCTTCTTGCCAGGTAATTATTATGGGATTTTCGTTTGCATAGCTTTGAAAATTACCCAATTTTTCTTTCCTCCAAATTTTCCAATTTTTTTGCAATATAGGGAGAACTCAGGAATACTTGGGGGGGGGGGGGGGGGGGGGGGTTGCCAGCATTCAGAGTCAATTATAATGTTCATAATTATTTAATGGATTTTCCTATTTCTCTTGAATATTTTTCTGCATTTCTCAAATAAGTACGATAATAATTGTATGGAATTTTGAATGAATAAAAAATAATGTAAATGTTTCTACTCTTAATTACATTGATGAATTCGACAAGCAAAGTATAAAAAAAAATTGAGTTAATGGAGTCAAAGGAAGTTTAACAAACAAATCTGAAAATCATAGATGAGAGAAAATTGTGTGAAAGAAATATGAAATTTCTAATTTTAATGAAACTTTTTGTAACTCATGGGAAATAAAAAAAAAAAATTCACTGAATTGGTGCACGTTGAAAATTGGGTCGTGAGATGCGTTTGCATTTTCAATCTTTATTTTCTCGCGTTCTCACATCCACGTCCCTATGCGGATTGTTGGATGAGAAAAGTTTATTGCCACTCGCTACGAGTTTATAAAAAAAAAAAAAATTAGTTCAACGCGATTGCGCCTGGCTCTATAATTTAGTTGGTTAATTTTTTCCACGTTTTTTTTTTCAGTTTTCAGTTCAGAGCATATGGCTGCTGGGTGTGAGCGAGATATGCAATCGCCACGAAAACTCCATGCACATTCCCAAGAATACCGGAAAAATAATGATCGTACCGGAAAACTTCGGCTGTTGGTATTTTTCATTTTTTATTTATTTGTTATTCATCGTCGTTGTTGAATTTTTCAGTCTACAAACCTTTCTGCGCCTCTTGGTAATTCTGGCAAAATTTTATCTCTGTTTGCCTTGTACATGATATAAAGAGAGGTAAAGATAGTGGAAAAAATAAACGTTTTCGTTTTTGATTTTTTTTTTGCCAGCCACCAGTTGTTACTACCAGCCCGAGAAAAATTGTGAAAGTATCCAACGAGTGAGGAACGAGCAACTCGTAGGTGGGAAAAAAATGTGGCATTATACTCGGTAATTATACTCCGTACTGTGCTAAATGAGAGAAAACGAGAGAGAAAGAGATGGAGGGAAGGAGCAAAAAAAAAGAGACAGAGAAAAATGCACTCGGAAAATCTGTGCACGTCAGTAGCTTTACGCGGGACTATAACAACCAAACAGCTTTTCCTCATCCCGTAGGAGGATATGGACCCGGTAGTTTACTATATACCGTGCAGCAGTATAACCGATCCAACGACCTGCGCGAAAACTAATTAACCAATTTCTCGCACGAGTCTCGCCATCGGCCAGAGAGAGGAAGAGAGAAAGAAAGAGAGAGAGTTGAGAATCCGGGGGTGCGTTGCTATCAGGTGACCAACCAACCCCGCCAGGCAACAAACTCTCCCCTCCCCCCACCCCGCTTGACCCAGAGGGTCCAAACTAGGTTTTCGCTAGTTAACGACGGTCACGAGAGAGAGAGAGAGAGAGAGAAAATGAGAGAGCGGCGGGGGGAAGAGAGAGAGCCAACGAAGCAAAGGTTTATCTCTCATGACCAGACAGCACAAGACAACATTAAACTCTAGTTACGTATACCGTATGCACACGATCCCATGAAATATATATGCACTAGCATTAAATTTTATACAGTGACACAAGAACGAGAGGCATCGTAAATTTATACGCTTTTCAATTAGAAGTTTCGTTTGCAAACGATACGCTTTAAAATAGGGTTGCCCATATTAAGTCGGCACGGATCATCGTAATATTTTGGTTTAACTATGGATAAAAGTGTATTATAGTCAAGAACCAAGCGAGGCATAATACCATTTATTATCAAATTTCAAATTTCAGTTGAAAAGTTTTTGTGGGCAAGCGGTAAATTTTTAAATAGAGTAATTTACATTGAATCGACACATAATGGTGGACCATCTTCCATAGTGATCGTATCTTTGTTGTACAGGATCATAAGAATAGATGAAGCATCTACATAAATTGGGAGTACCGTCGATTTTTAATATTAAAGCCTCAATGTTATTATTTAAATGAAAAAAATGTTGCATTACAAATGAAATGGTTTATAAAAATAATTTCTCTAGTCCTCTCATATCAATTTGTGAACTGTTGAACTAAGAATTGAGGCAGAAAAATATTATTTAGGGTTGTCAACCCTTAAAAAATGTCTAAAGTGTTTTCCTACAAGTGCCCATTTCTTGAGAATAATTTATTTTATTTTAAAATCTCGATATATGGCTCAATTATCGATGATTTTCTTATCGTTACGTAAATCTACGGGAATGTAGTTAATTGTGCTAGGGTTCGCGGAAATTTCAACGGACTTTAAAAAATTCTTGTGGCCCCCAAGAAGTGTAGCTAACGTCTATTCCTATGCCATCGTAGGTTAACGTGAGAGTGAGTTCCATACATCGTCGTAGTTCGTCGACGTTACTACTTTCAGAATCGTCACCGACCGAACATTAAACTCGTTCGTTCGCAGCTATTATTATCCCCCTATTCTTCTCTCTCTTTCTCTATTCTTCTCTCTATTCGTCTCTCTGCGATACTAAAAGCTCTCTAGGCACGAGAGCGATTCTATATGTCTCTCGCTCGTTCTCACGTGTCTCTATTCCCAATGCAGCCATAAACCGATAACGAGACGTCCCTGATGAGCTTCAGAGATGAGTAAAAACGGATTTTTCTCGGTACGTGGGGTCTCCTTTTCACTCTCATTCTCTGTCTATCTCACTCTTTCTCGACCTAGCTTCAGGCATTTATCTTTCTCTATATCTCTAATTATAGACCCATTACCGGTCGTTGACACGCGACGTTGAAGCAAAAAAACTTCTCGATAATATTGGATTTCTCTTAACCCACGCTCTGTGGCCTCTGTGACCCTACAAATACCCCGGGCTTTAAACGATTAGTCTCTGACAAGATCACTCTCGCCACCACAACTAGATCGAAACGGGACTTCTTGTAAATGAGTCTTGGGCAAATTTACCATTTGGTTGTTCTGCAAAAACTTGAACTTACTGATTTTCATTGTTACGTAACCCAGCACTAAAAAAAAAAAATGGATTCAAAGTTGTTAACACATTTTTTATTCCTAACATGATCGACCCTATTGAACTGGATTAGTGGGGTCGCACAGATGACCTCACTAACCTAATTTGATCTGGCTTGATTCTGTTTTAACCCTTGTTAAAATAAAATCCCGTTCAGATTATATTATCAAAGTTTTCTTGATCCTTTCAGTTTAATTCCCTTTGAGAACGGACATTTGTTTCTTTTTCTCATCAATCATCATGACTAAACTATATTTTTATAATTTTCATCCAATTGAATTAATTAATTTCTCATCTAACTTAATTCAATTTTTTGGCAATAGGGCTTCAAGTCAAATATCCTGGGGGTTATTTTGCTAAGGAATTATGTAAATGTCCAAATCTGATTAGTGAAGAAAATTTTTGTACAAAGGGATTGTCAAGATAATTTTTTTACAGATTGAGAAAACAAAGTTTTCGTCGTTTCTGAGGAATGTTACGACCTTTCGTTGGGTAGAGGCTGTAAAACTTTTCTGTAATATCGAAATTCTTCTAGTTCTTGCAATTCTCGATATTAACTCGTGGTGGTATTACTGATTTATCCTCGACAAGTTCATTCCACCCAACCTTCTCAATTCCTCTATCTTTATCTCTCTTTATTTTTCACTTCTGTCTCGTATTCCAGCTCTCGCGCCTCGTCTCGTATGTTTCTAAAACACAAATCGTCCCGAATTGAAAATTCCACGATGCTTGCATATACACAGGCTACGATTTGCGCGCGAGAGTTTCCAAAATTTCAATTTCCCGAGTACGAGACTCTCTTTCTCTCTCTCTCTCTTTCTCACTCACTTTTGCGAGAATCTCCCTCTCAGTACCAACGCTATATAATGCCCTCGGGCATACAACCACGTATTATTGATGCAGTTACACGAAATTGTTTGGCACACGTTCTACCATTCTCTCCATATACAGTACAGTCTTGCCACTTCCACCGTCAGAGAATTTCACACGTAAAGTGTTCAAACGTTAGTGTACGCGAGAAAATAAAACGTTAGTGTACGCGAGAAAAAGACAGAAATCGAGAATAAAAATAACCAGTACAGTTATTGGCGATCTCTCAGTGACTGGAATTTTTTTTTGAGAAAAAAACTTTCCTGGACTGATAATAAAAACAAAAATTCTCAACTCTGTTACCAAAATAATTTTTTGTCAAATTTTGTAATTTTTTGTACTTAGTTTCATCCCTTATTTTCAACTTTAGCATTTATTGTAAAAATCTGCAAGTAACAAAGTAATTTATTCTGCCAACTAATTTTGGTTGGTCACACGAATTAACTCGACTTATATGTTATCCTAGTTATTTTGTTAAATCGTATTTGTGAATAATTTATAAAATCGACAAATAAATTATCGTCAAGCATCTCAAAGAATCCAATTTTTCTCTAATTTCACGGGACTTTCCACAGAAAAAAAAAAAAAAAAAAAAAAACCTGCGAAAAAAAAATCGAATAAGCATTTTTTTTTCGTCTGCTTAGGTGGCCAATAACTGTGACTTTTATTCTCTGCCTCGTAATATGCAATGTGTGTGTAGAATATAGAAAAGCTGGTTCTTCGGATGCCCCTGGTATACTCTGCTTTTCGTGCGATCGTGTTTTCGCTCTTCTGACAGTTAAAACGTGTTGCCAACATCGTCGTTTCTCTCCTCCATACCTTCGTTTTGTCTCATTCCTCCACGTTTTCCCCAACTCTCTTTTTTTTTCTTCCACTTGTTCTTATTTTTATACTATTTTGCTTATATGCACGCGTTATGTTTCCTATGCTCGTTCTTCTTCTCCCCATTTCTACTTTGTATACGGCCATGATGTACATATATACGAGTATATACAGATGTATTTATAAATCTGTGTTGTATATACATATATATATATATATATGTATTTTTCGTCGGTAAAACAATATACATAATATGTTGCGTGTATAATATTCGTGATCTCTCATCTAATTTCCCATTCGTATCATTTCTACTTTACTATTATGTGACCGTTCGTCTTCGGTAACACGAAAGCTCTACATTAGAATTTTATGGCTTATACTTTATTTGCCTTGTTGAGATGAAAAATTTATTAGCTACAGCCTCCGTAAGAAATATTTTCAACAACTCGACACGCTTGTTTTTTAATGAAAACGAAGAAACAACATGACTCATGTCAGTGATATAAAACTTAAACTAAACTCTTCTGTGAGGAATAAAAAATTAACCGTGTAAAAAATAATAATAAAAATTATTATATCACCCAGAGCTAGCCGAATGTTAAAACTCAAATTTGATCTATTTTCCAAAAATTAAAAACATTATCTGAAAATGATTATGCCATTTTGAAAATTCCTGAAAATATGCTTGTCAAATTTTTATCAGACAAAACTTTGATCATTTACGAGAGTATGAGTCACATTTGGCGAAATAATTCATTTTCGTGTAAAGTTTCTCGCTTTTTAATTCGTAATTTTTTTTATATTTTTAGCCAACATATTAAGAAGAAAAATAAATGAAAAAAATTTTGAACTTCAAACGATTGACACATGCTCGGCTTTTTTGCTCCTATATCGTTCCATCGATACAAAATTTACACGTATCAGCGAGAGATACTTTTTTTTTTTCTTTGGGTTTTGTTGAGTGACGAAAATATTGTATAAGAGGTTTATTCGTGGTCGGGGACGAACATATTATATAGCGGGACCCACGCCGCATGCGTCAAAAGTGATCTACTGCGGCGGCGTTTGCTCGAAAACTTTTACCACATCTGTAGCGCGTAGTCACACGACTGTTTGTTAATTCGATAAATTTCACTTTACATTGAAGAACCGAGCTGGATATGTTTATCATACGAATGAAGATAAATTTTACGATGAATTTCCTTTTCTCTTTATTTTCCGATTATTCTGCCTGTGCCATATAAACTACTACTACTACTACATTCTCGTGCCATATAAACTACTACTACTACTACATTCTCGTGCCATATAAACTATTTTATGAAATACATTTCGGGGCAATGAGAATAAAATTCTTTTGTTTTTTT
Organism: Dyspetes luteomarginatus; assembly: GCA_963669185.1. Classification (NCBI taxonomy): domain Eukaryota; kingdom Metazoa; phylum Arthropoda; class Insecta; order Hymenoptera; family Ichneumonidae; genus Dyspetes; species Dyspetes luteomarginatus. The sequence continues at coordinate 11,238,451 of OY769903.1, read as the reverse complement.
TTTTAATTACTTGGCGTCGATACGCTGCACCATGTCATGATAAGATATGGCGGGGTAATTGCGGTCACTTATGAAAAAATTCTCATAACTCGTTAACAAATAAATATTTCTCAAAATAGAAAATCTCCCAATTTACCAATAATATTTAGCCGCCTATAGAACGGTACACATGGGTCACGCGTACACCCAGAGCATATTTAAGGAAACCCGGATTTTACGGCTTTTCTTTCGATATGATTCTCCTCCTACAGCTCGTAATTTGTTAACTAATTATTCAATTGATTTTTTTAAGTTTTTTACGTGTAGCTCATAGTATGCCAATTTTTATTCTTTGATATCGAAAGAAAATAAAAGAATGCAGTCTAGAGCTACAGAGCGTTTCGTAGACAGGACAGGGTGAGAGCACCAGTGAATGAACAGACCCCAGTGAATGAACACTTCACGCGAACTGTGTCTATATATAATGATTTTAAGACGGGAGTTCATCCACAGGTGCTGAATTTTAAGCATTCATTCACTGGTGCACTCACCCTACCACGTACCCATGTGTACCATTGTAAGGGCAAAAAAATATGTCTACCGTTCTACGGGTTAAATGCAAAATCAAGTTCGCATTTAAACTCGACTTATTATGAAACTAATGACTAAAAATTGTGACCAAATTCTCGAATTTCCATCAGTCGTCAGTTTCATCCCAATTTCAATTTTAACTTCGAACTAAAATCCTAATTAAAAAAAAAAAAACTTGAGATAAGTATCCTCAGATTAAACTTGCGACCACAAATATCGGCACAAAACTTGAGACTAAATATATCTATGAAATGAAGCTTAATATCATTTTTAAGCTAATAGTGAGAATTTGGAAAAAAAATTAACATCGATTTCAATGCTAGAAACTTTCGAATAAGTTGTTGACCATCATTATCCCACCATTTATTAAATATCGTGCTTTGACCTTTGAACTGTGATATAGATGGTATTTAAAATCGGTTTTCTCGGGTCCAAGTGTATCACATCTCGCTTCAAGCAGAACGATAGTCTCTTCTCCTCCCTCAACGATATCTACGCGTTTGGACGACCGATACGAAAATACACTCGTTCGAATGAACTAAGAAAAATCGATCGCTGGTGCTATTTTATCGTCACTTACTCGACTCGACTATTACTTTTGCGTGCATGTGAGATACACGCGCACACGCGCACACACACACACACACACACATGTATATATATATATATATATATATATATATATACATACACGAGAATAGCTACTACAGATGAGCGCCGGCTATCTCTTGGCGAGGTTCAATGCTGCTCGTCGCTGGCACGGCTGCTGCCACGTGCTTTGCGATAGCAGCCTGGCTCCCGCCGTGCGCCAGCTATGTCAACGACTGTGCGTCTGAACATAACGAGTCAGCTAACAAAACTCGTTCCTCCTTTGCTCGTACATTTTAACCACTCTCATACGAAATAAAAAGAAAATACAAAATGAAATAAATATATAATATAAAATTGTGATAAACCGAAAATTCCTTCATTGATAAAAATTAATTATAATTTAAATTTAAATGAATCAACATTGCGAGGAAAAAAAGAAAAAATATTGAAACGATTATTAAACTTATGATGAATAACGCGAACAATCAACGATCGGCCGAATGAAAAAAAAAGCAACATCATGAAATTCAAATGATTTAGAAAATATTTAAATTGTATCAATCCAATGAATGAATTAATTAAGTGTATCAGTGAAATAAATTTTCATCGAGTATTACGAGGAATACGGAAATTTTAATAAATTCTTATCATAATTGATCGTGTGTCCGCTGATGGTAGTACGTGTGAGTGAAGGTCGAACCAACGTGCAAGTGTTGATCGTAGCCGAGAAAAGGAAAGAAAAAAAAAAGCTGAGAGATCGCGAGTATATTAAAACGCGCGTTGCGAGTGTTCGCGCGAGGAACTCTGGCGTCGATATATATATATAGATGGATTAATGAAAATTACGTAAGCATAAGAGAGCATGGCATGTGTGAGTATATCGAGAGAAAAAAAGGCGATAGTTGATGCAGCGTGGATGAAAACAATTACGAGTTTCGCAGTCTTGCGAAATGACAAGAGAATTGTAGACCAAGACTGTTTTTTAGCATTGTAATAATATTATAGTCGGTTTGCCGATGAAACAACGAGTTCTCGATGATGATCCGTAGCTCTATTATCACCTCTTCATTCTCGCATCGTTCATTACATCTCACAATGGAAATAAACACCGACGCATATATACGACAACGTGCTTTGTTCGCCATGTCGTCGCGTGTGTGATAAAATATGCATATATATATATATGTGTGTCGAAAAACATAATATGAAAAATTCATTACGTTTGACGGTACAATAAATATTCCTAATTCTTCATTTCCATTTTTCTACTCTTTGACAAAACAACAAACAACAATTCGTCGGACATCGAAAAAAAAAAATAAGGGGATTGAAAAATGGACGAATTGGGCATTGATAACAGATTGAGACACATAAAAAAGATTCGATCTTGAGATTTTTTTTTTTTTTTTTTTCGATCTCAATATTTCATTAGGTTGGAATAAAAATGTGAAAATATTTTTGTACCTACCCGAGTATCATAATCCAAGAAAACGTCGCGCACCTCTCACTTAAATAAATTATAACACAGAAGCGTTTTTGACGTATTTTTTTTGTTGTTTTTTCTTCTTTTCAATTCCGTGCGTTCGCCCTTATGTTGACTGTGGGAGACGCGTCTACGCAAAATTGACGCGATCTATTGTAAACACGTAAACACGCGCGCACAAACACACGATGGACGTATCTAGTGTTTTTTTAAAATTTATTTTAGAGGTCGTGACAAATTGGAGGGGAAGGGATGAGATTACCCAGCGACTAGGACCATATTTTCTATCTCATTTTTAGTATAGAAATCGTGGGAGAGGGGATGAAGAAAAGACACTGACCCGTTCAAAGTCTCATGGCGTCGTTATTCTCGTTCTTCTCGAGTACTCTTTCTCTTTCCCGTCTTAACGAGCACTCTGCATATACACTTATGTGTGACTTGTCGCACGAGCGACACAGAATCCTTTTTTTTTCCCCGTCTCTCACAGACAATTTTCAAAATATTCTTGACAAAAGTCGAGAAATCAAAATGTCCGCGGTTCGTTATTCGATATATTTCGATAATTATTTATCCGAGAAATAATTTTTAAATTCGATTCTTTGAGAGTCGAGTGCGTCGTTTATTGGCTCTTAAAAAAAAATCGACTTGGAGAATAAGAAAAATTCGTGTTGAATGTACAAAATATATTGTTTGCGTGGAGCTCGTGACGCGAACAGGTGGCGCCCACACGATTCAATGAAACGCATCAATAGTTTCCTTTTTACGAGGGTTTCGAGTTTATCAAAACGTCTGACTGAGTATATAACGTTTACAGAGAAAGATAGAGAGAGTGGGAGAGAGAGAGAGAGAGAGAGAGAGAGAGAGAGAGAGAGAGAAATAATTATTACGATCAACACACGCGCCCGCGTGTAAGTTTTAACCGGCGTTTCTCGCCGCTGTTGTGCGAGAGCGTCGACAGACGTGCTCAAAATACGCAAGCGTCGCGACGGCTTGACGTCGACTGAAGAGACGAGCTGCCGGCACTTCGCGCCTGTCCGCCCCCGCGCGCGTTTTCCTGCGCATCGCCCCTTCCGCCGCGTGACGCCGCGTAACGCGAGTGAAAACGCGCGGGCGCCGCGCGCCGAGCGCCGAGCACCGAAAGCGCCACTACCCCACGAGAAAGCGGCGTTGGTGGTGGTGGTCGCACGACAATGTCCAACACGGCCACTCCGCGGTGGCTTTCGAGGGAGCCAACAAGGGGACAACTTTACACCCCTATAAAACAAAACGATTTTTCGTCATCGTTTATGAATCTATGAAAATATTTTTATACGCGAGAAAATTTGAGAAATCTTATGCGTAATGGATGAACATTTTTAAATAAAAATTTGGGTATGAAAATTAACGTAAAGTCTCACTCTCGAGAAGCAAAATTTTAAGGATTTTAATAAAAATATCTAGTTTTTCAGAAAAATACAATTTTTTGGGCTAAATTCTTCAAGGATCCTTCAACAATTTTAATTTGCCCGTTAATCACAAATCCGCTAGCCACTTTATAATAATCTCAGATTATAAAAAAACTGAACAGAATTGATTATTTTTCAGGGGTAATCAATAATTTTTAAACAGTGAGAAACATTTTTTCCTTATCTAAGACAGTACCTGTGGGCCATATATTATTTATACAAAAACGAAATGCGTGTTAAAATTTTTTTATAGCTTATTTTTTGTTCTATCTCGGTGCTCTCTGTAAAAAGAGAACTCACGAGAGCGTTGGACACGAAAAAAGAGATGGGATAATTTGGCAAAAGAGAGGGCGAGAGAGAGAGAAAGAGAGAGAGAGGGTGGGAGAGAGACAGGGACAGATGGAAAAAGAGAGAAAGTACCAGGTCAAAGAAAGAAAATTTCATCTCGTTTTAGCTCATCTCTGGCACACGGAGAATCGTCGAAGCCGCAGACGTTGGTGAATGCTGCTTCAGTGATGTTTCAAGTGAAGTCTCTCCTATATGATTCTCGCATTTTCATCATCCTGGATGAAATGAAAATGCATATACAGTGTGCGGCTAGTTATCGGTCGCTGGAAGAGCTTTTTGTTCCTTCATTTCTCTCTCGACCTCTCTTCTGCTCTCTCTCTCTCTCTCTCTCTCTCTCTCGCTCTCTCTACCTTTCTCTTTTCGTTTCTTGTTCATCGTGTGCTGAAGTGGCACAGAACGAATGGGTTAATTACCGCTTGCTCGTGGAGAATGAAAACTGAACCAGCCTCTCCCTCTCCCTCTCCCTCTCCCTCTTTCTCTCCCTCGCCCTCTCCCTCTCGCTCTTTCTCTGGCACACATACACACATACACACATACACACATACACACACACACACACACGAGATCTCGTTTCCGTCTATCCAACTGTTACGGGGGAAGTGAAATCGTCGTCAATGTCGAAAAGCTCCGGACGAGCCGACACCGCAGGAATGAAAAGTGGGTCGTACGACCAGCCAACCACCGAGACAAAGGTTCCTTCACGACTTTATACGTACATGGGCAATTCTACGTTAAATCGACAGGATTCGAACATAAATATTTTCTTCTTTCCTCTGTTCCCTCGTTGTTTCTATGGCTAAAATCATTATAAAGTTCGTGGAAAAAAATATATATCTTGAAATGTAAAACTTAAGAAATTTGCAGCAATATTCAGTATAACAAAATTAAATTGATTATAAATTAAATCAATTCCCGATTTTTTTTTTTTTTTTCGAAAGTAGTAATGGCAGTAGTAAATTGCCAAGTCGATGTGGAAATTTGTCAATCGTTACAACTGCCCTAACTTGGGCGTGAGCTATATTTAAAAATAAATAGGCCCTTTCCGCGAAGCAGCCAAACAAATAAAAATGCGTTTTTTTAACCACCCCATTTTATATAAACTAGCAATGAGAGAAAAACATATATATATATATACGTAAAATTATGAGGGTCACGACTGTGTCGATTCAGCCTGAAAAGCCCCATGAGTCCGTGCTAGGAAAACCCAGTAAAATATCTGCTCTCGCACCTGCATAATTCAGTAAGTTATTGATTGTAGAAGATATTTTTTTAGACCCACATTGAGAATCTTCGATTTTTCCCCAGCCAAAGAACGCATTTGATTACTTTTTTGCTTCCTCAGATAGAAGAAATGGGTGTATATTTTTTTTTTGCTCTCGGATTTTTACACCAGAGTGCTTGAAATATTCCTACAAGTCAGAAAATTGAAGAAAAAAAACACAACAGCCCCTAAAATCAATAGCATCTGGAAATTGAAATTTCATCTCTGCCGTCTAAAATCATTAATCTTGGGACAACAAGTAGAATATTTTAAAAAATTGATAACGTTTTGGTCAAAATGGTAAAAAAAATACTTTCAGCCTTCCACTGCCCAAGACTTTTGGATACAAGAAATATGTTCTCTGCTCACTTTGGTTTTTTTTTTCTGTTACTCTGCACATCCACGATGGTTTCACGAGGATGAGTGACTAAAAATTTTGCACCAACGACCCATCGATGATTCCTTGAAGATATTTTCGTTGCCCTTCGAAATTTCCTGAGGACATAAAAAAAAAGTATTTTAAGTTATAAATTGTTCATACGTTTTGTTCATATTTCCATTGTACAAAAAACCATCTGGAAGATGCTTATGAATTTGAAATATGAGGCGATTATAAATTTGTGAAATAAATCTGTTTGAGTGAATGTAAGTTTTGACTGATGGAAAAACGGGCTACTTTTGCCAGGTCTGAAAGACCTATGTGTTAAATACAGCATCCAAAAAGTCTTCAAGGGTTGTATAATTTTTTAGACCACCCGAAGATGAACGAGATGTTAAAAAAAAAATATATTAATTTATTTTTTACTATTAAAAGACGAACGACGATCAATTCAAGTGAAAAAATAATTTTCTTGGCTTCAAGTATGGCACAATAATCATAATATTACAAGCTTCCACTTGATCTCATGTGGACATTAATCGTACTCAGTCAAAAATCTGATTCGACTTTACTAATGTCATGTCGTTTTTATCATTCTAATGCAATTTATTTTATTACGATCGGTCCAGCTCTGAGATATTTTATATTATAGTCTAAAGAATTTCTCGTGAACGCGGTGAAAACTCGTTGACTAGCCTGATGCATCCTCCCTTCGATTTCTCGGCTACTCTTGATATTCATAAAATCTTTTTACACCTAACGTTCTTTCGTCACTCATCAATGATTTCTCTCTCTCTCTCTCTCTCTCTCTTTTTTTCTACCCTGCCACGTTTTTTTCTACATCCACATAAACAGGCGTACGATACCAAACACCCATGAAACACGCATATTTTAATAACATATTTCATTGAGCGCCTTCCTCCATGCTTCAAAAAGCTTCAGCTCTCCGTGATGCGATCGGCGGAGAGCGTTCAACGAGACTCTATACATATACATTGAAAATCACGATCGAGAGAGACAAGGAGAAAGGGATAAGCAGGAGAGAACGCGAAAAAGGGATAAGAGCTGGCTTTTTCTGTGATCCCCCTCATGGCATTCTCGTGCCCTCGCCGCGCTTTTATGCTTTGAAATATTTGCCACGTTTTACCAGCCCCAACTCCTCGCTCTTTTGCGACTCGCTTCGAGCACACGGTGAAAATTCTATACATGTATACGGTAGAGAAAAACGCGAAAACTTCCTTCTCTGTCTCTGTGTGAAGCAACAGAGACAGAGATCGAGAGAGAGAGAGAGCGAGAGAGAGGGAAACAATTCTCATGGATCGAAAAAATTCAATGTCCTTCTTTGTACAACCGAAGGGAGAGATAAAGCTCTCCTATATACCATTCTCTGTTGGATCTCGAGTTTTCACTCCTCGCTTGTCTGCTTCTCATGTAAATGTATATATACATATATACAGCATGTACATTATATACATTTTTTTATATATTGCTTTATCCCTGTACATTGCCGGGTGAACCGGAAGTCAGAAACTCGGTGGAATTTTGCTGTAGTAACGTGCGCACAAAGCTCAACCCAATATATATGAGGTAGTCAAACGAGCAATACGTTTTTCCAGTTTTTTTAAATTATCGAGCTTCTGCAAGATTTTTTGTCTCACTTTTTTTTCCCATATTTGTCGTTTTTTTTTTTTTTCATATGTACATAAATTTATCGTCGTATTTGTTTATCATGAAAATGCAGATCGGATTTTTGAGCTCTTTCGCTATAATTTATTTTTTATATTGAAACGTATATTTTGGTGTAATTTTTTTCGTAAGCTGATAATGGTTAATTTTTCTATGTGATTTGTGTCTCGCCTCTGTGGTAGGAGATAGGTGGATTATAATGAAGTGGCAAATTTGACGCGAGAGAGATAAGAAAAGCTTGGATGGCAGGAATGGCAGGGCGCGTTATTCGCGGCTCTCTGTATGTGTATAGCGAATGGTGTAGTCTGTAGTCTGGGTCAATCTTTGCACAGTGAGAGATTGATCGATCCAAAGGGATTACTTTGGAAGAGTGCGAGTGCGGGGAGGTAAATATATGAGAGTAGAAAGCTGACTCGGGGAAAGGGAAGAAAAGGTCCGGAGGGTTAGCTCGTCATCTTGCAAGTATACAGAGTGAAAGGGGCACGGAGCACATCGACGGTGATAAGGTGCACGATCTGCGCGTGGCTCTGACATTCGCTGATGTTGAGGGACGCTAGGAGCGTTCGGTACTTGGATCGGTGACCGCTCAGTCGTCGTACTGGCTTGCGCGTCGAATCGATCAGCAGAAAATCCTGTTTTGAGAGTCTGGCCAATCAATTTATAAACAATAAACTCTGCCAACAAACCCAATCGTATCGGCATACGTTTATCGCAGTTTTCTAGTGCGCTCGTGCAAATGCGATGCTGCAGTAGGGCTTTAGTCGGCCATGGATCCAAAGGGGTAAAAATATGGAATAAGAGATGAGACTCGTACAAGTTAGTCCCAAAGTTCGGACGTCGTACGTATGGGACTACGTATTCGAGCAGAAGTGGAAGGAAGGATAATATGAAGGATGAGAATTCCTAATATAAGTTTATACGGTCGTGTCTTTGGGTTCGAGCGAACGGTGTGATGGACGAACAGCCGAGTTTAATATTTCTCGGTTCACTATATACATGTATACATTGATATACATGTATGTGATTATATGTGTAGAGGGAGTTCGTGCTTTATCGCACTTGATATTCGCGCAGTCCTCTTCCGTGGGGTGATTAGGTCGTCGTCATTCTTGTTGTCCCCGAAGTCACGTGGCCTTTGCCTCCCACCCTCTTTGTACATACCCCTTTTCAATCACTGTCCGCTCTTCAGCCCACACACGATTGTTATACACAATATATACGATATATTGCAGCTGAGGACTCAACACCCCTCGAAATTGTACAAAATTGTCAAATATTCAAGTTTTTCCTTTTTCTTTGTCCCTTCATGTGAAGTTTTTTAATCAGGAACGAAGGAACGAAACAGAATATACTATATACATGTAGCAGCTTTGAGTCATTTTTATCGTGTAATAAAAAGTGCCTCATTATTTTATCTCTCTGTGTCGATCGCCGTATATGTTTGTAGGGATTATATTTTATTGTCGGAATAGCCACGATGCCACATGCATATGTATATATAGAGGGAGGGAGAAAGAAAATGATTAAGCGACGATATGAAATATTCATGGTAATTCGACGAGGGTGGAAAGAGAAATGCGGAAATAAATGAGACAGAGGGATAGAGAGAAAGAGTGAGATAGAGGGGTGGTTTGGGTTTTGTGTTAGAAGCACAGCAGTCGTTACGACCCTCCATCGAGGGGGTCGCCATTCTATCTATATAAAACTGTACCCCACATCCACACATCTGTATATACAAACATATATATATATATACATACAAATATACATGTACACGTAGATTTGTCTACCAGTATGGACAATTTGCACGAGGCTGCGAAATGAATACTTTCGATTGGATTATCGAAATGCTTCGTTGAACTATATATACACATATATAATTTCACCCCTCAGGCCACAATGAAATATCTTGTCCATGTATATTTTGCAAGATCCGGCTGTTATATCGGATGATCACTTTCCAGCTGATAACGTTAACATTGATTTAAGTGACTCTCGCAGAGGGGACAATGAACTACACGTTATATATTTTATATATATATATATATATATATATATATATATATATATATTGTATACGTATATGTAGTATATAAAGGGTCCTTGCGAAATTGTATAAAGCCGAGGGGTGTCGATCGATATTTCCTCCTAGATTCACAAATGCCTGAGATACTCGCTCCCTTTACTGTCCTCCACTAGTACGTGTACCAAAGGCTGTACTATAATATAATGTTTCGATTGGACAGAGATGCGACCATCGGGGTCTCCCGTTACTCCACCAAACTATCGATGGATCTATTAGCAAATTGGCAATAACGGAGCGTTTGGTAATTATCGGGATATAGTCTATATCTACTTCTATTTAAACTTCTATATAAACTTCTATATATACTTCTATGTACATATATATATATATATATATATATGTATGTATACACTTATAGGGAGTATATTATGTACTCCATATAGGTTGAACGCATCGCTCAGATGAACGAAGCTCCTGAGAGATTCTCGAGTTTGCTGGCTAGACATCATGGGCTCTATTCTCTCTCTCTGTCTTGTTCATATAATCAAATATTATAGTCTGTGCGTGTGTCTGTTTAAGGGTAAAAAAATTATGAGAATTATATACCAACTTTACTTAGAGATTTTTCAGTTTGAGGTATTGAATCTTGTTTGATCGACTTGTCTTATTTTAGAAATGACTTTAAAAAGATTAACAGTTTCTCTTTTTACCTGTCAATAGATTGACTTATAAATTAATTGTTTAGCTCCGAGATCTTTAACAGAAATATACAAATTACTCCCTTGCGAGCCCCATTGCTCGAAGTCTCTTAACCTCCACTTAATTTATATAATAATAATAATAATAATCAAAGTCATAAAATTACAAGTTTAATCTCTTTTACTGGATTCCCCAATGGCGGTTGTCATGTTATATACTAATGGTGTGTATACTAATATACATTTATTAGATGCGGTGGTTCAGTAGATATGGGATTTCCTCGTGTTTTCCTGGCTGCGTTCTTGCTCAGCCATCCCTAAAATATTCGCATTAGTTATCCAGCGTGTGCCGTTGGCAAGAAACAGTGAACACGGCGAAAAGAGAGAGAGAGAGAGAGAGAGGGAGAGAACGAGCTAGAGATGGTTGCGTTTCCGCGAACACGTGTACACGCCCAACGAAATTAAATTGCTGTCGTGTGTCCCTATGAGAGTCCCCGCGTACATACAACCGCACACATGGGTCTATTTCCCTCCTTCACGGTTTTACTCAGAGCTTTTCACCATTTTCACATTTTCACACACACAGAGATACACAGTCATGTGTGCATCTTTGACCGTTGGCAGCGGACAAAAAAAATCACCCTCAGACCTTTTCATCTCGTTATGTTTCCGCATACACGAACGAGAGAATGAGATATAGTGGAAAAAAAAGAGAGAGAGAGAGAGAGAAGAAAACGTGGTGTTTCCTTCTGTGTGTATATAATTGAGAAGGACTACCCCACGCATGTACATTACTATAATATACGCACACCTGTTTAAACACGGTAATTTATGGCAGCGTGGGTGGAACGAACGAACGAGAGAGAGAGAGAGAGAGAGAAATTCGGTCATCGTTGCCAAGACCCTCGTCGTATCTCTCAGTGCGCTTATATTTACACGAAACGGAGGATAGGCAGGGACGAGAGCGAGGAAAAAGCATATGTATAGAGGAGATCGTCATAAGCAAGTAGAATATTCGTTTGGGTTAATGACGATAATACATGACTGATAAACGTGGCAGCTTCAATGTATCCAGGCATAGCGCATAAAAATCGAAAATTGTACAGGTAAAGCTCGAGTAATATGTCCACTTACAACTCTCATCCTGATGCTTCATTATCACTTCCTTGAGAATTTATTTTTCATAAAATAAATTGTACTGATAATTTTTGCTGTAGATATCGAATAAAATAAATCAATCATCTTTATTATTGGTTGCCTTATCGAGCCGAAAAATGATTGAAAAATGCAACTCAGATGTTTTCAAATACTCGAGAAAATTAAATAAATATTTGAAAAAATATTGTCAAGATATCTTTTAGACATACAATTTCATTTACACATATGTACACACGCGAATAACGTAAGAAAAAGTTTTTTTCGTGACAGATGATCGAGAATCTTTGTGTCATAAACTCGAGGTAATACCGATTATCAGGCTGTGAAGTATTTTCGCTCGGTGTGGCACATGTTATGTTATATACTTGCAGACAAAGATCACAATAGCCTCTTCATTCACAGGAGCTTTCCGTTCTTTATATATAAATACCAACACTGTCAAATGGATCAGCCAGCTAAAGCTCAACAAAGTGTGTAGTATGGGTGCATCTATAGAGTAGATCTATATCTCTAGAGTAGATCTACATATACATCTGTATATATATATATATACATATATATATAGATATATAGATATATACAGATGTATATATATATAGATATATAGATATATACAGATGTATATATAGATGGATACACAGATAAATGTGTATGTATAAAAGTTACAGGAGTGTCTGTGGATAAGAGCAGGTGGCCTCACAATTTTCGTGGCTTCCTCCCACACGTGCAATCCTTACGGATAACAGGCCGTTTGTAACTGTCGTCACGAGAGCACGTTTGATAGTGAGAGCAGGAGAAATAGAGAGCTAGAGAGCGAGAGCGAGAGAGAGAGAGAGAGAGAGAGAGAGAGAGAGAGAGAGAGAGAGAGAGAGAGAGAGAGAGAGAGAGAGAGAGAGAGAGAGCGCGGGCGAGATCGAGAGAGACAGAGAGAGAGAGAGAGAGATCGGAGTGCGTGGAAGACGATGTAGTGGATGAAGTAGAGAACCCACAGGGAGCGAAGAGGATTATAGAGCATACATAGTCGGCTCGCTTAGCTACGAGAGTGATATTGTATATATCGCATCGTAAGACGAGGCCATGTAGAGGACCATATAGTGCATACATGTATGTATATCATATAGTGATATATACTGTTCACTGTGCTATACAAGCAAGCCAGCAGCATTGAGTTTGTGTTGTAGATCCATTATAAATACACAAAATCTACATCCCAGCCTATATACATATATATATATATATATATATATATATATATATATATATACAGATAGTATGTACTGGGAGACCAGAAATCCAGATATTACATAATTATGGTACCTGTGGCCCATCATAGTTCTGGCAAGACACACATGACATACGAGATCCAACATTAATTCAAATGATTAATTGCATCAATTAATTGATCTATTTATTTGGCCAAATGGTAGTTAAAGTTAAATGATTAATGACATCACACTTTTAAATTATCTTGCTGCGTCCTAGAGAAAAATGGAAAAAAAAAACAATCGATTGAGCTAATTGCCATTTTATGAAATTTGATAAATAATCACTTGTAACGAAGCTCTCAAACAGATCATACTCCAAATCAGTTTGTATGGCTTTTATTTTCACGAAAAAAAATCGAGATTATCTCGCCAAATTGTTTGTGTATAGCACGAAGAGGTTATCCAAAGTTTCTGCAGAGTTCGCCATCCAGTATCAGTGCAATCCTCGCGTCTTTCGTTCACATTTCTGTGTATACTGTATTACATAGAGATACCTATATATATATATATATATATATATATATATATATATAGGTGTGTGTGTGTGTGTGTTCTGGTTGGCGGTTAGCTTCGCAGAGTGACTAATGTTACTCGAAGGTGGATTTGTATACCGTCTAAAATCGATAAGGGAGAGCAAGCCAGAGAGACGAACCGTAAGGAATGGGTAATAGGGAGAGAAGCTTTTGCGCCCGCGCCCTATCGGATATCTTTGGGGATAGGTGGTGAATGCGAAAATTCCTAATAAATTTTAAAGAAGAGAAGTCAGCGATGTATTTGTTAAATGAAGGGGGTTGAATGTTGTAATTGACGCGAATCAATCATTCAAACGATAGCCCCGAATAACTTCCGATAATTTATGGTAAAATGTATATTAAAATCGCCCCATTGAATTTTTCAAATATAATTTAACGAAAAAGTTTCATTTTTTCTCCGAATTTAGGGTAATGGATGACAAATATATATTCATCTATCATCATATATACATGAATCTTCGCTAGATATAAAAGTATTTCGATAGGCTGCTGGTCGTATATATACACACCCTCTTACATATATATGTGTAGATGTAGAGTGCATATGTGGCATACCATTTCGAGCGTCCCTCCGGTTTATATACTTACCTGGCTTTACATCCATGCAAATATCGTACACAATTCGACCGGTGACCTCTCACGGGTGCATCCCTTTGCTCATCCCTCTCTTCAACTGACTCCCTTCGTTCTTCTGTTCTTCGCATTCATGTGCTTTTAAAAGTCTCCGGGTAATATTTACCCCGACAGAAAAGGACGAGAAATACGCACAGTATTACTTTAAGGGCATCTTATTCCCTGTATATATATGTATATGTGGGTAGCTGCTTGAGGCTACGTTCTAAAAGGTTTTTGACGATCGGTAGCTCGTTGAGGAGAAGGATGAGTGCACTTTTGTCAATTTAAAAATTGAAAATAGTGAATTTATTGAAATTACATAAATTTATTCACCTCACAAAAGATGGTATTAAAAGAGATTAAGATCGTCTTAAGAATATTATCATTACATATTTATTGGCTATCATTATAATTCTTAAGAGGAGCTTAGAGGGGCTGAATTTTTCGCCTTGTGTCTGATCGATTAGACCAGATGATTGAGACGGCCTGGTGGGCCCTAACTATTTATTATTTCTATAATATTAGATATATCGTTATCAGTTTCTTAATTGCTCCCTAAAAAATCCCTATATATAATAGCCCATAGTATAAAGGCCTCTGTCTAAGTATTTTTCTACACAACAATGTTTGACAACAACAATGAATGAAAAAGAATTTTCGAATTTAAGTTTAAAAGGACTGAACAATTGAACCAACTTTTAAAATTAAATTTACCTTCTAAAATTGAAGCCTTTAATCCTGAATTTCAAAATGCTAAATTGGAACGTAAGCTTCAACTTAACTTTGAAGGGATCAGCAGATCAAAACAACTTCATATCAAACGTATATTCAAAAATTGGAGCCCCAATCATTTTGACATCCTGTGAATTCAACTTTTTCTCACTACCTTACGAAATATTCTATTTGAATAATTTCCCATGCAGTTCAAATCAGATCATCCATAACAGCAAGAAGAACCGAATAAGACAGACAATGCAAGTATATAGAGATGTAGATTTATAAAAATGCAGGTAGATTTACGAAAATGCAGGTAGACCGGTTATAAAATGCAGATGTTGAAACGTGAATATGTCGGGAAATCGCGATTTCCATGACACTCTCTTGAACAATGCCTGCTCGTATCTACAAACATAACACGATACAAAACTCGCGAGTTTCTGCGAGAGTGAGAAAAGTGAGGGAGGGAGAGAGAGAGAGAGAGAGAGAGAGAGAGAGAGAGAGAGAGAGTTATGTCTGGGGACGATACGAAACGACAAGCAATTCGTTTCGAGGTACCCGAGCTCGAGACTATCTTATCTACGAGCTCTCCCTCTCTACTCGCAGTTCTCGAATACTCTTCATCGCGCTCGTAGATGCAGAGAGAAAGAGAGAGATTGGCTCGAGCTCTCTGTCCTCGTTTTTTGATTATATATATCCCAATACCGGAATCTCTGGTCCTTATTCGTTTTATCCATACAATTTACTCATCCGTGACTCGTTGCCATCGTCGTTATCATATATTGCGGAATGTATACGAAAAAAAAACTCTTTTACCAAAAGCACTACGTACCTCTCCCAATGTTTTTTTCACCACTGGTGGGATAAAACTCTGGGGAAAATTGTGTATAAATAAACGATTCACATGAATTATTCTACTCTGGTAATAATTTTCGACAATATACTGTTGGGCTAGATGAGTAAACTATCATACATTGGGAGTACATAGTGTATGAACAAATTTAGTAGTTTTTTTCGCTCTCTGTCTCTTTTCTTCCGCGTTTGTATGTATGTGTGTGTAATATTGATTCGAGGGTCGAGGGATATGAGCAAGGTAATGATGCGAGCAGACGCAGTGAAACATCCCCTCGACTGGCCGTGGGGCAACCGAATAAAAATTGATTCGATCTAGGCTTTCCGTATCGAATCTCCCCTCCAATTTCATTGTATATATATATATATATATATATATATATATATATATATATATATATATATATGGATAGAGAATAGTGGGTAAAAATGACCCCTCTATAAAGAACAAAAGAAATATTTTACCAGGATTGCGTGAATCTCGGTTCATTCTTCGAGCAGCATCAACAATGTTTTATCCTTCTGGCTTTATATGCTTGGCTGGGCAATGTCGAAATAACACAAATAACACAAAAATAGTTTGGAAACTCATCATGGATCGAAATGATGGTAATGCCGAAATTTCATAAAGCTGGAGATTTTGGGGTGGCCGCCGAAATGGGCGAGAAATGATCGAATCATCGGGTTTATATATAGTTATATATATTTAGTTCTATCCTGAAAAGTGTGCCGAATTACCCCTATATCGTACAAAGGCAAACCTCCCTGTGCTCCGACGATCTCTTATTTTACCGCAAAGGGTGCACCTCCCTTCTTGCTGAGCTTCATTTCTGTTACAGCCAGACGCATAAACCATGAAGACACGTGGGATATACGTGCGGAATTTCGAACTGGCCAATCTCCGGGCTGTGTAGCGAGGGTGGTTCAAAACGTGAACTGAAAGTGCACACCGGGTGCAATTCTCGCATCCTCTTCTCGACGATTTCACTTTTTCCCTTCCTTAGCCTTTTTTTTTTTTTTCGTCGTCTTATTCACTCGACGTTTTTTTTTCTCTTCTCGTTCAACATCTCGTTCGACACGCCGCAAGAGGAAGAGAACGATGGGACAGTGAAATCCAAGGGGGACACAGAAGCGAATTTATCGACGGAAATATTCGATAACCGCGTGTCCGTTGGTACATCCCCATCGTGAGACATAACGAAAATATTGAAGAGAAAAGAGAATGTGAAAAAGGAGCATGGATGGAGGAAAGGGGTATATATATACGTAATATCGACCATGGAGCTCTCTATAGATGGGAAACCCGACTAGGTATGAGGAAAAAGAATAACATGATGTATTCCACGCGTATATAATATATATATATATATATATATATATACGATCGATTGTCTCGTCTTTTTCGTTATATTCCAATGGAATTACTCGAGATTGTGATTTGCTACTGGTGGTAGAAATGCTAAGACGTACTGGAAATAATACACGATTTATTTTCATTTAAATAAAAATTATTTTTATAAAATAATTTGAAATAAAATTTTTCAGAGAATTTTAATCAAATAAAATATACTTAACCCAATTAACCGTCGTCGTAAATTTCATTCAATTCCATGAGAATAATTGTATAAAAATAAATGGTATGAAAAATTAACAGATCAGTGATTTTTTTTTTCGCCGAATAATACAAAATCTGTGCCGATAATCACCAAGCTGTTTTTTTAAATGATCGTTATCATTAAAAATGATACGAAAATATTAGCGAATTTCCAGTTTCCAATAGCTTTTTCGTTCTCTCATGTCGTCTCCCTTTAAAATTCTGCATTGACCTCAAATGGCGTTACGACAATGGTCCTCTTCGATATATGTTATTTTACATTCGATCGAGGGGGCATACAGACGTTAAATTTTAACGGATGATAGAGAAACCCGTCATTGCCACTACCGCTCATATTAGTTATGGCATTTATACATATGAAATTCTCTATGGGACTGTATATACAGCTGTATAAACTATAGAGGTATATATATATATATATATAGGCATAAATGTATAAACATAGCTGGGGGCGGTTTCTCGAATGGAAAGGCCGCCGAGCTGTTTGCCCGATACGATAATGCGCTCGTTGCGTAATCGTTATTTTAATGGAGGGGGAGCAGGCGGTCTGAAAGTCAACGAGATCATGTATATATATTTATATGGATTCCTATATATAGAAATCGCCCGTCTGAAAACGATAAGGGCGTATGATCTCTTGCACGAGCATAAAGTATACACCCTCAGGACCTTAAACACACGATGTAATAACTGGTAAGTGTTCACCACCAATGCTCAGTGCCGCCTCCAACAAAACGATAGAGTTTCCCTCACGCATTTTTTTTTTCTTTTTTTAAATATACTTTTGCAGGATCGAGCAAAACTCGCACAATGAAGAGGGTCGCGCGCGTATTACGCGGTCTCGCTAAAGTCAGCGTAAAATATGAAGGGGAAAAAGAAGCCCATAAAAAAAAGGGCTCGAGAGGGAAAAGTGAATGTATGAATCGTACGTGAGGGTATGCATTACGTACACTCGTGTTTACTGCCCTGTTTCGCGATCTCGTTAGTTTATTTCTAGCTCTCCCTTCAGCACTCAACACGCGTGTATTACCAGCCCCAGTAGTATCAACGTGGTAGTATGTCGCAACGTGGTAGTTTTTCACATCCACCGATCGCAGCGCGGAAATTCTCTCAAATATGAAGAAGAGAGAGAAAAAATTGAGGAAAGAGAAAAAAAAAATGTACAGTCTATTATTTCCGCTGAGGACGATTAACCCTTTGTCGTGTGTCAGCAGTATTTCATTGGGAGAAACTCTTGTCTCATGCTCTATAATTGCGCTGAAAGTGAGAAAAGAATAATTGCTGGTAAAAAAAGCTGGGAAAGGAAATATCAGAAGGTGAAAAAAAAAAAATGTTGCCAGATAAGCGCCAGTCACGTTGCTTCTTTCTCATTTTCATGGAAGGGACCGCAATGGACTACGGCTTTTCGTGTCTCGTTTCTCGTTTGTATATATATATTTTTTCGCGGAGATGTATATATATATATATATTGGAGGCGAAGGTCAGAAAAGTCCCTCGTTCGAGCGTGCCGTATCGCCATTTCCCTCGGTCGTATTACACGAACCAAAGAGACGGAATTCTCTCATTAAGGTCGCCCCAAAATAATTAGGGGTGAGCCACGTCTCGGCTGGGGCTCACCCTGGCAAAACTGAGCGCATTGAAGATATCTTCGCTCCCGCGAATCGGCTCGATAGTTGGAAGGATAGGATGGACCGTACAGTGAATTCACACCGAGGAATATAGGAGCACTCATGGTATATCTGCAGCGTCTATAATGCGCGAATACGGCATCAGAAAAGGGTTGGGGTCGGTCGGCCAGAGGTAGGATGGTTACACCACGTGCAAAAGCTCTGCACTCTCGCAGAGGCGCGTAACGAGCGTTGCTAACGAGGAACCGGGAGCGCAGATTTTACAGGCAGATGGTGGCGATGCGATATCCGCGATTGATGCGCCTATACGAGCCGTTTATATAACCAACTCGGACTGATATACATATATATGTATATATATATATATATATATATATATATATAAATTATTACGAGCGCACTCTGTATGTAGCGAATAGAAATATATTTGCCGTTTATCTTCCGTTTATAATGAGTCGGAATACAGTGTCATGGTGCTGGTTACATAACCGACTCGAATTTATATATATATATGTATGTATATATATATATACTACTCGTTACTGTTGGCAGTTTCGCATCTATTAAATCAGTGTAAATACATTTTACTTTTCTTTGCCCCCTCAGGAATTGAATTTCGAAAAATCTCTTTTTATATAGTTGATTGCCTACTTTATGATGTAGGAATATAGGAAGGAATATACTCCCCAAATTTCATGTTTCAAGGTCTATGGTTTGAGCTGGGCGTTGATGAGTCAGTCAGTCAGTCAGGACTTTTTGTTTTTTTTTAGCGGGGGGGGGGGGGGGGGGGGTGGATTTGCCGTTTGTAATGAGTCGGTCATGGTACGATCGTATGCTCTGATCATTTTAGTTTGAGTCAATTGAAGCTTCGATCATTTAGATTAAAAAAAAAATGCTCAGTTTGCTTTTCATCTCCAGATACGTTGAATTTGTCAAATATTTACAAGTTATAGAACTACGCGAACAGATAATAAAATTACAAATTAGAATTAAAATTATTAAAATTAGTAGGAAAATATATAGGTACATCCTATATATATATATATATATATATATACATATATAAATAATTGAGAAGAAAGTACTACACATACTGCCTATATACACACAGTATGTGTAGTACTTTCTTCTCAATTATTTGGCGTCGAGACGCTGTCATGTCCGTTGATATGTATTATGATGCGTTGACGGGGGGAAATATGAAAAATCAGGAAGAAAATATGTGGCTTGGACGGGAGCGGAATTCGAACTCAGACCTCTCTGTTGCCAGTCGAGTACTCTATCAACCAACGAATTAAGTCGTCTGCATTGCTATCAGCTAACCTAGCCAGCATGCTACCGCACTTGATTCCGAATGTTAGGATGTTTCTACCTGTCTCGCAGTATATATACTACATAGGTACTATATATATATGTATATATACATATATATATATATATATATATATTTGTATATTATACGTATGCGCTCAGTTGCATAGGAATTTCAACGCGTCGTGACACACTCATGAGTATTAGTCCTCGCTCAATGCAGAATTAGTTCGGGTACAACGCGCGCTTTACAACGCATGGAAAATCACAAGAACTTTCGAGTTTGCAGTTGTTTTGCAGTCAGCAATATCAGCGAGTGGGCTATAGCGACCTATGCAGACTCAAAAGTCTGCATCACTCTCCCTATATTGAGTGCGCTTTCTCTCTCCCTATCTCTCCCCCCCCCCCCCCCTAACTCCTCCGTTTCAACGTGTACTTATGTATCTATATAGATAAAAAACCGTCACATACACCAACCGTACATGAAAAATATTACGACACGTTTTATGAACGAGAAAACTCGAGCTCGGACGTATTGCCCATCATCCGACTCTTCGCGCTTTATATGTGTCATTGAATTTTACTATCGAACCAGAAAATGCACTCTCATCTTCGCAGCTTCATCTGCATCTGATGCTTGGCAAAGAGCGTACTCGCGAAATCATTTTTAACAGTTTCGCACATACATACGAGCGAGTATTCTGAACATATGGGAGACAAGGAAAGAGATAAACGAACAGACTGTTTTATATATTTTCCAATGGATCGATGAGCTCACATTCTCGCTCTTTTCCTCTCTGTCCTCTCATTAATATCGAACGCAGTAATTTCTAGGGGGCAGTGACTTTTATTCTGTGGCTACTTCGGGGGTGGAATGTGCCTATGTATATAACTACTAAAGCCTTTTTATGACCTTTTTTCGTTAAACCTTCTTTTTTACTGCAATGCATTTTAATCTTACAGTCCTCGTGAATAATGTTGCATTTTTTCCGTATATTTTTTCTCCATGGAAAAATATTTTTGTCAGATTTTTTCAAAGCCATCCATCAACTGTGGGATCACCAGCGATCCATATAGTGATAGGAATTGATATATCGGAGAGTATGATATACACTACACTGTGAGATGACATCCGATGATAAAATTCTCTAGTGAGTCCGCGAACTTTGTAATGTATGCAGTGTGGTAAAAAAACTGTGACATTTTACCCCCCTCCAGGAATGGCAACATTGCCATTTTTCGCAGGTTCAATAAAATTACAAAAATTTATTTATTTAATTGAAATATGTTTTTTTTTTATGATACAACAAAATTTATTAGAATAGTATCTATTTGGCTATATAGCAGACAGAGAAAGACCTGTTTTTAATTACAGTACAATTCATTTAATACGAATAAATATGCTTCGATTAAACAAAATTTCGTTTCGCTCAAATATCATTTATTTATATGGAGTAAATCGATATCTTGTATGCCTTCTGCTTTCAATTATTTGAGTCACTTTTTATTCTACCCTGTATATGCAATATATATGATTGGTAATAAAATGGCACTGTATAAAATAAAGTCACATCGCGAAGAATCCCACAAAAAAAAAGGAGGCAAAAAATGATTCCTTTCTCTCATATACTTTGCAGCTCTGATACCTATAAGAAATGTCGTGAATTCATTCGCAATAAGTTTCGCCCACGCACCCTTCTGTTTTTTGTTCCCACGCCATCTCACTTGCCGTACATTTGAGAATTTCACCGTCACAATGTTTTATCAGATGGATGAAAACAAAAGGTCTGTAGAGGCACTGAATTTAAAGAGCTTGTACTACTTAGTATAGTCTGTGGATTTTTGGACAAGTCAAAGAGATGTCTTTTCAGAATAAGGGTGCGAAAAGAAGAGAGGGGGTGACGGCAAAGAGAAACGGATCATAGATATAGAGGAGTGAATGCGAAGGTCAACAGGGCTCATTGCAGCAAAGAATGCACAGGGCCACGTACAACTTTCCATTTGAATTTTCTTTTTTTAACCCTCATTTTCTCCTTCTGTCCATTTCTCTCTCCATGATTTACACGAATATTTTCTTTTTTCCCTGATCTCGACCACTTTCAATTCGCATGAATAGTTCTACAGGACGCTTCTCACGTCACGCCATAAAAAATTGAGGAGATTTTCAGATGATCTTCATCGTGGATATTGGCAACTTTTCCAGTGTCCAATTTTTCCTTCGCCAGATCTTCGAGCTTTTTTTTTTATCAAAAAACCTGCTCGGCATGTACTCTGACATACTTTATTTCTTAGCAATGAGCTTTCTTAGCTTTATTTCTGTCTGGCAAAATGTTAATTTTAAATAATTCAGGCATCTCGAGACAAAGCTTAAGACTTAATCATGATTCGCAGGTTTGTTTCTATAATAAATATGAAATTCTTATAATATAGATAGCCTGACTGTTTCGAGCCCTTTGATAAAATTGTGACTCTGCGATGACTTAAGACTTTGAGACGCTCCGCTGGCCACTAAGGAGAACTCAAGAGACTCACGACAGACTACATGCGAGACTCTTTCATCTGGAGACCTTTTTGAGACTGCTATTCATCTTTTTCTTCAGTCTCTCTTTTTTCTACTATCCGCGAAAACATATACAATTTTTCCTATGAACCATGGGACGTGTCATTTTCCAATTTTCGTCAAAGCTCTCACAAAACACTACAAAGTTTAAAATTAAAAAAAAAAAAAGAGCCAACAACAATTTCAATGAAGTTTGCACAAGGTACTCGTATACGATGAACGAGCCTGTACGCGGAAATACCCATCGACGCGAACATTATGGCATTGTAGATTGTACCAAAAGTGGCCCACGTTTCAAATATTTCCGCTATTGTGCTCGTGTTAACGTGTGTGTAACGTTAAAACTTGCTTGGTTGTAATACAAACATGAAGAGTGAGAGTACCAGCGCTTTATAGACAATACTGCTGCTCCGCCCTCCCTTTCTCTCTCGCATTCTCTCTGCAATTGAAGTACATACAAGCCTGTATAATGTATGTAAAACCAAGCCAAATATCCCAGCTCAAACCGTGTTAGCCATACAGCGAGGGTAGTAGTTGCCCCTCTTCTCTATTTGTTCGAGAGTATTGTCCATTCACTAGTTCTATCTCTCTCTGAATCTCTCTCTCTCTCTCTCTCTCTCATCCATGTCCGCATTCACCACACTCGAGAAGTCCTTTCTCTGTCTATTTATCTCTCTTCTTCTATTTTTCATTCCACCTTCGGCTCTCGTCTGTTATTTGCACTGGCAACAAAGCGTTGCTCACGCTCTCTCGTTGCCATTGGGGTGGTACTCGATCAATCATATCTTCCACGAGACAAAATAATCCCCTTCCCGCCATTTTCGTCGTTTGAAAACTCTGCAACCAACGATATACCACACACATGCTATAAAAATCTACCACGAGTCATGCACCAATTTTTTCGCAATTCACGAAGAATCGTGTACTCTTATTTCTCTGATCCGTTTTGCATGCACTATTTTATACATACAATCCACATCTCGCTTGGGCCGATAAAATCAACAAAGTAACTGGTTGATGTTCCAGATGGTTGACTCGTTGAAAGTAATACAGGGGGTTGGAGTTGAGAAAAAAATAAATAAAATACGATATTTCTCGTGAGGGAATAACCCCCTGGTACAGGACGAATATCAAACGTTCCTAATTCATGCAAATCGTAAATCAATTGAAACTCGACGGGGGTAGTGAAATCACGTCAAACAACGTCTCTCATTCGAAAATTAAATACACTGATCTTTGACTCTTTGTCCAGGGGCTGCCACTGTCGACTCGATACTCTCTTCATAGATTAAAGCTGCAGTGAGACTTTATTAAGTTTTTTTAATAGACTTTGCTCCGAACTCACCCCTGCTAATATTATAGAAGAGAACGAAAAGGGGTGGATGAATGAAAAAAAAAAAAGAAGAAGAAAATTCGTGAAACTTTGTGCCTTTTTTTCGTGGTTCTCTCGACTTCTTCTCTTGTTTTTCGTAACGAATACCAGCACCATAATCGATTTGTCTCTCGAGCGAGGAGCCCGGGGTTCTCGTTCGGGATACGAGAGAGGTGCAGGCCCGGCATCAAATTATCGTTAATTAGTGCCTTTGATGGCGAGCTCGTGAAGCTTCCCTCGCAATCTATGCATGCGTTACAACGGAGAGTACCTGCGACGAGGAAACTGGTTTAATTCGATTAAAACAAAATTTCATTTGTGTCATGACGAATTTTTGTTACATCCAATTTTGTATTCATCAGACTGATATTTGATCAAAGTTCTTGTTTCAAGTATACAGGCAAATCATGCTCGTCTCCAAAGATTCAAAAAATACCGTGACAAATAAATGAATCAAAAGAGTTTATTGTTCCTCAGATTCATTGGTTAATTTTATTAATTTTGAGTATCTTCTGGCTTTTTTCTTATGATAAAAAATATTGCACATAGCAAAATTCACATCCAAGAACAAAAAAAAAATAGATATCGATGAAAATATTGGCAGAATAATTAAACGATACATTCTCGGCGGATTTATGACAATTGTAGCCACTCTGTCGATGGAACCATATGAAATTTATAGATCAAACAAAAATAAATCAACAGACATTCATGTCCATGACTCTAGTTAAATTTGCTAAAAAAAATGCACGTACTCTCGTCAAATAGAAGGATAAATATGACAGCCCGTATTATTTTCATCGACTGATGGCAATCAAATCGGTGCGCAATTATCACCATCGCCGATATCGAAAACTATAGGAAATATTGGCGGTATATATTTGGCGATATTTAGTCATGTAAAATGAGAGCTCAACGATGAAATCAACCAGCAGGGACTAGAAACAATGGGGGATGAGACGGATCGAGGATGGGGGCAATAGGACTGATGGAATTTCCCTAGTTATTCGTTTCGTTCATAGCGAAAACGAGCGATTGAGCTGGCGCTATGATGCTAACGCGATATATGCGGTAGAAATAGCGCATCAGGAGGTCTCTCTCGCTCTCGTATTAATTAACGAAATAACGATGCTTAATTGCCTCGGTATAACGAAGCATAGACTGCCCTGGCAATGAACGCCACCGTGCTGTGCACTTCCCCTTTAGCCCCTTTCCTGTTCCCTCTGACGGTTCTTCTGTATGTCTGTTTATCTCGCTTCCTCTTTGTTCGTTTTGCCGGTCTCCCTGCTCGTTGAAACGGGAGCAGCGCAGGGAACAATTAACGAACTTATACTCGTTATAGAATATAGATTATCGGCCATGTATAGAACATTTCACTCTAGCTTCATTCATATATATATCTGAGTACGTATAACATGCAGATATAATTGAGTATAGATCCTTGGTATATGGAATTTTGGAGTTGACGAGCGATAATCATTAGCTCATCAACGAGAGTCATGTATTTCGCGCTATCTTCATCTCACACTCTTCGCCATATTGCCCACAAGGTCGTATTGCGGTCTCTCTCTATCTCTCTCTCTCTCTGTCTCTTGGTTTATCCACGAGAGTTTCCATGGGCGCACCCTCGGATCCCTCAGGCACATTTCAAGCCTCATTTCCACAGTGAAACCCGCTCCACTACATCAGGAAACCCCTAAATCGCCCTTGGATCGGAGATATATATATATATATACAACGAAACCCCCGCGATATGTGGACAATCCCGCTCCCCCTCCCTTTCTTCACATCCCCTTGGCGAGCGTGCATATAAATCGAGAGACGCAACGAACTGATCAGACGCTTAGATAAACCTTGGACGATCTACATACGTTTTCTGTTGCCTTTATAAAAGAGTCATCGTGGGGGGAGGAGACTGCGGTTCTATCCGAGCCAGCTGTAAGGGATGAATTTTTATATTTCTGTCGTAAAGAAAAAATTCTCACGAACAAGCAGCTTTTATGTACATTTTTTTATATCCGCTAGAAAATAATTAAAGTTCTTGGAATTAAGCGATCGACTTTATTTTTATGTTTTGGGGTTGAAAAAGGTAAAAATTTTATGTAAAATTGTTTGCACGATCACGAGTAGATCAGATTCCCCCGTTTAGTAAATCGGAGCTTAAAAATCACTCGTGTTAAAATGACACTACACGTATATAGATATAAATACTTCGCTTGTACTCATTTTCCAGGGCCCATTTATTCACTGGTCAAGTTACCCTAGTCAACAGTTTATTTTTCTGGTGGAAACATTAAATCGAATATTAATGAAAAGTATCGAGAAATAGCAGTCGGCAATCCGCCTTTTGTTTTCATGAAGGCTTCCTCTGTTACACGGTATGTTTAATATGAATCGTGTGCTTAACTGTTACCAATTAATATTTTAAGCCCCTAAAATTATTTTGATTTATTTTCGAATTTTTGTAAGGTGAAAATTAACATTTTTACCCCGGCGAAATTGCTATTCGTGATTACTCTGGACAATCTTAAAATTTTGATAAAATTCGGGAAAAAAAGGTTTGCACGTCGTACCGATCCACCGATCAACAAACAATTATATTATAATTATTAAACGAGTCTCGGAGAATACAACGATAAAAAAAATGGTGAAACAAATGTCAGTTTGATATTATTGAATAGATCTACAACATCACTTGTCGATTTTTCTGGGGTGATTTGCATTGTCCCAATGATTCAATCTGTCCGGAATCCACTAAGTTTAATGCGGTTTAAATATTCATTATTCGAAAAATTTCATAAGAGTCAAGTGTCTCTGACGTTTTGTGTGGAGAGAGAGAGAGAGAGAGAGAGAGAAAGAGAGAGAGGGGGATAAGATTAAAGAATGGGGTTAGTTTTTGTAGATTTTCCAAAGGGTGCGAGTTGACGAGCATACATACTATAGCCGATTCAACCCCATGCTCTTGTGCTCCCTTTTCGTTTCTCGTGGCCACCAGGGATAAGAACGTCGAGGGGTTTAGTCGTCGACAGTCATATATATATAGGTATTAGTTAAATCTTTCAACCTCGGCGTTGCGCCACGGCGAACTCTCAACGCAGGATACGAAAAACAGCGCTGTGTCGAGACCAGAGGGATGCTATGAGGCATTTTAGACGTCAGCGAGCTTTCAACCCTCTCTCTCTCTCTCTCTCTCTCTCTCTCTCTGTCTGTCTGTCTGTCTCTTTCTTTTTCTCGGAGTCTTGTTGACGACGAGTTAGAGGATCGCCGGTAGGGGTCGTGGTGACTATGCGACGAAGTGGTGACTGCCATGCGTGCTATTCTCCCTCTGTTTTCATTAGGATATTAAGAACTTTCTCGACAAACCCTCGTGTTAATCCAACTGGTAAACCATGAGGTACGAGAGAAACCCCATTGAACGACGAATCCACTAACGCTTCAACCTTCTCAAATTCATATATACATAGTATATTAATATATATAGTAATATGTATATACTTCTATATACGCCTAGAAAGATTTATCCTCCGAGGGCTGCGATGTGTACTCGGACAGACGGACTACAATAATTTATTATCATGGTAAATCACAGATTATAATTTTTCACTCTAACAGCATTTGACGTTTTAACGTAAAAATAAAAATAAATATGATACAGTTGCTCAAATTCGTTCCTTATTTCACGTGGGTTTGGACGTCCATAAAATAATGTACAACCATAACAGAGCGAGAAAAAAAACCCCGATTAAGCTGCGAGTACTTGCATATTTTCTCTTAATTCTGCCATAGTTGTAAACCATGAGGTACGGGAGAAACCCCATTGAACGACAAATCCACTAACGCTTCAACCTTCTCGTATTCAAATATACATAGTATATAAATATATATAGTAATATGTATATACTTCTATATACGCCTAGAAAGATTTATCCTCCGAGGGCTGCGATGTGTACTCGGACAGACGGACTACAATAATTTATTATCATGGTAGATCACAGATTATAATTTTTCACTCTAACAGCATTTGACGTTTTAACGTAAAAATAAAAATAAATATGATAAAGTTGCTCAAATTCGTTCCTTATTTCACGTGGGTTTGGACGTTAATAAAATAATGTACAACCATAACAGAGCGAGAAAAAAACCGCGATTAAGCTGCGAGTACTTGCATGCTTTCTCGTAATTCTGACATAATTGTAGAAAATCCAACAATATTCGCGTGCTGATGCAACTTTGAGCCTCAAGACGAGAGTCCCTCGCTTCGCTGAATCACGCAGCATCAGTCATATCGCAATAATCATAAAAAAAATACATGGTGCTATTTTTATTATAAATTTTATTAGAGTATTTTTATTTTTATTATCGAAAAGCTCGACGGCGACGACGATGGCGACTCAACAACAGGAAACTTGAATCTGGAATGGGCGAGTAAAGTGCAACTATGTCACGCACACGCTCGGGGCCTGGTAAGATTTAATGTATATGCTTGAGAGTACGAAAAAAAAGCTTTTCGCTTGAGCTTTAGTAGAGCTATGCTTCAGAAACGCGAAAACTTACCCTCTCGGGCCGCATATATACGTATTTCAACCCCTGTATACTCGCGTACATTTATATTAGAGGGTTCACGTTCTTCGTTCGTTCGCTCGTTTCTTTCGGAGGCTTTTTTTTTGGTGCTAGACAATTCAACCGTAAAGAGTTGTAAGGAAACAATCGAAGTGCCGAGAGATAAGCCACACTGATAATGGAAACGTGAGCGCGAAAAACGACTCCCTCGGACCATTTCGTGCACTCACCCAACTTAGCGTCTATATCTAAATATGTATCTACCGTGTTTATGGGGAATTTCAGGCCAATTTTTCACAGTCGTAATACTGTGTCCCAAATTACAAATTTGAAAAAATCATCTTTATTCTCATCAACGAAGTTTTAATTGACTGTGACGATTGTTCTCAATTTTCATTAGTTAATTCTTCTTCAAATAAAAATATTTTGTAAGCTTCTCAAGAGGTGGAGGTACTTATTTTTGTTAATTCACATTACTAAAATAATTTTCATTCCACGAGACGAATGGAGATCTCAATAATTAGGGTCTATTGAATTAAAAGACTATCAATAATCAATTATTTACTATTCGATACGGCATTTTTTGTGATGCCCTACATCGTACTAACAATAAAAAAAAATAGAAAGATTCGTGGCCCTGCCCATCTGAACTGGAATGCCTTTTACGTATGCCACTTTGTTTCGTCGATGTTCCGGCGTTTACTCTCGTTTGTGAGGCAGGGTGCGACGGCAAAGCACCCTGGAGTGTTTAGAGAGGATAGGAGGGTTGTTGTCGAGATACATGAGGATCAACATTGCGCTGGCGAAACGATCCAGAAAGAGCTCTGCAAAGCAATGGGGCCAAACTATTTCTGGTCGAGCTCGCGAAGATAACGAATACGGAGGTGTTTGTTAGTCGGCAGGTTACCCAAGCTCTTTCTGTGCTTTTTCAACTGACACGGTGCAAACCTTAATGGACCGTAGAGCTTGTGACTCATATCAAACGATTGAGTGACTATAAGTGTCATTTTTTTTTGTTACTTTTTTTCCGAACCGTCAATATACCTTTCGTGCATACTCATTTCCATTCGGGGGCAGGTGAATATTTCATCGACTGGAAAATGGGGTGTCTGGAGTGCTTATCGGGTAAATCTCGCAACGATCGTGCTTGAATAAATGTCCTTGGCGATCGTAGATAACTCATGATGCACATCTGAGGATATGTGATTTATAATATTGAGTGCTTGGAAAACTGGACGTGGCATATGCCACGATAATGTTTAAGGGGTCACTAAAACGACTTTTGAGTCTAGGAGAACCGAAAAAGTCTTATAATGATGTAAAATACAAAAAATATATACCACGTTTATGTGGTAAATTTTTTACTTTGCATTTTTATCGTAAAATTAGTGGCTGATTTTGTACATATATATTTGATGAGTTATCCAACAAAAATTTTAAATTCGAATGAACCGATT
Source organism: Dyspetes luteomarginatus (assembly GCA_963669185.1). NCBI lineage: Eukaryota > Metazoa > Arthropoda > Insecta > Hymenoptera > Ichneumonidae > Dyspetes > Dyspetes luteomarginatus. Next base: position 11,208,321 of record OY769903.1, on the reverse strand, counting down.
AGAATTCGTCAAAGATTTTTAATCATACACATTTATTTGTATCATCTGACCCTGACCAGGTCCAAAAGTAGAACCATCGGTAAAGAAATATTTTTTTCGATCGGCTCATGAGTTTTACAACATAATTTTACAAAATACAACGAATCAAATAAATATTATGCTTCGACAGCGTTAAATTTTTGTTCTCGTTGTGACTGTACCTGAACAAAGTATATATATATATATAATTATCTTCTAATTATGGCTTTTCTATAGCTCTCTAGCTTGTTCCGAGAGAGCTTTCTCTCTCTCTCTCTCTATTTCTGCCTCTCCGTATAATCGTACCGGTAATCTCTTCTTCTCCCCATTTCATCGTGTACCATAGAGGATAGTTTTTCCCAGAGAGTTTTAATTTCGACGTGAACTGCGGTCATGTTATAGTTCTCTCGACTGTGGTCTGGTTTCGAGGTTTGCGAGGACTCTTAACACACGTAGGTTCATATATATATATATATATATATATATATATATATATATATATATATATATATATAGTTAAGTTCTCAAGCTTGTATATCGGGAGAACAAGAGAGAACAACCTTTCTCCCGTTCATTCGAAAAAACTTTGGGTCAAGAACTCTATGTGTTTTGTCGTAAAACGTTACGATACGGGAATCATAAGGGTTGTTTTTTTTTCGATGTACTCGTTCCACCTGCTGATGAGAGAAAAACTCTGGTTCAAAATGCGGTCCGGTAAACTTGGTCTCGTGATTATCTACTGTGTATATATATATATATATATAAGAAAATCCAACTCTATATGCTAGCACTCAGGAGAATTTTCTTCAAATCTAGGCATTTCGAGAATAATATTTCTCGGGTATTTTCATCGTTACAGATGAATCTGTAACTGCAATATCGATTTTATCATTTTTCCAAGCTTTTTTATCCGCAACAAACCTTCATACGATCATTAGTTTCATTTTTTTTTTTTTCGTTTCTGCAGCAAGAAGTGTCGGCAAGTACATATATGACCTCTCTCGAGACTCGTTAGAGCTTCGACGCCAAACACGCGGGCTTGCATGCTTAAAAAAAAAACGAGGAAAGAAAGATAGAGAGATGTGAAAAATAAAAGTCAAACTGAGAATAAGTAAAAGAGGAGCAGGAGTAAAGAGGATCGAGACTCTCATCTCTATCTCTCTATCTCTCTGTCTCCCTCTCTCCTCATCGTTTTGCTGAAGCGCGGCTTAAACAAATTCATCTCACGGCTAAGACAACCGAGAGCTAATTCATTTTTGTTAAACGAGCGGAAGGTCCAAAGTTTTTTAAGTACATTCCCCCGACCAAGTTTGGCCAAAGCGAAAGAGCGTCCGAGCCCTGAAGACGAGAAGGGTTGGCACGAGAGGTAGACGAGAAGGAGCTTGTGGTGTTGGTCACGCGGGGGAGAACAAAAAAACGAGAACGAGCGGAAAAAGATAGGAAGATCAAGACACGAAAAGTTAAAAAAAAAACAGCTATAGATATATATAGTTGAGACTATACAGGACGAGAACAAAGTCATAGTGATTAGCCATTGAAGTGAGGGAAAGTTTCAGCAATTGGCATAGTTGAGTCTCTTCCTATCCAAGGTAGATTTATCGCCAAGACTGCCAGTGACTAAGGCTTGCTTTTAACTGTATGGCCTATCCGATATACGATGAAAGAGCAAGAGAGAGAGAGAGAGGGACCTTCACCATGAAGTTTTCAAGAATAGTAGTTACCAAACATTTATTGCATGCCTGGTTGTAATTTAATCTAACCTTTAATGTACTTAACCCTCGATAAAAACTCGTACCCACAACCAAGAAAGCAAGGGAAGCAGGTAGAGAGGGTGAGAGGGTGAGAGTGCATGGTGTGGGATCTTGTCCACAGCAGCAACGTTCTTTCTCTCTGCAGCAATTTTTAATTAGATCTCCGCTCGGGCTGTATATATACACGTATATACCTTATCGTGCTCGGATTCGTGCTTACTCTCTGGGATTAATCTGGCTGCACCAAGACTTTCCAAGCGAGGGAGAGGGAGAGAGGTTACCGAAATCGATGAAAGTTTACGAAAATCGAGTGAAAATTCGTAAGGGGGGAAAAGGCCAAGAAATTTCAGTTCTCGCCAGCTTTGCGAAAACTCTCACATCCGTTTTACCCTCATATATATATATATATATATATATATATATATATATATATATATATATATATATAGACAGTTTGGCACGACATTCTTTCTCGCTCGAAAAGCTCGCTTAGGATATATGGGCTCTCCCATGTTACATAATATAATATCATATAATAATTTTTCTTCGTGTAGTTCTGAGAATTATAATTGTAAAAGGAAATATCGGAACTAGGAATTAAGTGATAAAGCTTGTTTTCGGTATATTGTCAATTACGTATATAGATATGTTAATTGATAAAAAGAAATTGCACTAGTGAATTTTAACTGTAAAACAGATTTATTTTAAATAAGATACGAAGATTATATTTTGGAAAATAATGATAATAATTTAAGATTGTATTTTATGTTTGTCAAATGTTTGAGCACTTCGGTATCAAGAGAAGAATCAATTTTTTAAATTCAATCATCTCCGACTGAAAACCTTTTCGCTTTCTATAAAATTTCCCATATACATGTGTTGAATATTTTGTATTGTTCGGATTGCAAGCTCAAATGTTCCTCGCGATCGACGCAGTCGAGTGGGTCTTTCCATTAAGACTCAGAAATTTCACCAATACCTTGAGATGGTATGGGGGGGCGGAAAAGCGAGTGACTTGGAACTCTAATACTCGTATATATATATATATATATATATATAGAGTGTAGTACATTCAAGGTAATAAAGCTGTGGTGCACAAAGCAATGTCTATAGCAACAACGATTCGTACAATACGTCTAAAGCAACGTGTAACGCAGTTTCCATTAGCATCGGCGGTTCAATTTGCCAAGAGATGCTTGCTTCACCCCCTACTCTCCACAATCCCTCCTAGCCCTCCTTTCTCGACTTCTCTGTGCTCCAGCATCACCCTTTCAGCCTCCCATCCTTTGGCTCTGCCTCTCACTCAATCTATTATATACGGCATATATAGAATCCACGATATCGCACAATTACAAACCAATGGAAAGGGGCATGCATGAATCGCTATATAGACGAGCATGTCGTGTCGCAACACTCCCTCTCTCATCTTGGTGCAGCATAGTCTCGTATAAATTAATTATATACGATGAATAGTGCAATGAAGGTCGGTGGGTAAGGAAGGGAGAGTGTGAGCAAGAGAGAGGGAAAGGGAGAGAGAGAGAGAGAGACCTGGTGATGGAGAAGTCGAGAAGTTAAGAAAGAGAGAGAGCGAGAGAGCGAGAGAGAGAGGAAGACAGAAAGTGCGACAGATCGAAAAGGGAGTGAAATAGAGGAGGGGTTAGAAAGATAGAGGGAAAGGGAGGAAGATAGAGACCACGCAGAAGACTCTCTCGCGACCCGCAACTTTGAAACAATTAACCGGGACTTGTTATCTCGGTGCTGGGTGTGCCGTCGTCATGAACGATTGGGACGGTGAAGGGAATCGGAAGAGGGGAAATTCTCACACGCGCGCTACACGGAGAGATCTACGATAGGAGCCGCTGCGCGGTAGAGTTACGTGCCGAGCTTGCAATTAAATCTGTTACCTACGAATTATGACGGCTCCATGGTTATGTATATAACATGGAAAACGTCTCTGTATTATGGAACGGGACTTGAAAGGACGCGCTTATTGTTCGAAAGATCGGTTATTCGATATTGCATATACAGATCGCGAGAGTGGCTCTTAGTCTGTAAAGGAGGATGGCCCAAGAATGTTCCTCGCGAAATTTGAACAATAGAGAGAATACCAAGGATGAAGGGTTCCTATTGTATATGTTGGCCCCTTTCGTAAGCCGATCTTCGATTTATGTATATGCGTTTCCATTTATATATGTATATATATATACAGTCTATACGTCTATTTATCAACCACCACCATCGGTCTTGATTTGATACACGTGGCACGAGGGGAAACAGAAATCTCGGCGAACCTTACACGATCTAATAGATTATACTCAAATTACATTAATAACATCATTACTACGAATACTATGAGGATATGAGGAGAGAAGGGGAGAATAGAATCGTAAATTATTAACGTACAGGCAATTAGCGAAGTAGTGGAGGATTTAGGATATTCCATATTCATGAATGGATCTTCGTTAGCAATGACAAACAATAATACATTTTATAACAATAATTATAATGAGAATAATAAGGGATAGTAATTCATAATGGTCATTATGATAATTGGGTTTCTCTGGGTTGGTCATTGATCAAATTATCTGGACGTCGCAGTTTCCTCGTAAAAAGCCACACAGTACAACTTTAGTTCGTTTCGCGTGAGAGAGTCTTTTCTGACTGTATACCAGCCCCTTGACATTTGGTTATGTTTGCGTCGCGTCGTCTTCCAAAAGCTCCTTTAGTCTTATATACAACGCCCCACCCCCCTTTACCCCTCTTGGTCCTGCTCATACTACAGGGTTAAAATATATATGTATATAAAAAAATATATGTATATATATATATATATATATATATGTACATATACAACAGGTCTATATAGAGATAGATAGCAGTGTAGAGCATCAGCATCAGAGACGCGCTACGATATCGTTGGCAAGGCGTTAAGTCGCTTGGCTAAGTCGTTTCCTGGATGCCTGGCTGGCATGATAACCAGCTAGTGTATGAGAGCCCAAGCACATGAAAAGCCATGTTGTTGTCTCTCTTCCTCTTGCTATACTGCATGCGATGCATAATATAACTCTGTTGGTGCACTTCGGTACTTCTCGCGTGCCAGGATTTTTACTAGTGCCATGAGACCTCAGGGCTAACCGGAACTACTGGCGACTCCACCCCAGCCGAAACTTGAGAGGGACGAAAAGACCGTGCGAAAAGTCTTTTCCTCGTTGAACGTCATCGCTACCATCGACCTTTGACGAGGTGTTATTGCTATATATAGAATCGAAAATTTTCATTCTGATGTTTCTTATTCGTCGGCCAAGTTTTTTTTCCACTTCTGTGTAACTCATAAATTATGTGGTATAAAGTATTTTAATTGTATTGCTTGCATATTTTCGTAAGGTCATCGATTGCTCGTCACAAGAAGAAAGTCTTAGTTTGATGAAAAGACTCTAAATGAAATTTTTTTATGAGTACAGAATTTTTTTTATGAGCACACATAGACATGAGAGTTTGAAACAATCACTTAAAAAAATATTGAGATATTGGTACTTCAAGAAAAAAAAGGGTTATACGATTAATCGTAAGCTGTAATCAGGTTTAGTTAACAATCTGAAGTTTTTACTGTATAAAATTATAAGAGCTCCATAGCTACAAAACTCTTTCACCCAGCGATATATACAGTGTGATTGAATGCCGAAGGGGGAGAGAGAGGGACGAGAGAGAGAGAGAGAGACAGAGAGAGAGAGAGAGAGAGAGAGAGAGAGAGAGAGAGAGAGAGAGAGAGAGAGAGATAAAAGGATAAAGGGTAGAAGTGCGAGGAGAAGGCATGGGCGTTACGAAGTACCGTGGGATTACTAATCGCATCTCCCCGTCGCCGCACGATTTACATTTAATCAAAGGGAAAGGGACCATTGACCACGCGTGCCTCACGCTTTTCTCCTCACTCACCGTGTGCTATTTGGCTCGCCATTGAAATCACGACTGTGGCGCGCGAGACCGAACGAAGCTTCGTCGTTTCGTGTCTTCGTGTCTTGAATACGTAAATTGGAAACTGCTTACTGTCTGTGACGCCCGATGATGGCGGCAGTGCGGTGGGCCACACGAGAACACCAGCAAGGGAGGATTTCTCCGATTGCGAATCGCGCCGTTTCAAAGAGAGAGGGTTGTGAGTGAGAATTTGAATGTTGGCCTTTTCTCTCTGCACCTCGTAATACCTGCTATCTATATAGACACTCTATATATGTTTACTTTCAGAGGTATTATATATACCTCTGAAATAAACATATATAAACCTGATACATAAACATATAGAGGTTTATATATATATATATATATATATATATATATATATAAACCTCTGAAAAGGACAAATGCGGGAGTACCAGAAAAGAATGCCTTACGAAAATTATAAAAAATATTTTTCCACGGACTCGCGATGCATGTTGGCATTTGCGGGAGTGAAAAGCTCAATGGAATATTTGTTTTAAATCTCGATCGTGTCTCGTGCTACATAGGACAAAAATCGTCGAGGAGGTGGTCGGTGGATCTAGAATGGAGGAGCCGTGAAAAGGTCTTTGAGAGAGGAAAGGAAGAGAAAGAGCGTGAGCAGTGAAGACCTGATTGCTCTGCCGTCACGGATCCATCTATGTAGTTCTTGTCTGTGTTGATGTCTACACACATATACATGTAAATCCGTAGGTGATGTTGGTATACTATAGTAGCCCGCAGTCTTCCCACAGCGGGATGTAAATCTTTGCGATAAAATAGCACACGGACCATTAACTAATCCTTCCGAGGTAAAACTGAGGCCCGAGGTGAAACTTGGCAAGGGCTTTGCCCCTCGACGAGAATAAGGGGATGAAGGAAGCTTGCGGAGAGAGGTGGAAGAGTGAGTGAGCGAGGGAGAGGGCGGGAGTGATTTCAGAGGGTGGTTGCAATTGATTGGCACGAGGCTGTCGTCGACTCCAACCCCCTGGCTCTCTCTCTCTCTCTCTCTCTCTCTCATTCTCTCTCTATCCATCTCTCTATCTCTCTCCCTCGCTCTCACTCTCCCCGTTGATTAGAATGGTGCAACACGGAATCCCTCTCTAGCTGGCTAATGGCACGCCGCAACCCGTGTTTACTATGATCTCGCACTTCGTTGTATATATGCCACTCGCGATTTGTCATCTGCAATGCCAATGAAATCCTGATTCTCGCTCTCCTATCTCGCTGTCTCTCGCCTCGTCCCTCTCATTCGAGCGAAACCTCGACACGATTTAAACGAATAGATATAAATAAAAGCGCTGCCTGAATTTATACCACATTGAATTCAGTAAAACTTCATTTGACAACCATATTTTTTTATGGTTTGCCGAATACATTGTCGAACTAATGATATTTTTTTTTCTATTTGTACATTAAGTATAACGTCAATCATTCATAATATCATGCGGATTTGCAAGCAAATTCGATGGATCAGAAATAATTCTTCAATATGGAATAAGTCGGGGACAATAAAGTTCGAAATTCGAACTTGAATCCATTTTGTCTGAAATTTTTTAAGACAACTAGTGTATTTTCAGATATTCATTAGCCCTCCTTCTATTTTTCACCCAAATCTAGGCAATCGATATTCCGATTACTGATGATAGTCCAAAACGGAATCAACTAATATAATAATTTCGTCGATCCAGACTGAATGAATGCTTTAAATTCGAGGTAATGAAAAACATTTTTGCGGCAACGAGATTATATCGAATTTCCCATTTTATTTTATTTAGATATCGACGAATCCATTTGGTAAATGGAGAGGCAGAAGCGACAGAACGAGAGAGGAGAAGAGAGAGAGAGAGAGAGAGAGAGAAAGAGAGAAAGCACGAATCGCGTCGACGTCGTTACGCTTAACGGACGCGAGTGTTGCAGAGGAGGTTATAGGCCGGAGGGTGGAGGAGTCGAGTGCGAGAGGACGTGGTGGGTTTTAGGGGGTTGCCTCTGGGAATATCGAATCAATAGCGATTCGCCGTACGTTCCGAATAATTCAGAGGCTGAATGTTGAATGAATTCGGTTGCCGTTCGATTTTCCGCTCTCTGTCTCTCTCTCTCTCTCTCTCTCTCTGTCTCTCTCTCTCTCTCTCTCTCTCTCTCTCTCTCTCTCTCTCTCTCTCTCTCTCTCTCTCTCTCTTCGCCCAGGACCAACAAGTACAGTTATCAACCATCCCCCAGTGACTGGCAGTCTCGCTATGGCAAACCACCTTGGATAAAAAGGGATAGAATTATGTCGATGACCATTTTTATTCCGCTACTTGAGCGGCCAATAGCTCGAATCTTTTATCCAGTATCCCAGCGTGCGATCTCTCGGTCCATCAGCCTCTCTCGCAGTGTGTACGGGGGCACACGTACGCGTTCAGGCTCATCCAGTATTTACCGTTCCGAATTCATAAATGAGCAGGCCGTGCCGAGGGAACTGAGAAGCTTGACAGTCTCGCCATGGTATTCGCACATTGGTCGGAGGGTGGTTGACATATGCCTATATGCATATACGCTTTTCCGAGTTCGAGATTTATCGGATTAGCGTGGAAACGGCTGTACTAGCGCACTAAAACATTACTTACGTATTGGATATATTTATATATATATATATATATATATATATATATATCGATTATAACCTGAACTATCTTTCCCGAGGAGACGGCGTTTGTGTGCCCCGCTAAGCACATGAGAGAGATCGAGTTAGCAAAAGGAACGCAAGGAATCCGCGGAGTGTATTATTTTTGCCCATAGCCCTGACGAGAATAATTAAAGACACGCTCGTCCAGGATACGATGAATTATTAACCGAGCGAAGCTCCGTGGATAAGTTCGAAAATAATTAACCAGCCATGCGAGACGAATAAAAATGCATAATTCGTGGATGAATTCTATATACCCAAATTGTATATTCACCAGACTTGAGCATTTATGCTCATCCTAACAATTTCAAAAATGTTTACGCTATTCGCTCGTGTATGATATTTTATTCATTTTCCATATACAAGCTCCAATGGCTCGTTCGAGTATCACCAGGCGGCAACGTATATTTTATTCGAGGGACTTCAATAGTCCGTGAAATATTCCATAAAATATTTCGGCGTGAGGGATGTATTTATCCGAAACCGGAAAACCAAAACCATGACCACGATATGTTGCTTATTAACGAAGTCGAGAATTTGGTGGAATGGGACGTGGGGGAGCGGAGTTTCCTCTAAAATATTGAATCAACGCTATGTGCAGGTTATTAATCATCTGACAAAACTGGAACCACAGTATGGAGAGCGAGGAATAGAATACACGAACAAGAGAGAGGGAGAGAAATTTCCAGCAGCCATGAATAAATACGATTGAAATAAATTTTTTATAAACCACGCACTAGCTAAATTCGCATATAATGCACACTGCATAATTTCAATTAACTTCTTATATCCTATTCCATTTACGTATTGAATTTCGATATTGATCCTTCGATTACCCGGTGAGCTTACGGTGTTCCAACGGGGATTACGGCCATTTAATGTGGTTCCTCGGTTCCACATATCTCTGTCACTTGGATCCGCGGCTGTTTGATATTATATGTATATATATATATATATATATATATAATTCACATCAGTAGCCCTTTGGGAACCAATTATTGACTCCCATTAGCCGAGAAGCCGTTATATTATACGTCGCCCGCATTGCCAGAGAATTTCTCAAAATGTATTTTGTGAATAACGTCACTCTGATTGTTATAAATTATCCCGCTCGGAAGATTTTTCAACGTGCTCAATATGTGAATATATGGCCACTCATTAAATCAAATATGGCGATTCATGATCATGGAACTTGCTTAATATTTTTCTTGAATGACCATCCATTCTTCCCTCACAGCTTTTTGACCCTTTTGCACGCCTCGTTCTCAATAATAATGATAGTTCCGTTATTAGAAATTTAATAAAGGGCTCTCTTTGTATCCCCTGAGAAAGGGGCGCCCTTGTAGATAGGACCGCAGGGCTCGATGCACACGACCCTTTGATGATTTTGCGCCACAATAGACGATTCCATAATTGACGCCCCATCACCGGCCACGAGGCCCACGATGGCGGGGTCAATATCCCGTCTTTTTTTGGTCTTTTTGCCGTGCCTTCGCCAAACGCCGAGTGACAAAGGTTGGGTAGCGCTTCTCTATCCGAAGAACCAGTGAATGCTAAGAAGGGCTCTTGGCCAAAAGAAGAATAAGCGATTTTGTCACTTCGCGAAGGGAGACACAAGGATCAGTGAAAAGGATGCAAATAAGGTGACGCGACGCCAGAGGGTTAATGATGATAAAACAAGGAAAAAGGGGTGAGAATGCGCCCCGGCAAAGATGCAACTCTGTAAAGAGAGAAAGAGAAAGAGAGAGAGAGAGCGAAGAATTCTTGCTGATGGTTAGGGAAAGAAGAGATCGCGATAAGAATGGCAAACTGATGGGTGGGAGGGGAGCTGGGAGAAGCCGAAAGACTGAAGCGCTTCAGAAGAAGAGTCAGCGCGACTGCAGCAAGGGTTCGGAGTTTGCAAAATTCTGAAGAGGACAGTTGCTCTACTTGGGAATAAAACTGGCCAGAGACAGACAGATTAGAGAGAAAGAGAATAAATAGAGAAACATGGTAAAGCGACTTGAGATGATAATACAAGAGCAAAAGGTAAAGAATCCTTTCGTGACTTTGATGCTTGCAGAAAACAAAAGATCCAGCACCGGTCTTGATGACGTTAGTAGTGTTTGTGGCCTCAGGGAACAACGGAGATGGAGCTAAGATCCTTCCCTGATCAAGCTTCCCCTGTCTTGCTTTGGTGAACTGGCAAAAGGATAAATTGTACAAGAGAAAATATCAGCGTGGATCTCGGGCGAAAGGGAACGTTGGAAAATGGCGACGGAGAAGAATGGGAGGATCTCGTGAAATCGAGAGAAGTCTGGAACGAGAATTTGCGGGATGCAGAGAGTCGAGAAGGAGACGAAGAGGGATGGAAGGTGATGAGAGAGAAAGAGAGCGCATGGAGAGAGCGAGTTTTAGCAGTGCCATGACACGAGGGTAAGTGAAAGCTCGATAGATTCATCTGTATTCCATGGAGTTGAAAATCTCAAGATTATCTCCATGAGGGGGCGTGGAAAGGATTCTCTTTCGTCTTTTATATATACGATAACTCTAGTGCTCCAGATGTGTCAGCAGTGACATCTCGTCCGGAGAATTTTCGTCGCGCGAATCTGCCTGAAATACATTATTTATCATATTATTTATGTACATAAGTAAGCACTTTATATATATATATATATATATATGACTACTATCATCGCAATAATAATTTATTACGAACTTAATCATAGCAATGATGAACTTTTGTAGCTATATAGGTAATTCATTAGACCTATGGCACCATTTTATTTTATTATAATTTGGATGGTAAATGAGTGAATTATTTATTATTATTATTATTCGTGAAAGAAATGTGCCAAATGTAAAAATTTGTAAATACAAATTTATTACATCGAGAGGTCGAGGGTAAAATGTTTTCGAGGAATAAAAAGAGATAAGATAGAAGGAGAAATAGAGGATTAAAGCAGCCTGCTGTTCACTGAAATACACTCCTCTCAAAGCGTCTTGGCCGTTCCTCAGCGCTTTTATAGACCAGGCGCGAAAGAGGAAAAGTCTCAAGGATGTTGGGTGGGCTCGCTCTGGATCGCTCTCCCGCTCTCCCTCTTTTTTCTTTGCCTTCCTTCCGGAATGAATGGTCCTCTTAATTTTTCCAATAATGGCCCTCTCGAGGAGAAGGGGTTGGTTGTTCATCAAGACGAGCAACGAGACCGGGTGAGAGAGGGAGAGAGAGAGAGAGAGAGAGAGAGAGGGAGGGAGAAAGAGGGAGAGAGAGAGAGAGAGGGAGAGAGAGAGAGAGAGAGAGAGAGAGAGAGAGAGAGAGAGAGAGAGAGAGAGAGAGAGAGAGCGTGAGAGAGCAACATTATAGACAAGCAAGGCGAAAGGCCTCTATGCGTAATAATAATCTCTCCCCTCTCTGTTCTACTTTCTCTCTCCCTCTCCCTCAGATCCGAAAGAGCATAGAACTTCTTGCATGATCGCTTACTCGCAGCCTGTATGGCTTTTGCCATTCTGTGGAAGCCATGATGAGACTAGTCATTTTCCATGGAAAAAAAAAGGATTTACACGTTCGTGGCTCGATTCCCTCTCGAGCGAAGCTTTTTCAACGTATGAGGGAGCACTGAAAAATGTCAATTAAATAATTCTCATGGGTGTATATATATATATATATGTACAATTGCAGTTCCTCATATGCCTTTTCCATCATTTCCATAACGTAATTTTTTTCATATCCGAAGCAAATAATATATGAATGTGATGAAAAGTTTGAAGAAGATCGGTTGAAAATTATACAGCTGAGTCATTTTTTAAATTAGAGTACCAACTAAAGCATTCCTATGATGGACTGTGATTGATCATGAAATTTACTATTTCAATGTTCTCATATTAATGCTTCGGCTAATATAATGCAGGTCAATAACCAGATATGGCTGAAAATAATTTTTTGACAAACTCGCAATTAATGAGAGATCAAATTATCGTACGAAAAATGTTAATTCATATTCCTTTCACTCACATTTTTGTCAAATGAAAATGAGAAATATGACAAATATGATAAGCCCAATATAATTACTCTATATGCAAATTACTCAATTGGCCGTGAACGAATGAGAGAGGCAGAAAAAAAAAATCGTTCAATCCAAGATCGCATTTGGTAATTTTTCAACATTTGTGGTTTACGTTATACGAGGTAACAATGACTCATGCGCGTTTGTCTCATCCGCATATGCGGCCACTTGGGCCGTATGTAATTAGTTTGAGATATTCCCAGATCAAATTTAATCCACCCGTTAGCTCCAAGCGGTGCCCGCAATTCTACCAGAGTGAGAAAGAGAGAGAGAGAGAGAGAGAGAGAGAGAGAGAAAGGGAGAAAGTCATAGAATTTGCGTATATACAATAGAATCGCGTCCGCAGACAAACTCTTGGTCTCTCGCACACGCTTCGTGTTCCTCCTCCTGTGCCATATTTCTAGCCCCCGTAACACGAGTACATAATAATCCACTTACCACGTCGCGACTTCATTAAGCATTTACTCTCGAATCCAAATATATGCACTACGTATGTGTGTCTTTTTAGCGATGGTTTGGGGTACAGGACATACGTCCGCGTACATTTCCACTGAAAATATAAAATTCAACGATTTTCCTACATTTGTCGATTTATTGGACTATTTTATCGAGTATCACTGGTAAATTTTATCGAAATATTGTGAATTATTTGGCAATGATGACTTCGTACATCGTACCACCAACTCGATGATGAATGTATCGAAAAATAGATTACATTAGTTCATCCTATACCATCGCATATTTCACTAGCCACATGAATAATTGGCCATAAATTTTGAGGTTTTCACCCTGAAGCAGACCGATCATTGACGTAAAAATTGAGTTTACAAATTAGAACTTTGAAAAGTATGAAAAATAGGAGTTTAAAAAAATTTGAAAGGTCCTTAAAAATGTTGTAGCCACAAACTAGCACATTGAATCGATCAGAAAAATTAGCTGGGCCAAAAATAGTTTCATTTCTTGTGCTAAATTAAGTGGTAGCTGATTCCAATGCCATATAATTGATAGGATAACCCATATAGTACTCGATCATTGTATTTGACAGAGTGGAGCAACGCGGGTCATCGCCTCTGTGAAAAGGTCACATAAGACCGTTTTGTCTCGAATTTTATAAAATATTAAAGCAATCACTTGGAGTGGCTCTGTGATGTCCACCGTCAGTGTCAATCTCCGTTGACTCCTGAGAATTGCAAAATCCTTTCTCAAGCATTTTGGACAACTTAATAGAACAAAACATACGAATACGTATCAACTTCTTACAGGCGACTCTTGGAGAAATTCGATATGTATCGTATAATCCATGTGAAAAGCATCTCTCGTTGTTCCTAATCTTGTGAATTTGATTAATAATATATAAAAAATGTGCCCGTGAGGAAACGGCGAAGAAAGAAAATGAGCTTACAGATAGACTAAAAAGAGTTTTAAAGTTAAGATCTTACTAGATCTTACCATTGAAACTCCGCCGTGCATAGTAACGGCAGTCAGACTAAAGGTGAGAGCTGATGCAGTAACATTTTCATGAACCAGATAGGAAGGAAATGGCAGGAGAGAGAGAGAGAGAGAGAGCATAGAGTTAATACGCGAAGGGTAGGCCTCCTCTTCAGGGGCCAAAAAGGGAATGAAAGAAGCAGCTCCTGGTGCTTACCAGCAAGACAATAATGTCCTTTTAGATTGTGCAAGCTCCTACGAATACCACAGGGAGAACTTCAAGCTGGCCGCAGCAAGGAAAAGCTGCTTCGCTCTCTCTTACTCTCACCATGTGCAATATATGGAACATTCAACGTCCAATGTTCTATTTTTTATTCGCCACTTATATTTCAATCGCACTAAAAATGAACAAACAACTGTGGATAAATAAATGAATCAAGGCTAGGAAAATGGTTTTGGTGAAAAATCGCAAAAAAAAAAAGATTTTTATGGACAATTCATAGACAATTTTCATAATCTTGAAAATAGATCGCATCCTCGCCAATTGCCAGTCACGGTAAAAAAAAAAGGCAAACGTATCCTACTTTTACGGACTTTAAAGAAATTCTGACATAATCCGTTAGGTTTGCGTGGCAAACCGATCAGTGATCGAACTGATACGTTTACTGCAATGTCAGTGTGACTAATCAGTATAACTCATAAATTCTTATCAAGTGGATGAAGGTGCCCAAATTTGCATTTCTTTTAAGCCCTGGCTAATGATTATCAAGGCTGGCCTATTTTGGTAATCGTGTAATTTTTTTTTCCACTTGCTCGTAGAAATGCGATTGTGAAAAAATGAAGGAAACCAGGTGGAAGAGCGTTTGATACTCTATACGCAAAAAAAAAATAGTCTCACTCAATTGAATGTGGCATCTTTAATTTATAGTTTTCTAGGCAAGTTGAATAACTGATAAAGAACAAATTGTGGGTTTGACGTGAAATGCCCCATATAGCTACACAATACGTGAATATACATAAACAGATATCGAAAAAAAAATTTACTCGAATCTGCAACACGGATTTTTCTATCATTCCTCTGACAGCTTTGATTTTTGCAAAGGATTTTTTCCTTCCCTTTTTTCTCCATTTTTATCCACATACTTTTCGGCTCTTTGCCTGTTACGCAAGCAGCAAAACTCGTCCTTTGCCGCGAACGCCTCGTCTATCTTGGTAGCGCCCTTTTGCCCTGTTTGTCCCGATAAGTATACCAACGAAACGCCGTTAGTTCAAAGGCTCACAAGAGAGACAAAGAGATGGGGTGGAGAGTCAAGAAAAAGGATCGACTGAAACGTTTGCTACAAGAGAGCAGACTCCAACACACCGAGGTTTGTTATTCCAGAATTACGGCTATCGGTCCCCTCTGTGAAAGGGGGCTAGTGAAATCCAGCGCGCGAGAAAAATGTTCTGGCTGATTTTCGTTCTCTTTCTTATTCCTTCTCAGCAAGTTTCTTCTCATTTTATTCCTTTTTCCCATTCTTTTTTTTTTATGTCATATCGTCGTCTTTGCCCTCCGCTATTTTTATTTATAGAATCTGGAGCTCTCGCAGCTTCTTTGCGTTTGTTGTTTGCAACTGTACGAAGCTTCTTGTCTCGTATTCGTTACGGAAGCTCTCCTCACAGTTTTCGAATCTTTTGTGTCTTTTCACTTTGCGAGACTGCTGGTAACAATGGGCCCTTAGCATCCCATTGGGGCGATTTTGTTGCCCTCAACGTACGTGTGTTTGTGATTTTCGACCATTATTTCTTATGATCGACTTGCCTTGGTTTATCTCAAGTTTCGAGCTTTGACGAAGTACTTTTGGATAAGAGATATGGGAATACATCCTTTATCATTGAAGACATTTCTTTGCCAGAAGTGATTGGCTCTTAAAATATGGGAAAAACTATTGTTGCATCAAGTGCTCATTGTGTAGAAAGAAATTTTGCCAATTAAATTTTTTCCTATCATCAAATTTATCGAAATAATATTTTTTAACCTTCGCGGTATGGCTTTTCCTCGCAGGCTGAAATATTTTAGGGCTAAAAATAATGGAGATTTTTACTCTTACTAATGGGCTTTTTTTGTCTAGTCATTTTTCCCCATTGACCAATAAATCTTGGTATAAAATGTGTTATTATATTTTCCACGAAAGAACAATCTTTGTCGATGTTAATAAATTATTCCTTCGAACGAGCTTTCTATAAAAAAATTAAAAGTGTATTATGGTGGAAGTACTGGGCAATTTCCTTCTCTCTGGTTCATTAAAATTCCACGTGTACAAAAGAGACTCGAAGATTTTCTCGTACATCGGAAGTTATGGCGGGATACAGACACCGTGTATGCACGACTATTCGAGTTAAACACGACTAGATAAGCCGAGATCAAGCGAGGTCAAGTGTACTCACGTTGCTCTTAAAGCTTCGAATATGTATGTATATGCACATATATATGCGTTATGTATACTCCAGATTCTCACTCATTAGTGGATACAGTAGAATTTGCGGAACCACCGCCACCATCTGCGCCCAAGGGCTCGCTATTAATTCTTCACTATAATTGTATGTATATCATCAAGCCGTTTTTATAAATAAATAAAAATCCACAACAGACAAATACTGCGAAATTGATATTTAATTATTTGCCAGGATATTTTTCAAAGGATAAAAAATGCAAAAAATAAGCAATGCAATTCATATACTTATGATCATCAAATTCTCACATAATATGATTTTCTTTGCTGTAATTTTTTTGATTTTCATTTCCGACAAATTGTGTCGGGATTCGAGACAATTTTGATACGATTAAGCAATGATTAATCGTCATCTGACTGTAAAAAATTAATTTCTGTAAACGAGAGAGAATAACCTTTGTAGTCGAGGTAGACAAAAATAGCTATTTCTCTTTCGGTTGTTTTTTAACCCTCATAATAATTGATAGATTGTTTTTCTCTTATATATATAATTAATTTTTGCACTTTTATATCGTCAATTCTATGTGTTGTGTCAATTTGAAAAAAATTTACAGTGTCTCGATGTGTCTCGAGTATAAAAGATTTTTTTTTTTTCATACCCATAGAGAGACGTGCTCGTGTAAAAGTGTATCTGTCATACGTCTTTATAGTGGGACGCAAAGGCATTGCGAAAAATTGGTATTGACAAAAAACGCGTGTGACGGTTCCCAGCATTCCTTCGATATGTTCATGCATTTTCACGAGTAATAAATTTGGTACGCACAAACGAATACGTGCGTAGCTGGAATTTTTCATAAATCTCGCCTACATACAGACGTAGGAGACGGTAAGCGCGAACAAAATGGCTCGAAAAATGTGAAAAGGCTATTTCCGACAATTTCCTTTACAAACCCATCGTAGTTTTGAAAAATATCAGCCAGGGCATTTTCCCAGTCGGGATTTTTCCGCTCGGAATTTATTCCGGATGTTCGTTTTCGGCAGACATTCCAGACTTTTCCTACACACTCATCACGAGGCACCTTAATATCGATTTATCTTGTGGATGATATTTTTCTGTTCCTAAAAATTGCATTTTTCTGATGCTCACAAGCGTCAAACGTTAAACGAGAATTTCGTTAAAAATTGTCGTTTGGCGAATATGGTACGTCGGTCGAGCACAACGTCATTCTGTACCGTATTCTGCCTATATATAATTCATCGTCGGCAGTGAAGAGAACCTCTCTCTCTCTCTCTCTCTCTCTCTCTCCCTCTCTGGACGCTATGTGACGTCACCACGTAGCGTCCAGCCCCAAAAAATCCCGACAAGACTAGCAAAATGGCTTTTAATGATTCCCGGCTGGCCGCTTCGTCCCATCTCTTTCTCTCCCTTGTCCAGTATTCAAGAGCTCTCCTCTATTGGATTCAACCCTCGCTATGGTCAGTGGCAGCATGCGCGACATTTTTTTTTACCCTCGTGCACACACTCGCTCGGACCACCGAAGCTCGATAGCCATCAGTGCGATGACGGAATTTTTTTTTAAATATTTTTTTTATTTTTCATGCAAACTCATTGAAGCGAAAAAATTAAACTAGAAATATTCACAAAGAAAAGTATATAATTTCGGCTTGATTCACCCATACTATATAATATGTGGGATTATTAAATATTTCAACGTTACATTTTACTTTTCATTTCCACCGACTCTCTCGTTTGGTCAAAGTCATAAAATTTCAGTTTGAAATTATCAAAGAAATTGCGTTACCGGACACATGCCCTCGCTTGTCGACTGTGCGAAAGAGTACGCCGAGCTTAATATTTTCTACCAAACGAAGCCAAATTGTAATGTGAGAGAAAGCTCGGAGCGTTAAAATTTCCAGTAAATCATACGATCTCTCGACTCGCGGAATATCATGTTAATAATATTATTTTTTACCGCGTTTTCCATGGAGGAAAGTTTGTGAAACCATTGAAAAAAAAATGGGCTCACATGATACACCGTAAAATATTTTGAATTTTCTGTGAAACGCGTTTCTCGTTTTTTACTCTCAGATTGCGTATACGGGGGAAACATAGACAAATGCCACGGGCAACTCGTGTCTAATATTAGTTGAAAAATAAACGTTGGTGAATGTTTTCGTTTTTCGCTCGCGAAAAGCGAGATGAGAATCCTTGCGTATGCCTTGCCTTGTTACACGTTCAACAGTAATTCAAAATATTTTTTTTTCAATTACACAAATGGAATTTGTTGTCCAATTTATATGATTGTCATTATTATTATTATTTATTCATCATAAGTTTATTAAGTGCACAGAAAATAAAAGAAAATTATGATAAAGCTGACGACTCCAAGAAAGCCCCTCGAACGACACGAGAATCAATGACAACGAAGATGGGCGAGAGAGTTTCGCCGCGACGATTCTAAGAGAAGCTCATAAAGGTCGATATGCGCTCGGCATGCAAATTCGTATTTCCGCGAGCTCGTAGAAGCGAAGCAGAAGCAAAGCGTATACAGCATCCGGGCGTCCCATCACCACGATTTTTATACATCGCATCCTTTTTTATTAATGGAAATATGCAAATAGTTCGCGAGCCAACGTTGTTTACCGCTCACTTCCCGTAAGAATATTTATTCACTGCCTCAGACGATCGGCCTCCTGCACCATCTTTCATACACTTATATATATATATATATATATATACACGTCTATATAGTTGGCTAGCGATGCTATAAAGCGCATATAAAATTCTCACAAAGTTCGAGGGTAACGTAGAAAAAAAAGGGGTGCAATGAGGGAGAGGAGTTAGCCTAGCGTCGAGGGAAACGTAATACACGCTGAGCGAGAAAATAGGCGAGAGAAACGTGTATAATACCTACCTGGCCACGATTACCACCAAGAAAAACGTCCAAGTTCTTCACTAGTGAAAGCACGAGCGGGTAATCGTATTATCATTAACCCCCTTGGGCTGGATATATATATATATATATATATATATATATATATAGAGAGAGAGAGAGAGAGAGAATGAAAGAGAAGGATGGAGAAAGAAAGAGAAAATGTACGAAAGCTAAGTATACAGACGGTTGGCACGAGGTAGAGAAATAATTTTTACGAATTTGTGTATGCCAGAAGTGAATGGACATACAGTCCTGCTAGACAGCCAGCTAGCCAGTAATTATCTAGTCGATCGCATTGAAAAAATAATTAATTTGTTGGATTGGGCATGAAGGGAATGTCAGGGAGTGTCAGGGAGGGAGGGGTATGATATCGAAACATGAATAAAACTTCAATTTACAAAAATTGATAATATCAAATCAATTAACCATGAAAGCTTTTTTATTTATTTCCTATGTACTGCGATGCGTTGCATTTTAATTTGTACATGTTTCCAGCATTATTTGCTCCCTTTATATATTTTAAAGACAAGGTGTAAAAATTAAAAAAAATCGCGTGTTCACAGAAGCGATAAAGATCCTAATGGCAAAACATAAAAAGTGAAGGCGGCCGTATAGCCGTATGTGGACATGACGATATGGAACATATTTTTACGAGAGAGCCAAAACGAGAGAAAAGCACAAGACTGGAACAACGACAAAAAATTGAAAGCCGGAAAAAAAACATAGATTTATATTTCTAGGAGAAGAATAAAATGAATAAAATCGTGCTCAGCCGAGCTGGCTGGCGTGTCCGGATGGATGACGAGTCATTCGGCTATCATGCTGCACTCATCCGCGGGCATAAAACGGATCACCTTTTTGCGTTCTGCCAGTCTTGATGTGCTGCTATAACATATAATACTCACTACTGGAGTATCTTTTCACAGAATGTATATATTTTTGTCCATTGGAGAGTTTCATATCCGCCCTGTTGCACGCGACTGCAAATACACCAGTAGTGAATACTCAAAGTGTAAAATCCTATTTTTTGTCGATATGGAGGAATGAGAATTATGCCGCGGATTTATGGCTATCGTTGCATTTCTTTGACGTTACCACCATGGAAAAAAATGTATCGACATATCTGGCATCTCGTTATTTTATATGCCAAAAAACCATTTTAAGGAATATATTTTAAATATACATAGCGATGAAGTTTGAAATGTTGCAGATTTGAAATCGACTCTTCTAGCTCTCGGTGCTAACAAAAACAAATTAATGTGACAGGAACAGACAGAATATGAAATAACGATATTGGCATAGTTAATTTTTATTAAATCGAAGGAGCATTTTGTTCCCCGTAGCAATGACGCTTATAAAAAGAACATATCCACATTTTACAGTGGAAAAAATTACATGTAGATTAACCGTTTGGAAATTGATCGTTATGAATTTCCACGGAAGCGATAAGCAATTTAAGGTTTTCCCGGTTTTTAATTTTTTATATCACTTAGAGAATTTGATTTCCTGCAACAAAGTTACTTATAGGGAAAAGACAACTCGTTTCGACTATAAAAAAAAGTTTCATGACGATAAACCATGCGGAATTCAATAATTTCAGTGCATTTCTATTTGGCCATCCGGGTTTACATTCGTCTTTGAAATTGAATTTTTTTTAACACACTGACAGCCATAACTTCAGTTCGTCTCCAGGAAATCTGTGAAATGATCGACTTCCAGACGGTTTATCGTCAAAACAATTTTTTTTTATAATAAAACTTTGATTTTTTTTTCCCGATAACCGTTTTTGTTGCAGGAAATAAAATTCTCATAGTGATAGAAGAAAAAAAAATTGAGACAACGATGATTCTCATATTGCTTTGAGACCTTTATTGCAACGATTGATTCTCTGACCGTCTATCATTATATAGACATATATTTTATTTTAAATAATAAAGTCGACATGTTTTTACTCTATAATTCGCTTTGAGATAAGAAACAAGATCTCGCAATGACCCGTCTGATATCTATCCCAACGTATATCCGAGACATCTTATTTTCTCTCGACAGTACGTTTAAAATATATAAGATATATTTTTCACATACAATATAATATCTTTGTAATGCATTTTTCATAGGCGCGTTTATGATGCTTTATTGGGGTAAAAAAAATTACAATGATTTTCGAATAAGACTTACACGCTGAATGAAAAATTTCACGGCACTTTCCTATAGTGTGAAAAATTCTTACAGGATAAGACAGTTAATTTATTAGTTGAAAGTTTTGCCAAAGTTGAATTTTTCGTAGGTTTAAGTTGTCCATTGGTCATGAACAGGAGGATTAAAGTTGTTAAATCACCTTGTATCTATATACTGACTGGATAAAGAATATACAAGAATCTGTGAAAAGAAAATTTATTTATTTCCGTCTTCTTAAAATTCTTCGATGTAGAATTGGCAAGCACATTTATGCATTTGTAGCGATATATACACAGAATCGTAAAATACTTATATCAGCGTAACATGAAAAGCACTGCACAAAAATTGAACACGCATGTGTTCTGAGAGCGCGAGATATTTTGCCTTCGTCTTTTGGCACACATTCCTTTACCGCAAGGAGCTCTATCCCATCGAGCTCTTGAGTCTCGTCTACCGCGATGCTCTCGCAAAGTAGACTCTCTAAGACGATTTCGTCGAGTCAAAAAATCTCGAGACTTTCCTTTTTACATTTCTCCCAAGTATAAAAATGACGTATATAGCTATTCGCGATGAGGGATAAAAATGAAAAGGGATAAATCTCGGAGGCCTGTGCGGAAAGTCAAATAGTCTCTTTGGAAGTAAAAATTTTCTTACCGTCTATTTGCATTGCAGACAAACGAGAGCTTATGGTATATGGCAGTTATGCATAATAGGAAGTGCTTATGAATTAATTATTGATTGTATTTCATCAATAAAGGACGAAAGTTTTTTTGTTGGCTGCAAAAAACTTCGGCCTTCGATCAAGACTTTTGTGCAAAACATAAAATTTTCATTACCCCCTCTTTTTTTTCGATTTCTTTGCACATCTGCTAAGATCTCACAATGACGATCTACTGAGAATTTTTCAACGACGGCCATTTATAAAAGAGTAACAAAAGTTCGTATACAGAACGCTATCGAACTTGGCATCCAGGTATTCCAATATCGGGAATACAACATCAGATAAACAGAATATTGTCCACAGGATGCACTCAACATTTGCCTTGGTGAGTTTGGATTGTCGAGCATGAGGAAATCGGTATATAAGGGAAAGAAAGTCTCGAGAGATCCTCTCTCTCTCTCTCTCTCCTGCTTGCCTCTCGCTAAAATGCCATAGATATACTATGAAAACATTCTAACGGGGCACAGCCCGCCCGCGCCATCGGAGCAATAAAACAGTCCGCGATTCGCATATAGACGAGATCCGAAAGAGTTTCTCGAAATGATAGAGAACTATATATAATGTACAAAATAGTAATTGAGCTCGATTTCTCGTTGTCTTTGCACAAAATGAAGCTGCTCTTATTTTATTTGAACGAAGCATACTGCATTTCTTCTCACTACAAATATTATGATGATAATAATAATAATAATAATAATAATAATAATAATAATGATAATAATGATAATGTAATTCATCCATCCCCTGATTTATGAACTAGAACTAGCGAGTAAAATGAACTGGAGAGAGTATATAGATGTGAAGAGGCAAATGGGGCCCCGAAGGGAATGCTTTTATATGTCACGATCGCAAAGTAGTTTAAATGGATTTTTCAGCAAGATTAAAACGAGACTCGAGACATAACAGAGGATCTGGATCCTTTCACGATGGATAGATCTGTTCTATTATTAATTCACGTTTATTGCTTTATGATATAGAATTATTTGAATGGAATTTTTTCTATCAACAAAAAATCAATGTGCTAGGGGAACGAGATATTTCTGAATGTATCGAGTTTTCGAATTGGAAAAAGACAAATCAAATAATTTTCAATTTTTTCATCAGCCCCAGAATCTTTAAAACGTCAATATTTCAAGTTGGCCATAACTTTTTAAAAAGGTCTTGGGTAGAACTTGACGGATTGCTGCATTTTTTTCGCATCGTTTTTCTCAAAAACTGAAAAACTCCACCAAAAACCGTCAAAACTATTTTTTCCCTAGTGGTCAATAGACTGTCAGCGTTGCAGACACTTTTTTCTCTTACATGTAATCTCATTAATATGAGATGAGTGGTAAAATGATTAGAACATTTATTTGTAATTAATCGGGGTCATAATTCTGTCGTCTCTTTTGATAGATCATTTAATATAAAAACTTTGCGATCGACAGTGCAATATTTATTTATTTCGCCGTTTGGCATCGATCAGACTGCCATATATCACAGACAAAAATATAAAAAGGATAAGATGACCCTTAATTAATAAATAATCAAGTGATATGAGGACTCTAATTAATTTTAGTGTTGATTCGCGATGTTGACAAAGGGCGCGATATTATGAAAGAGGGCAAATTTTATTTATATTTTTCCTCTTTCTAATATTCTGAACTCTTGTCCCCAGAAACTAATAAAGCTTCTTTCTCATCTCTCCTGCACTGTCCCTCTATATATCTGCTTGTAAGGTCTGAATGAGTGCGAGTTTCTCTTTCACACGGATGTTCTGGCATAGGAGCGAGAGATGGAAGAGCCAGAGGACTAGAAGCCAGAATCCCTCTGCAATTTTCTCTTTCTACTACATGCCACACAATTCATTCCTCTGGAGGGAAAGAAAGAGTCAGAGAGAGAGAGAGAAAATTTCATGGAGCACGCTTCATCACACCCTCTCGGCCCGTCAAACAGCAGAGGGAAGTGCGCTCGCGATCTCCCGGTACTTCACCTCGTGTAGCGTATAGAACACACACAGCACCAGAGTTTCTCAACCGCACGATCTTGCCGTATCAATACACCCGCCCTACCCTAGTTCTCTCTCTCTCTCTCTCTCTCTCTTTCTCTTTCTCTTTCTCTTTCTCTTTCTCTGCTACCCTCGAACGCGACTCCCTTATGAATTCAATTAACTCAAATAATATTATTCGAGCTTGAAATTCTTGGTGAAATGCTGGGTCAATATGGCTTGGAGAGGCTGCGACTTCATTCCCATGGCCAACAAACGCAGACATACACACCTAGCCACTACAGTAGGAAGGCTTCGCCTTGTCATCGTCGTTGTTTCACGGTTGGCCAGAAGCCCCACTCGGGAATGTCACCTCTCGCCACAAACTCCTCGATATGACCGTTATTCTTCCTTCGGTTCCTCCTTCGCTCTTCTTCACGACCCCTGGCTCTCGATCGACCAACCCCCCCCCCCCCCCCCACCCCCAACTATATTGCTTCTGCAATTTAACGGTGTTGACCGGAAATTCCGGCTTCATTTAAAAGCTTTAATTAAAATCCCCACATCGGCCGAAATTGAAGCTTGCCCGCATTAGATGAAATGAAGTGACCTTTCAGGGAAATCCCAATTAGTTTACGGCCACGAAGCCAGAAAAGAGGGTTGTGAATGAAAAGAATTTTCGATCGTAATATAAAAGCTGCAAGCCTTGAATATCACGTTATATAAGACGTATTTTTTTATTTTTCTTGGAGGAACTAAACGGAGGAAGTAATCTCAATGAAGATGTTTACAAATCAATTATGGTTTTTCTCCGGTTTCAAGTTTAAAAATATATTTTTCTCCTTTTTCCATGAAATGCCTCGAATGTTAATCTCTGGACCACCATTTTCTCTATCTTTTGTTTTATGTCTTTGCAACAAGAATCAAAAAACTTTACGAAAGCGCAAACTTGTGATTTTTGTGGACAATGGGATGAGCGTAAGAGAGAGTAGAGTGTGTAGCACGTGATGTATAGCAAGGGTGTGACAATCTCCAGGGAAAACAGAAAACGTTGTCGTTACGACCGCGTGTGTGGTCGACATAGCTCAGCATATAACTGCGGGTCACGTTAGGATACTCGTATGGTCCCATGGTGTCCGATTACCATTATATCGCTTTACCCAAAGTGCCATCCAGTGCACACGTCCATTGCGGTTCTCCATCAGATAACATGACGAAATTTTCGTCGATAGCAACTTCTAGACAAATTTTCTCTATAAACTTTTTTGACAAAAAAAAAGTTGCACGGTGGGATGTCACTTGTTTGACGACAAATAAAAAAACATCACGGTACGCAAAAATTTTTATCGGCAGTTGGGTAAACTCGAAGGTCAAAAAAAATTTAATAAGGATGAGAATTATTTCAATAAAATTGTAACGGAAAAAATATTCTTTCGCACGATCGTGTCTGATTTTAATGGAAAAATTAGTACCAGGTGGTAGTTTGTAGGGTTGAATACACAGTGGAAAACAAACAACTCGGAGATAGCAGAGAAAAATACTTGAACAATTGTATAGGATAATTAATTAGGGGGTCTTAACCGCATCGTTCAAGTTAACGCTCACTCGGACTGTATGTACGTACAACCTATTATATGTATTATACAGTAACCATACGCTATATACGTATAAGCGTATATCTGTGCAGTGTTCTGAGAGTATATATGTATGTGATGGGTAGCGGAGTTTCCGGCTCGTGCAAACTAAATTTAATATCGCGCAGATTACAATCCCCCTGGATTATTTCGGCGTTTGTGTGTTCTCGCTCTTTCTCTCCCATGTCCCTTGCACGGGCATTGGGGCGTGTGTTAGTACTTTGCGGCCCCGAGAGAAAGGTTTTCTGGGTGATAGAGACAGAGAGAGAGAGAGAGAGAGAGAGAGAGAGGGGGGGGGGGGGGTGGGAGGGAGATGAGGAAAGGACTCGGAGAAACTCTACGAAATGTAGAAGGTCGAGGGTTGGCTTTCGGGTCGGATATTACTATATATATACAGTTGCCACCACCGGATGTGTCGATTCCGGTCCGGAAAACAGCGCGAGGTCCTTTAAGAAGGCTTCTTTCGGGCTTTCCACTAACATCGCAGCAGTAGAAGCAGCCAGCGTCATTCAGACACGCTCGAACGAATTTCGGACTCTAATTGTCTTTCCGGTTAATCGCTATCGTCACCTGTTCAAACGAAACGTAATTCTTGGCGACATTCGCTTCCAGCTGTTGCTACGGCGAGGTCGACAGAGCGAAATAATTAGTACGAAAGAAATTCCGAGGAAATCTAGTAGAAATATTCCATACGCACTCAGAAATATCTCCTTCAATGCGTAACCACTATATACGTAATATACTACATACGTACGTAATATACTATATAGGAGACATTCTCCGCCAATTAAACTACTTTTTCCCAAATTTATCAGAATTTTATCTGAATTTTTCAACTTTTATTACTGATCAAGATCACGTTGTATGATTTTTTATCAGATTTTTGATTCACCCATGCCTTAATTATATTGTTTTTCCAAGCTTACGTACCTTTAAAGGGGTTATAGTAGCACAGAACAAAATCCAAAACTGAAGAGTTTTATTTGTTTCATAACCTTCAAAAGATATAAATTTTTCTTGTCTATTACGATACGATTTGGTTGCTCTTACAGTATAGAGATGCTCCTTTTGCGAATTTTTGGCATCGGTTCTGTGCACACAACCTCACTAGTTGTGTCAAACTTAAAGGACAATAAAAACCTTCAAATCAAATGTGAAAAAACAAACATTTTTTTGTCTAAAATTCCCTTACAAAATAATTCCTATTGCACTCGAAAGCTTATAAAAAAGCAAAACTTTTCCGATTCTGAACTTTTCATAGGTAAATTTAAACAACCTGGCAAATTTACTATCTCAGGCTTTTCGGTCAACAGTGGCTGAATTGACGGAGCATCGCTCATATTATGTGCATGTGTGCGCAGGGGGGTGCTTAGATGACCGGGCGTGTGTACGCCAATTAATTTCCACACGCGGATGGACACAGCCTGGGCTAAAGTCACGGGTTTCCATCATATGCGGACGAGGGTTCGAGAATTGAGACGGCACACACGACCGAGAGATCGAGGATTGCTCGAACGAACTGGCATATATGTAGACCCTGCACGTGCACAAGCTCATTGTCGGGAAGCTCTAACGATAAGTTGGATTGGGTTGGGTCGCTGTAAGCTTCAGACTAAGACGAAAGCTTTGCGGAGCGGTTGTCTCGTTAGTTAGCTAATCGTTAAGGCCTTACTGATTTTGCGAAATGCTGGGTTTGTCCCTATCGGAAGCCAGATGAGAAATAATGATCTGAAATTTAATAGTATTTGTCTTCAATTCTTCAAATTCCGTTAACGAGCCGAAAAAACCTGCTCAAGAGTCAATTAACCACGCATAAGGCAATTAAAAAAAATACTCTCGAAATGAATAATTTTGGGAGTAAAAAATGAATCATTCAAAATCTCGATGTCTATGAGTAAAAATGGTAGAACTTTTGTTTTCTATGATCAAAAACGATTTTAAATAAACTTTGATGATAAATATTTACACAATTTTAAATACAATTCTTCATGATTATTTTTCCTCAAAATGATTATTTATTGCCCATTTCTCGTTGTCATAGACACACGACTCGTACAATTAGCAAAGTGTTCAAGTTAAACATAAGCATGACACTTGACGTTACGAATCGGCGGTCACAGAGAGAGAAAAAGTTGAGGGAGATTTTTTTTCTTTTTCGGTGTGATAAAAAATACAAATAAGGAATCAAGAGTGATGATTTGGTGCTTGGATAGAATAAAAACTACTCTGTTCATCAGAGGATCGTGCCTGATACCGACAAGATTTATCCGACCAACGATTCCCGCACTCCCTGTTCATTTGGCGCGCTACGTTGCTATATGGTGTGTACGCGAAGCTCTGATATTTATAGTCCCAGGTTATATCCCATCCAGCGTGTGTTTGTCGGGCGTATATGCCAGAGAAAAAAAAATCGTTACATTAACGGGAGCTGACAAGAGCTCAACGAGTCCCTCGGCGCACTGACATCGTGCGCGAGTGAGGATCATATATATATATATATATATATATATATATATAACATACTCCCTGCAAAAAATAAAACTCGCCTCCCTCTCGTTGTTGAATAAAAATAAAATTAAAAAGCTACCTCGATTCTGTGCTGGTGAATAAAAATATTCCATCACTTGTCAGACTGCCGAGATACGCAAAAATATATATTTCACAGCGTGGGAGAATCGCACGTTTTTAATTAGCGAACGAATGTGTCTGACATTTCCGGAATTAACGAACAAACAAAAAGTTGATTTTTTTTTTATTATTCAAGCGGTTTTTGAAATATTAAAAGCTGGTTTTTCACATCTCTGAGTCTTTTTCATAAGAGGCTTGAGAGACAGAAAATTTACTTTAACTGTTTTATTTGTGAAATTCCACCGTTTATTCGTGGTGGCCTAATTTGCCGTGCCCTTTTGGAATCAGACACGCGTCGATGAGTCTCTTTGGAGTCTCGGAATTTCTCTTATCGTGCCGTACAGTAATGATGAAAGACGCGAGACATCAGTAAAAGTGAAATTCAACCCACCCATTCGGGCTCTCCCTAGATCGCCAGGGAGTTGAATGTCTTCGAACTGGAAAAAAAAAATCTCAATCCAGGTATATAAAAGTGTTCGATAGAGTTCCGTCAGCATCCGGTTTGCCCTTTTTTTCTTGTACTTTCCGACACTCGCGTCAAACTATCCTAACAAGAGAGGAGAAAAAGATCGGAAGAGAGATGGAAAAAAAAAAGAATTTCTTCGCTCTTTCTTCGAGCACCCTCCACTCCATCTTTGTTTTCATTGAGCCTTTTTTCACTTTTCTTTTCTCTACTCTCCTATAATACTCTCGTTCATATCTCCCAGTCGACTGCTCTCTTAGCTCTAGTTGATTTTTTTTACTCCCTCTGCCCCCACCCCTTGACGGTCTCTTCTTACTATATATCGACAGTTCGAGTTTTCTTCAAGTTCATCCGTCTTTTCGTTCTCCCTCCGTTGCATCTTTCTCGCTCTTCAATCTCCGTCCCATCTGGCGTTTTACTCTCATGGACTTTCACTCCCATGCACCACTCTTATTCTTCTTTTTCTTCGATGTTCTATATAGTTTCAAGACCGTCCGAGCACTTATCTTTTGTTTGCGGAAAGGTATATTTTCCCCTGCGGTATAACAGAAATAGCAGCTTTTCGCGTTCACTACACCCACAGAGTCGGCCAATTCCACTTCTCTATTTCTGTGCTTCGAAATGCTCCTCTTCCATCCACTCACTCCTCAAATCCTCCTCCTTCGTCCTCACTCTTCCACTCTCTTTCTCTCCCCCTTCTCTTCTCTCTCTCTCCTCAAACCTTGCAGATTTATGTCCCAACAGGATATAAATCACAAAGGGCCCACTCGCGTTATGCCACTGACCGTACTGTAAATATACATACGCGTACAAATTTAGTTGAACAAATGTGAGTAACGAGCGCACCGATGCGCTGCGAAACGAAACGACTAACCGAACTGCTCAATTCACGGTGGTTGGATGAAAAAGGCGAGAAAAGCAAGAGAAATATAGAAACTGGCAAAAAAGATCCATTCAACCCTGTCAAAAACCACTGAACGTGTACTTTCCCTCTCTCTCTCTCTCTCCCTCTCTCTCCCCCTTTCGCACCGGTATTATAAAGTATCGAATGCTCTTGTGGTATATACGAGTTAGTAGTAATACTGAGTACTAAGCTAACGCAAAAAAATGGCAAAATGAGAGAAACAGCAGTGAGGCGTTAAGCTCCAGCGTACGGCAAGGGATAAAATGGAGAGGGTTGTGAAGCGAGCGAGGGAGATGATCGTTCAAAATATGTAGAAGTGCTGAGACTGAAGGAGTGAGTGAGATAGAACAGAGAGGAAGAGAGAGGGGGGGGGGAGTAGGGGAGCTGGAAGGGGTTGAAGGCGACAGGCGTAGGGTAGAAATGGGGGGTGTCGGCAACAGCTGTGAAATGTTTATGAAGGCTTGACTAATTTATCACACTCTCTATATCGTAAGTACACACTGACACATTGCTATCTCGAATGCTTGGAATATACTCTCGAGTTACAGTCTACATACAGCTCACACACTCACTTATATATATATATATATATATATATATATATATATATCTAACGTATCCGTATAAAGGGTGTCCTATTTTTATCTTTTCACCCCGAAATGATATGGTTAACATCGGGAACTATGGTAGAAGATTTTGGTAAGAATGTCATAGGAGCAATGCTTGATTTTCATATAGGAGCTGTCGAAATTTCAACGAAACTCTCATTTTTGTAACAGAATTTCCATCCTTTTTAATTGACATTAACTTGGACTGTGCTCGAGATTATAATTCATTAAAAACGTATAATATTCCATGAAAAAAAGGTCACCTTGAGATATCAGCAATATAGTTAAATTTACAAAAATTAAGTTACACGGTTAAGCGTTTTCGTGAAACTTTTTCCCTACGTTTCCGATTATTTCGTAGGTAGTCGCGGGAAAAGACGAAAATTGAACACCCCATATATATATATATATATATATATATATATATATATATATATATATATATATATATATATATATATATATATATATATATATATATATATATATAATGGGTACGCACACACACGAAATGGCAAACACGCTTATACGAAGGGTGCATCGCACGCATGTGTCCATGTATAGATTTTTGTGTGCAAACACGCGAGTTCAAAAGCCCAAGTCAAAGCCTTAAACGTCTATGACGAACTCTCTGACTTTATTCTTCACCATTTCCGAGATTTACGATCGCAAATTTACACCCTTACAAATCGATATAGAGCCCCGTGAAGAGGTAACATTGTCAATCCACTTTATTCGTAATATTTGTTTGCCCAACTTCAACGATTGTGTTCATTCGGGTCTAACTCAATGTATATTTGTATGTGCAAATTTGAGCGGGTGACAGCAAAAAATAATGATGAGGTTGAGAGAGCCACCGAGGTGAAAAAAAGTGTCAAAAATTTTGCTTCGAATACATCGATTGCGATCTGCAAATAGTATACAATTTTGAAATTTACCAATTCTACTGAGTCTCTAAGACTGTAATAAATTATCTACAAACTTCAAACTCACACTCAATTTTCAATCTTATTCACTGCAAAATCTCATACGAGTACTACCGTACAACCGCGACACCTAATTTTTTACGCCACCTGATGGCATGAATTTGGAATTTAGACGACCTTTCAAGGTGTCAAGTTTTACGAGAGAACATTAATAATTCTATTAAAATTATGATCTCTAAAAATTATGATCGTTCGCACGCAGTTTGTCTCGTTAAAATGTTAGTTCCCAAAAATTTTATATCGCTTATTGGATCGCCAAGGGAGAAATAAAAATAAAAATACTATGAAAAAAGTACATCGCTCCCAAATTTTGCGACGAAAAATGACGATGAGCCGGGGCCTGTGCGATAACGTTTTCAACGAAGGTTCTTAGTATATACATATATATATAGTTTATATGAGCTGCTACGTACCCTACATACGCGCCTCCGTCACGAAGAACGGCCCTGGGGAATTTTTGAGTGGTACCGGCAACCGGCACACCCCCCGAGACTGCAAAACGCCAGCCCGCCAACGATATTTTCCATCCGTTGGGCCGTATGCTATTGTCGCGATTCACCGGAAAACGATTGAGCGTTGAACGGGCCCGTCTGGTCCTCCTAAGCCAACAAACCCAAACTGCTTAATTCAATCGACGGTAAATCACGGAGTCACTTGCAAGGTGACAATAACATTTCCGATCTTTCCCTTTGCCTTTGCCTTCAGTAATAGAAAAAATGCATTTTTCGCTCATAGGCAAAAATGATAAAATCTATTCTATAATGTTAATGAAATATATAAAAATAATAATAACAATAAGTTACATTGAGAAAATTGCTCTGTAAGTAATGATCACAAAATTATAATTCGCACAGAGAAAAAAATTCTGTAAGATGATGAAAGACTGACTATTGCCGTATTCCAGGGAAACCGGAAACGATTTATCTCATAAAATAATGTTGATTCGACGTTTAATAAAAAATATTCGTGTCAACGAAAAATAATAGCATCCATTCGAGAAAAAAAGTTTTGAAAATTAAAGAATAGCTCAAGTCCAGTAGGTTTTTCGGTCAATAACTGAGCCTGATCAGATTATCAATAATATCTTTTATACTCTTACTCGATTTTCAACTGCAAGATATAGGCAAAAATGCTATATTCTTATTCTTAACATTCAAAAAATAGAGAACGAATTTTCTCCTATATCTATCAGTTAGGTTTGCCTCTACGTTATAGCATGAATATAGTAATTTTGTTTTGCATATATTGGACACGTGTATTGATATTGTGAACATATCGTCGTATTTGACGATGGGAAAAACCTACAGAAATATAGTTGTAAACGAGTGTACATAATATATATATATATATATGGGGAATGAGACGTTCTACACGATATTCGAGAGATTCTTTGGTAACATTTGTCGAGCTCTCACAGGTATCAAGGGATATCGTCCGTCGTGACAAGGGACGACGGGACAATGGAATAACCTCCGCATTTTCCCCGTTTCTCTCGCCCATGTATATATGTGATACACTATTCTTGCTGTTACATTGTACGTTCTACGTAGTAGTTACGCAACAAGCCCAACGGGGTCCCATCGTGAATGCGTTTGAGAACGATGCTTTAACGCAGCAGCTTTCACTTCACTCTCTCCCTCCCTCTCTTACTCTCTTTCTCGCTGTATCTCTCTCTCTCTCTCTCTCTGAATGCTGCAAGGATAAAAAGAGAGAGGGAGCGAGGGAGCAAAGTGAAAGGACACGAAAGGACGTAGGAGGTGCACGAGGGTCTTTCGACCAAAAGGGACCATAGCAAGCGTGAGAGAGAATCTACCAAGAGAGATGAGAGAGAGAGAGAGAGAGAGAGAGAGATCCTTAAACCAACCGACAATTTAAGCTTATATAAAAAACCGAGCTGGACATACGAGAAAAAAATGAGATTGAATCCACCCGTTCTAGTTCCCGCGGATCTGCACATGGTCCGAAAAAAATGTCCAATGAAAGTCTGGACACGAGATCTCGCCCTCTCACCAGGGATCCAAGCTCCGATCTGGGGATTTAAATGATGTCAGAGAGTCGTCCCTTTTCTCTCTCTCTCTCCCTCCCTCTTTATCTCTCTTCCTTTTCTGTCCACGATCGGATATGTCCAAGATACGAAAGAAAGATCTTTTACGGTCTGCTACGTCGAGACCAGTGATTCACGCACGTGGAAGGTTAGGAAAAAGTCCCTCAGCTTTAGAGAATCACGAGGCATTCTGTTCGCATTGAATCTCACTTTGTTTGACGTTATTTTGACATATATGCTATGTCTGTGTGGCATTGATAAAAATGTATGTATTTGTGAGCTAAAGATCAACGTTGTTGAGGTTCTTGTTGGAATTGTCTACGTGTCTGACCAATTCTGACTCGTATCACTTGCACGGCAAGTCCACGCTTCCACACTGTTTGATTTGTATATAAATATATATATGTGTATATATATATGTAAAACTGTATAGATTTGTCGTAAACCGAGCCATTGCGGTTCTCGAGGAAAATTCGCTGAATTGCAAGGGCACGCTCTGCCCACTTCATGATTCATATCTCTACGAGGAGGTTATTACAGCTTGGACGCCTCGCGACTTTACTTTGATCGAACAAAGTATCTATGAGTGTCTATAAGTGTTTATGTCACTGCGTGTAAGCGTGCTCAGCCCAGCATACTTCGCTATTATATAGATAGGGTTTTTCAACTGATATGATTGAAAAATTGCGTTTCATGCTTCTAACCCACGACAGTTTTTTTTTTTTTTTTGAAAAACTGATATGATTGAAAAATTGCGTTTCATGCTTCTAACCCACGACAAATTTTTTTTTTTTTTTTTAAATTGCGTTTCATGCTTCTAACCCACGACAATTTTTTTTTTTTTTATACGTTCATGATCGACTAATAAGGAGGCACCACGTTTACCGTGGGTTTGATACCTGATAATGAGCAATGATCGAAATATTATTATTTTATCAATAACGAGGTGAAACTTGAAATATGCTTGTAGCATCGCTTGTACAGATATTTTATTTCTCTAGTCTAAACTAAAAATTAATTTCTCAAACTCGTATGTGATTATTGGACCAACAAGCTTGGCTTCAATCACAAACCGATGTAAAAATAACTATCATCGAAATCATGGAAATTCCGTCTGAATTTTGTCTAATCTATTGTATGTAAGAAATGTCTCTAGCCAGAGCTCTCTCGTGTACAGCCCACATTAAAAATCATTTTTTTCAGTATCTTGATGGTCATGTGACTAGCAGATGTGATCTTGACGTGGGTTACACGTGGGTTACACGTGGGGTTGACGTGGGGTTCGGACAAGGCCCGAAAACATGAAAATTCTAACGTTATCTGTAATAATGTCTCCAAATAATCGGTTAATGAGGTGGAAATATCAATTCATTAAGTCAAAGATAATTTATAAGGAACATCAAAAGTCAAGCGAGGCGTAAAAAATATCACGCCCCTCCCTAATACATTAAATGAAAATAATACATGAAGCGTTCTGGTATCTCACCAGAACTGTCTATAAATACTGGGACCGTCAAAGTAATCCGCATATTCATATCGACACCATTTCAGCTGAAACTCTTCACCGATTGTAAAAGTGAGTCATACTTTTTTATCTTTAATTCGTTTCTTCTCTCACTTTGACTTTGAATGAAGATCTGAGGTGACAGTCAGTCGAATATTTTCGATTACGAATTAATATTTAAGTTTTTAGTGAAATACGTACACGCATATTTTAATTATGGGCAAGGGAAATGTTATATAGAACAGAATATTTTTAATGTTCAGATCTAGAGTGCACATTGCAGCTGGTAAAGTATCAAGACCGAACAGTTTTTTTTTTAAATATTTACTCTTCAATGGTAATGATTTACAAAATGCTTAAAATTTATCAATTTCCGTAATTTTTAGAGGAAAGTTTTAAATTTATCAACTATAAATATTTAAGAAATATTAATGCCCATTTTTTCAACTGCATTGATAATATATTTCTGACACTATTGCCCCAACTCAATATTATTGGGATCCCCAAAAACAGTTTATTTATGCTACATAACTCTCATGTTTTCAATCTACTGAAATTCTGATTATTAAAAAGTTTAAAATTCATAGGATAGTAAAAAAAAACGTCAAGCACTACACCTCAATTATCAGATTGGTTTGAATAAATTCCAGGTGGTTTCGATCATGTTAAAAATGAGCAGTACGATTCCAATATTGGGGTGCTTCACCTTCCTGGTAGCGATAACAGTTAGACCAGCTCTATGCACGGTAAGATATAATGCAGGCACTTTAAACCGTGATATACTTGTATTACAAGCCACCAAAAATTGAAAATTAGCACATTGCTTCACCGTCATTTTGTCCTCGTTCACAAAAGTCCTTGATATGGGACCGATTTTACAAAGGATCTGATCTCTGATCTCTGATAGTATGATCTGATGAATAATCTTATTTCACTCAAATAAAACCAAATATTATTTTTACCGTATCGATTGTGTTCAAATTAGACCGGTACTGTAGCATAAGTAAAACGGGAATTATTAAACATTCGCACCGATGAAATTTGACATGGTGAATTTTTTGCAGTGCGGAGTCAACGACACCAACTCAGCTAATAACTCGGGTAAATATCATCAAAGTTAGATAAATAAAAATGAAAATAAAAAATTGATATTTCATTTGAAACGTTTCGAAACTTTATTGTAATTAATCGAAATGGTGGATATTCCAGCTGAACCTGCCAATAACGGTGACCAAGGATTTCTGATTGGTGAAAATACACCAGTCTGGATCGCTTACCGATCGGACCCTGAGAAGCCTGTTAATTATACCATGTTCAAGAGAAGTGTACGTGTCCTATCCGCCTAGAAAGAAATTTATAAATCGTCAGGCTCATCCATGTTTTTACAATACACATAATTTTTGTTTACCAATTCTTTCAATGCCCGATTCAGATCGTGAAACAGGCTATTAACGATTGGAAGGCCCGTCCAGCTAGTGGGTGGAACAACATAAAACGTAAGACGCCCATGTTTTACAGGGCGCGTGTTGTAAGTTTTCCATTGGTCACAGCTTGACTCGTGTTTGTGTTTTCTTTGTTTAATTTTTTTATTTTTTTAAATAGTTAGCTTATTTTAATAAACATCTCGCTGATTCGGAAAAAAGAGTTGAATTCCTCTGAACATAATTCTGAATTAACAGGATGAAATTAGTGAGGCTGTCGAAGCGAATGCAGCGGTACATCGTGATGTACATGTATTGATTGTGACGGATTATCCAAACGGCTGGCCGACTAATGAAAGGTGAGATCATTCGGAAATATTTTTTTGTCGCAGAATAAATGAAAATTATATTATCGGATTTTTATTCACAGTGTTCAACAAGAGCATATGAAGAACCTAATACTTTTTGTAGTTTCGTTCTGGAATGCAATTCATTTGCGACTGAAATCCACTCGCAATCCAAGATTGAGAATTCGTATCGCTGGAATCGTTGCTGGTAGTGTAAGAAAAAAAAAATTGTGATTTTTAAATGTTTTTTTTTTTCATAGAGAGGTCATTAATTTGTCATTTGAAAAAATGCGTATACTTTTTCTTTCAAACAGCAAAATTCTATTAAAGTACGAAAAAATGTCTAATTTCATGATTTTTTGAGACAAATTTATACATTTTGGATAGTTAACATTTAAAGAATCCGCATAAATAAATAAATAAATAAAAATCGTGGATGTGCATTGAAATTCAAAATATTTTACACATACGACTATTTCTAATGTCTTTATTAATATCCTTTCGATATTATCATAGATCAAAAGCCATATTCTTGAGTAATTTTAGCTTCACGCTTTAAATTTTCATCTCATGGAGATTTACCGAAAAAGTTCATTCACTTTAACCCTTTGAAGTTATCGTATCCTCAATAATCCCTATAATTTTAAACCAGTTTTTTTTTTTGTGTTATCAGAACCGGGCAGCGACCCCTTATATACGTAAATGGGAGACGGATAAAGGTTTGGATATGGTCAGGGCAGCGTACGAATCGAGCAACTATTGGCTTAGCATATCAAGAAATGAAACTGATTTTCCACAGGATGCTCATCACGTAATTGCCACCATGACCGCGTAATAAAATCATAGATTGCCTCTTTATTTTTTCACCACATAATCCGAGAAATATTGTGAGCTGTCTGACATTTCTCTTTTGTGAATTCAGCACGAAGCCACGAGCAGGAAGTTCTCAATGGTCCAATGGAGGATTATGTAAGATAATCATCATATTTAATACGTAGTGGAATAAGTCGACAATTGTATGCTTCTGTTTAGAAGGTTCTGTCAGGAAAGGAATTTATCCTGTCATGTGTTCAATTATTATTATATTGCTAAACTGACCTACACTTTACATTATTATATGTTCAAACTTATGACGAGAAACAATATTATTCTTGAAATTCCATATTTTGAATTCAAAATAGTACCAACAAATAATAAAAAAGTAAAGGTTGGTCGGTTTTCTTTCTGATATTTTGATTTTAGATGCTTGTGTCAAACGACATTGAAGTAGCGTAATTAAAAAAAAAAAATTGAACATATATTTATAAGCGGCGTTTATCATTCGTAAGTAGTGCCCTTATCAAGTAATTAATATTAAATAAAAAATGGGATCAGTACAGAGCGTAATTTGAAAATGTCAAAAAAGGCTATAAAAAAGGTGATTGTGGAAACGAACTAAATCTTTATGTAATTATTACATGTATGTATGTATAATTATTACATGTATCTTCGTGCCCTTATCAGATCGACCACTTCATATGATAATCTCTGACGATACTCTCTTTGGCGCGCTTAATGCATTCGACGTCGAATCCATGAAAAATACATTGTGAGTAAATTTATGATAATATACATATATTTTGTTAACGGAAATATTGCTCACTCAATTGTTAAATTCGCAAAAACAAGACTCTCGAGTTTCATCATTTTTGCGAGTTACCAATTTGACCGATATAAATTTTTTAGAATATTGCTTTTAGTATCTGGTGCTGGAAGTAACTTTTCACAGCATATCACGAATTCATTTTTCCACCCAATCCATAGTCAAAAGTTATTTGAAACGACTTGAATTGTGAATGAACGTTAAAAGTAATAGTTCCATAGTATCTAAAAGTGTAACTGGATGGAATAATAATGCCTTATCGTCAGAAAAATTAACTAAAAAATTAATACTGATTGATCCAAGTGAGACAATTTTTCCATGAGTCATTTAATAATCATTTTATATTTTTGTTATTTTTATTTCCATTTCATGTAGAGCATTTTTATGATTTGTACTATGTATCTGGCCTCAAGGTGTAACCAAGGCCTAAACAAATAATTCAATCAATCACACGATTCTCATCTCTCATTTTTTTTTTGCTTTTCAAATCACTAAATGGTGGACTAAAACTTTGATCGTATAATTTACGAAATTCTTTTAGCGACTTTTGGAGTAGAACCAATTTGGGATGTTATCCCCATTTATCGTCATATGGTAATCCAATAAGAGTTGCACCTCTGCCAGGACAACTCCTCCCAATAAACAGACAATGCCAAGCACATGGTTGGGATCCGAACAATATAGTCTGTTTTGTGAGTATATTTGTCTCATTCTAATATTAGTTGAGATCCTGTGAGTGTCCTATCTATGTTTCATTTATGCTGGTCGAAGACTAAGAGAAAACACGAGATAATCGCCAGCTGGTTCATCTTCGAAAAAAATAATGTCGATACACGCCCCTGTTAAATATATTAAATATATTAAATATATGTTAAATATATGTTAAATATCTTAAATATATGTTAAATATATTTTTTGTATTGCTACATATAATTGATTTGATTTAGTTTTATTTAATTGAATTTAATTTCTCCTGGATAATTTACAGAGCAGCGACCCATGCGTAAATTTAAAGTGCAGAAATAACAAAGTATTGAGTCTTTGCAATTATGTTGCCGACTCTCGCCCGGCTGTAGATGGGTCCTGTTGCTGGAGTGGAGCGGTAAATATCTCTAACTTTACTGATCCAGAAGTTTCGAAAAATGCCACGAAATAATAACTGTGTTTTACATTATTGCAGATGTGCATGAGCGGCCGCTGCGTACGGAACAGTTCATTGACATATTGAGATGAAGAAATCTTGAGCCTCTCATTTTTTCGTCCCAAACATCCAGAACTATCATATTTTGAGGAACTAAGATACCGATGGAAATTTTTCAAGCTGCAAATCGGATGACTCAGTGAATAGTAAAAAGGTCGTAAAATATTTTGGTGTTGCACTCGAGCTGGGAATGGCGAATCGCTCAACTCTTTTTTAATAAGCATTTACAAGTAGTGCTCGAATTAAATTGTACATTGATATTCAATTCAAAATTCGATTGTCTAATTCCAATACTTGGAATA
The DNA here is from genome assembly GCA_963669185.1 of Dyspetes luteomarginatus. Lineage (NCBI taxonomy): Eukaryota > Metazoa > Arthropoda > Insecta > Hymenoptera > Ichneumonidae > Dyspetes > Dyspetes luteomarginatus. Next base: position 11,168,527 of record OY769903.1, on the reverse strand, counting down.
ATTTACACCATTCAAAAAATTCGAGTAATTCAAATGGTTCGAAAAAAATTGAATATATTTGTTGGATCCCAGAGTAAAATAATTAAGTTTTTTATTTTCAAATATAAACTGCTGATAATGTAAAATTGGAGACCTCAATAAATTACCACGTACGTTTTTTGTAACTATTACGAATCAATCGTCGTAATCGTGTCGTGTTATCGTTGATTGGATTCTAGGCATGAGTAAACATTGTTCTGGTACATAATGATAGCGTTTAATATTTATTCAAACTCCACATCGAAAGCCAAGGTCATAAACGACCTGATAATTTTCGTTATACTATCGAGCCCACACTCGGGGAGTATTATTTACAGCTGTTGTAATGCTCAAGTGATTTTGTATAACGGAAAAATTGACGGAGATACCCGAATATTCACGAAATCCGCTGTCTCTCTAATCGGCTCTCCCACTTGCTGTACATTCGCTAATGACTGGCTCTCGGATCATCAACGCGATCACACCTAATTTTATACTCTTAACGTCGTAACACCCACGCGGTCTTCTCTCTCTCTCTCTCTCTCTCTCTCTCTCTCTCTCGGACCCGGACAGTGGGCAGATAAAAGGCTTAAGGTGTTCGGTATTGTTCCTAGCTTAAGCCTATGTGTACGAGCTAAATGGGATGTCACATTCGCAGTTTTGGGGAATTTGAGGAAAATTTGTTGAACTTTCGTCTCTCATGGATGATAGATCGTGAGTTTAAAGGATATTAAATAATAGATAATTTTTTAATTATTGCCAAAAATTCGAAATACATAAAATTTTCCAGTGTTTATTTTTTTATAGCCGCGAGAATACAAGGGTCGTAAAATGGCCTATATTGAGCAACCAGTATAGGTATGTGAATAATACGGTGAACTTATATATAAAACATTGGATCGGCTGTTTTGCCTTAAATAATTCATCGGTATAATTCGTACTGCCTGTTAATCATACATTATTGAATTATTGAACGTGCGGGTACTCTGGCGAGTGACTGTAGTTGAGGGGCGCAGGGGAAAATTTAGACTCGTGTCGATAAATGCTGTCAGAGTGTTGGCGAATTCGCATGGGAATAAGAGAGAGAGAGAGAGAGAGAGAGAGAAATGCGAATCATCAGGATCGACAGAACAGTTTTCGCGTTCGAGGTTGGTACAGAGCGCGCCGGCATATTCGTGTGGCATTCGAGCTGGATTGTCGTTTACCTACTCTACCCTCTCGCAGCCACCCAGCGATATGTCACTGCTCTCAAAATGGCGCCACCATTTTGGGAGCAATCGTATCACGTACATGTATACAGAGTCGTTCGTTATTCATTCGTTAAAAGCGATCGAATCGAATTTACTTGGTTGCCCTCCACCGTTTCATGCCATAGAACGCGCACCACGTCGGCTTTGTTGTTATTGTCCTTGTTGTTGTTTATCTTTTAATCCTTTTTTACCATTTTTATCGCATTCCGATTAACGAGAAAAAACCTCAAAAATTTAAAGTCTCTCTCAATCTCTTTATTTAGCAGCTCGCTTGTCCCCTCACACTTTCAGCCTGGACATTTTTTTTCGGCTACACGACTTTTGCCATCGTATAAGAGGTCTTGTGTGTAACTAAACTTCATGTTTCACTTGCGAGCTATTTATGGAAAAAAATATATATATGAAAATAAAGAAACAAAAGTCTGTCGATGAATATGCAGATGACTGAGATTGAGAAACAAATTTTCTCTGGACTCTCGACTCACAACAATGAGAACGAGCTTATGCATTTTTGTTTTGTCATAAAACATTTCTATTCCTTTAAAATAAAGTGCATGTAGGTCAAAACACTGAACAAGTGAGGAGAGGATTAAAAATTATACATCAATCAATAAATATTGATAATGAAAAAAGTAAAAAGGATGAAATACAATTTAACATTTTACTGGAATCAACTAAATATTTGCTCTCCTCATATTTTTCGTTTGCTCAACAAACATATTTGGATATAAATATATGTCATGATCCGCCGCTCCATCCCTTTTTAATTTTATTGCTGAACGAATGCGAGAGCACCGTCTCTGATCGAGAAAAAATGGAAATCTTTGCAGCACACAAACCGGGATATATGATAAAGAGGAGAGACGAAAAAAAACCGCATTATGACCGTTTTTGGGTATCCTTTGGCCAGCAAAAAATAAAAACCTCGTCTAAATTTAGCGACTCTTACTTACATCTCTCTCTCTCTCTCTCTCTCTCTCTCTCTCTCTCTCTCTCTCTCTCTCTCTCTCTCTGTCTTTATCTCGCTTTCTTTTTCCCCTTGTGTATATCGTCCTTGCTGCTTTTATTTCCCAGGAGAAAAAAAAAGACGAATGGGGCTGGTTCGTTTGAGTGACATCTCTGCGCGTCAGGTAGACCTTCTTACACGCTGCGGGGAAAAAGGAAACAAAAAAAAACCGGCAAGCTATGGCTTGGGATTATATCATTTGCCTGGGAGAGGAAACGAAAAAACGACATGAAAAAAAGTGGAAACATACGTGGTACACAGAACCTGAGATGCCTCGAGTCGAGTCAGTCAGGTTAAAAACATTCTTGCAAAGAGGTTAAAAAAAAGGGTAATTTTTTCACGTATGCAAATGTCTTTTTTTTTTATGAATTATACACGTATTCGGGTTTTATCTGTGTGTATTTCCTAACTCGCACTGTTAAAGCGGCGCGAGAAAAACGAGAGTTACAGTGTTTGTGTGTGTGTGTGAGAGCGAGAGCGAGAGAGAGAGAGAGAGAGAGAGAGAGAGGGGGGGGGGGGTTGAATATTTCCGAGAGACCATTGAAGCAGCTCGATCGCAAAAGCTCGTTACACGTTAATCTCTTCACCGGGAAAATACGCTTCCCCATATGTATATACTCCGGCTGCAGCCAGACCCTACAACGCCTCATCCCTCACCTCTCACCCGGCTCTTGCTGCTACGCTATATTCCATCTCTGTGATATTACCTACGCAAACCAGTCGCGCACGTAAAAAATGCTAATTTTGTTGCATCAACACGACGCCATTACCGACCCTTATTATACCAGAATATTTAATAATACTTCGGCATTTTTCACCAGCCAGCTTACTGTAAACGGGTGGGAGGGCATGCAGCTCGCAAGAGACTCACGACCGAGGGTATTTTATAAGCTAACGAGCTCGCTGAACATTAATGAAATCACTTAGTTGGATGATTATTTTTCGAGAATTTCGGACAAAACTTTTGTTGAGAAAATATCGAGAAAAAATGGCACAGCAGGATCAATATTTTGGAATACATTAAAAGAAAAATCATCAAGAATTACTAAATTAATTTTTCAATTGACTCTAACTAATGAAATACAATTCAATGCAATTTAATTTAATTTAATTTGGTGGTAAAGTTTTCGAAAAAATAAAAGTTTGCCCGTCCCCAATGTGTTTTTTTAAATTAATTGCCTTCTCTGAATAATAAATTTTTCTCGACATTGCGTCTCTTTTTACGCACGTTTCCTTTGCTTTTATGTAATTAGATAATTAATTACTTACAAAATCCGGATAAAACGCGAGTATTTACTATTCATGTACTTTTCCAAACATCATTCTACAGGCCCACAGATAAAATATACGCTCTCGGTACGCTCTTATAATTCTCCGTTTAGCTTTGAATGGCGTGCGAATGTTACCGAGGAAGGCTGGCCCTTACATTGTGGAATTAATATCACGTAGCTACATTCAAATTGCGAATGAGAGTGGCGAAATATGAGTGAAAGCAACAGTTCGAGAGAGAACCCCGTCGTACAGCCAGGGTTTTCTTGCACTTGCGAGCGTATATATATATATATATACATATATGTATATACGTGTATAGGAGAATCTAGAAATTGGCATTTAATAAACGCGACGTTAACGAAGAAAGTTGGAGGGTGTCTCGGGTCCGGCCTGACTCATAAATTAGCTCATAACTTGGCTCTGTGCTTTTCTAGCCTCTTTCTCTCTCCCTCTCTCGTTCTTCTTGCTGTTCTGCGTGACCAACTCTCTACCTATAATTTAACTCTCCCTCCCTCTTTCGTTCTTCAAGCACACTGCGAACCCCGTGAAACTCTTGAGCTTCGTTCTCTCGTCTGTCGCACTTGGAGATTTACGTTTCGCATATACGTCACCGAGACCCACTCATAATCGTTCTTCACGGACAGCGAGCTGGCGTTGCCTCGATATAAATGCGCCCGTGTCGTACGTCTACCCTTTTCTCGTGTGTACTCTCTCTTTGTGTGTGTATGATCTATCGGAGAAACTCGCGTTTCTCGCGAATTCGCCGAGCCACATCCTCCTTCATTTTCCCATCCTATTTCTCTTTCTCCCACTCGCTCTCTCTCTCTCTCTCTCTCTCTCTCTCTCTCTCTCTCTCTCTCTCTCTCTCTCTCTCTCTCTCTCTCTCTCTCTCTCTCTCTCTCTCTTCCTCTCTCTCTCTCTCTCTCTCTATCTCTTTTGCCCTCTATTCTGTCTTACTGTGCGGATATCGTGGATTTTGTCTCGATAACGGAGAATGTGTAAAACTTATTAACATTATGTATCCGTATTGTAGAGGAATCGTATAAACATAAGGACATGTGGGTGATTCAAATGGATGGTCAAACAAAATATATTTTAATTGAGATCAAGTAACTATTCAGGTACTTCAGCTACTTATTATATTCAAATGAGTGTTATTCCAACGAAGGAATTTGATTGAAATCGAATAAATAGACAATACGTGCATTTGGAATTCAAAGATTTTTTGTATAAATTATACTGTGCGCAGTTTATTCAATAAATAGCAAATTATTGTACTGGCCAATTAATTTAAGATAGCTGTAACTTTAATCAAGGATAAAATAATTTTTTCCCAAGATTCTCATATCAAATTGAGTCATAAATCACTGCATGACTTATATTGCAATATTACAGAAGCATCCATGCAAATTTTTGGACTCAATCATTAAATAAATAAAAAATTCTCACTCAATAATACAATCATATTAAAAAGTGACAATTAAACTCTGAATGAAATACACATTCCTCTCCACCTCTCTCTCTCACACTTATTCACCATATAAAACCACCTACTTCTGGTCTGTATACCTACGCACCGTACAATATTCGACAGTTGGAGATTATATTGTGCGAACTAAAATTAAGCGAAATCATCGCTTTTCCTGGCTTTTCTATGTGTGTATGCTTACGTTTAGGTTCCCACGTCGCCGACGCGCCGGGGCTACCGAGAGTTGGCAAACGTCGGATGTGTAAGCTCTCTTGGTGGCGGAGTGAGCAAGTGGGAGAGAAAGGAAGAGAGAGAGAGAGAGAGAGAGAACTACGAAGCTTTCCTCCAAGTTGGCTCTGTTGGGCTCCGTGCTCTATAAGGGACAGAAAGCTCTCTCGCAAGCTTCCTTGCCAAACCACCCACAGCCTCCCATATGAAGAGAGACGACGAAATACTCGAAGACCTCAACGAGGACGATGACAATTTCGCAGAATCCTCGCAGAAAGGGTGCAAGTGGGTGTACACAACGGTGAGAGGAAGGAAAGAGGATAGAAACGCGAATTCTCGAGATATTTGCACGGGAACATCGAATATCCGTGTACAGAGCCAGTATAAAGTACACACATATGTGTGTATCTACAAATGGGGCATTCCAGCCCAAATCGAAAGGTTTGTCATTCTGATCCTTTTGGGGTTTCGTCCCCAACTTTTATACGGTTGTCACAACCCTAAAATACATGTAGACGTTTTGTAGATTTTTTGACCAGCCTTTATCTGATAATGATTGAAAGAAAAAAAAAACACAAACTGAGCTGAGAACAGAATGAGGCTAAACTATTTTTTAAAATTTACAAAAATCGTGTGCTAGGTATGAAAAAAAATTAACTACATCTCGAAGTGGGCCATCGTACGGTTTCCATTTTTTTAAATATAACATTTGGAAATTTGTTCAGATTTTATCAATTGTGTCTAGCCTTTTGTTCCAGGTCAATTTCGGCCAGTAAAAATTATCATCATATACACCTTCACTATATAATGATGTGACTATATATATATGTACCATATAAGTAGACAATATTTATAGACAAATATCTCGCAAATTTGGATGATCTAAATATATACTCAAGATCCTCGATATTAGTCAGTTCGTCAAATAACACAAAATATATTCTACAATTTGAAATTACTTCACGTAAGAAAGAGCAAATAGCCGTAGAATATATGTGTATAATTGTTCGATTAAAATAAATGCCTATCAGGCACAAGATTCATGTATAAAATGTCAGAAACTTTTTATATAAAAAATTAATATACAACTGATTTTTATAAGATTTAATTAAATACTCGCATGAACAATTGGACAAATAACATTTTCAGTACAAGATAAAATTATTAAATGTTCAATTATATTGAAAAACACATGTTCAACGCGCTCGAGTGCGGGGTTACCGATTGATATTTATATCTATGTGTGTATATAGTTTTGTCGTAGAAATTTAACAAATTTAACAGTCCCGGTCCTCACCGGGACTATTAAATTTGCGGCGTTTCTTAGATGGTTAATTAGACATGAGCCAGATACAGTAACAATTGGATACTTATCGAGATTTGGATGCGTTGTCGAGAACAATGATATACGCCAATTAGCGAACCTCCTTTTTTATTTATCTAGAGATTGCTGCACCAAATCGTCGATGGTGGGATAATTCCAGCGGTTATACAGTATACAAAATGGTACATAGATGGGTGGTTCTCCTGAAATATTCATTTTGCATGTACCTTCTCATTCTTTTTATAATAAATATAATTTCATTGATTTTTTTGCAGAATTATATTAGTAAATCATATTTATTAAAAAGTGTAAAAGACAGATTTTTTATAAAAAATCGTATCAACCGTTTTTTTTTTCTGTGTTTGACCCCCAAAAGTCATTCCCCTGGCATGTACCTTTTACATTTTCGCGCATTCTAACAGGCTATAAGGGTATTCAAAATTGTTTAATGATGAAATTATTCATATTTCCTAAAACTATTTAGTATTAACATCACTCTTCTGAAACCTAATAAATAATAATATGTCACAGATGCGTCACAATATATATATATGTGTGAAAACTGGCTATTATAACGGTACGTTGAACCTCTCTCGTCGATAATCGCCTCACCTGTCTATCTCTATCTCAATTATTAAGCGCTAAAATAGTAATTCATCTAACAATCAACAAAATGTAACAAAATATTGCATGCGTTTTAGAATTGTAACTACCGTATAAAAATTTGAGGACCAAATCCCGGATAGTAAGGATCGTGGACCTGTCGATTTGGGCTGGAAGGGGCCCTAGATATTTCGTTTCCAGATGGAATTAGGAATGGACGAACTTTCACCGAAGAGCGAGAGAGGGAATAATCCCTTCCTCGTTCCTGCACGTATTATACAGTTCTATAGATCATCATATATATTTCCTATCAGTCTCTGCTATTTCTCTCATTATCATTACCATACACAGTGAAGCCGAATGAAAATTACGTTTACACGATGGTCGAATTTGCGGCTAACGAACATGGCAACGCAGTGATGGATATATGTATGAATATAGAATACTCGGACGATGTACTACATCGCATTGGGAAGTAGAAAAGAATTACACACTGTGTATGTGTGTGTGTGTGTATGTGAGAAACAGACAGAGAGAGAGAGAGAAGGAGTGACGAGAGAGGGAGAGATATCAGAACATCATTATATCAATTTACAGCTGCAAACTCTCTCATATAACCAGTTGAATATACATTTATAAACACGAATGCGTAGAGATTTAGCATCTCGTTCACTTCGATCGGCTTACATGTTCACATTTTCATGCTTAAAATATACATTACGTATCGAATCGTTAATAATTTTGAAAGCTCACGCGTGGCTCTGACTATAATTTAATTCCCCCTCTCGTTCACGTTTAAAGTCGATAGTGTGAATTTTGGGACTAGTCAAAAGGCGAAGAAGACCGTAACCGTACAGATGGAAAAAATATTCAAAAATCTATACTGTTGAGTTTGTGAATCAAAAAATCTTTCATAATCTGTTCAAAGCTCGATCGATGTAACGCTGTTCCGAATTAAACCTATTCTGTGATTTCCCACTAGTAGAAAAAATCGAATAACTTTCATAACTGATTTAAAGTCGATAGTGTCAATTTTGGGACTAGTCAAAAGGCGAAGAAGACCGTAACCGTACAGATGGAAAAAATATTCAAAAATCTATACTGTTGAGTTTGTGAATCAAAAAATCTTTCATAATCTGTTCAAAGCTCGATCGATGTAACGCTGTTCCGAATTATACCTATTCTGTGATTTCCCACTAGTAGAAAAAATCGAATAACTTTCATAACTGAACTGCGATATCAGGAATTCAATGCACATCGCACATGAAAAAAATATCGAGAAAAGTATACGAAACCACTCATAGATTTTCAATTCACGAACACATGTAAATAGCACGCAGCCAAAATGCTTTGGTGTTCGGCGTTATCCCTACTTACACCCTATATAACTCATGGCACATGTGTATATATATATATGGTACGTCAATAATACAGCTCGCCATTCAGGTTGGCTGCTGCATGAACTATTCTCGAATCGCGAGTGACAAGGGAGAATTTAATAAAATCAGCCAGTGGTCGGATAAAAGAGCGCATGAATATATATAAATATATAAGTAATATAGCATGAGAAAGGTACGAAGAGCTCTCGTTTTGTGCTGTATTCTCTCGGAGCCAGAGCACCGTAGGACGTCTCGAGATGAAACGCTCGGCACATCAAGATAGGGAGAAAGAGAGAGAGAGAGAGAGAGAGAGAGAGAGAGAGAGAGAGAGAGAGAGAGAGAGAGAGAGAGAGAGAGATGTATAGTAGAGAACGAGGACAGGGTTTGAAGCAGACTGACTCTGTAAGGGTGGGAGTTTCCTTTATCACTCTCACCCTTGTACAACCGGGCACAAATGAATTCCGTTCTGGAAATTCTCTCATTCTATTTTTTTGGCCTTGCTCTTTCACCCTGGTATGCGATGAAGACACACGCCACACGCTGGGACACAGAGTCAGAGAAAAAGAGAGGAGGACAAAGATGTGACTCGTTTTTTCTCTATTTCGCTTTTTATTAATCCCTTCCTCTCAAGCTTTGCATGACCTCTCCACGAGTGTCTCTCGTGTCCGAGAATAAATGAACCTTTTCATACGAGCAATAAGATATTTTTTTTTTCACACCCCATCTTGAACTTTCTTTATTTCACCGAATATTCCCCGTGTCCTTTTGCATCCTTTTTCATCTAGAAAAATATTCTGCCTCCAGATGTCCTTAACTCGCAATCTCGTTTTTTTTTCGGTTTCAACTTTTCCCTCCCAACGACCAGCTCTGACCAGCTTTCACGAATGAAAAATAGAGCCTTTGTCATGCAATGTCCGAATAGTACGAGAGAATTTGAATTAATGTCATTTTTCGTGTACATGCCTTTTGTATATACGGATATAATTTTTTTTACAATATTTCGTTTTTTTCTATCGTTGCATCTGATTTTTTTTTATTGCTTTCCGTTGAATGGGAAAAAAATGGCTTGAATCTTTTCTCCCTCATTTTTCTCCAGTTAAATTGTGTAATTTTTTGTTTTTTTTTTTTCGTCAGCGTGAGGAGATCTAGTGCTCAACAAAAATCAGAATTTTCCGCAAAAGGATTCACATAGTGATAAAGAACAGAGATAAAACCCACGAGCCGGACGTACAGGTTTTCAAAGGGAAAAGCTAAATTTTTTCGTGAACAAATAAATGTGAACGTGGACGGGAAAAAAAACGTTTATATAAAATTATCTTGTAGTAAAAAAATATATATATTATCCCAATGGAATAATAATTAATTTATTAATCGATTTCAAGCAAATTTGATGAACAATCAGATGAATGTTCGCCAAATTTTCTTTACTTTTCTACTATTTCAATATTTTTCGACATATTTTGAGTATAGATCTTACATGTCTTTTTTAAGAAAGAATTTTTTGATTAGCACACTAGAATATGATTCATTTACCGATAGACGTGTGCGAAACGCACACATCGCTTCATCCTTAAAAAGCCAACTATTTTGGTACGTGAAAATTTCTTACAATGAATGGGTTAGAGTTGGTTAAATTAACTAAAAAATTTCGTGAAATGTTGACAAATTTTATTTTACCAAAAAACTAATTTGTAAATTTTACAAAATAATTTTTTACTCTCGAAGCTAATGGCTATGAAGAGTGAAATTTTTCCACCGTAATGCTCGCACACAACGAGGAATGAAAAAGCTTTGCGCTTATCAGGATTTCTGGATCTCGGACCGAGAGAAAAACGGAGGGCGGAGAGAGAGAGAGAGAGGAGAGAGAAAGGGAACCATCCAAAGTGGGAAAACGAGGCGAACGAGGTTTGTGAATATTTTAGTAGGCCACGGCGGTGGGCAAAGTTCGGTGCAGGGCATAGAGTGAACAGACAATTATGGGGTGGGGAGAGGAATGCGAGAATTTTTCGTGGCTAGGCTCCCCTGCCTTAATTGGCGAGTTGAATCATTGATTAGCAGGCAAGCAGACGGCTTATATCCTACGGGAGCCTATTTCGCACTCGAGCCGAGAACCAAGGAAATGAATGAACTAACAGCCGAAATAAGATTCTTTTCTCTCGATTCTTTTGCAGCCACTGCAGATATACATATATATATGCGAACTGAGAGATATTACTTTTTCGTTGTTAAATTTTCCATCGCAAATTCACACGGTCAGGACACATAACCCACGAGAAAACAGAGACTTTTGTGCCTTTTTGAAAGTTTATTTCAAATATTATTTTTATTTTCTTGTATTTTTAAATTATCTCAACGGAATAAAAAGAAAAAGGTGCAAATTGAAATTTGCAGACAAATTGAATTTTGCGTATCACTTGATTACAATTTTTCGAATTAAATGGAAGTCATCAAGGAACTATTGGGAATGTAGAAAAAGTATGAGGAAGCAATTTGCAAGTTTCGATTTGTACTTTTTTCGCAGACCTGATGAAGTGGCTCGTCTGGGATTTGCGAGACTCCCAAGTTGCATTAATTTTTTACAAAATGTTAATTTTCATAAAATCCCCATCACCTCGTCGATCAATTAATTCCAAAATTGCATAAGACAGATTTTACAGGGTACATAAGAAAGGACCTTAAGAAAAATACAAATTTCGCCATGACAGATTTTTTTTTCACGAAGGAGCACGAATGATATGAAAAGACAAGTCCATTATAGACAGGGGCGAAGTTGAGGCCGTTCCAACGCTCGTAGGGACTATTCTACGAAATGCATTTCCCAAATACATATATACATCTATATATAAAACTACATACAGGATGAACCCGAAAGCAAGATTCGCGTATCTCTACTGCTTGAGTTCGTGGAGTAATCTTGGTCGGGGAAAGAGTTAGCCAAGCGAGAAAGAGAGAAAGAGAGAGAGAGAGAGAGAGAGAGAGATAGAGAGCCAGAGCCAAAGCCAGAGCGAAAAAGTTTTTTGTGACTGAACTTTGATTTTCGACTTTCAAATACCAGACATTTCTTTTTTTTTAAATTAACAAAAAACACAAAGGTCTCCGGTGAGAGAATCCACGTGCAGAAAATATTTTGGACGTTTGTGCAAGGGCGTGAGCGTGTGTTCGAAGTGACGTGGCAACCCCCTTGCGATAGCCATGGAAAGAGATGGCAATAAAAAGCGGCGTGGGGCAAGAGTGGGGAAAGAGAGCGACAAATAGTTCGGCAGGACTTGGAACCGGACTGCAGAGTACCTGTTGGATAAACTGCGAAAAGTTTATACGACGGTTATACGGCGTTACGTGAAAAAAGAGACTAACAGGAAAAGCAGATAGAAAGAGAGAGAGAGAGCGAGAGGGAGAGTTGAGAACGTGGCGTTCAAACGAGTTTTCCTTGAGAACTTTGTCGAAGAATGGAAACTCGACGTCGCCTGAATGAGCGAGAGAGGGAAAGCAAGAACGAGCTGCATCCTCGGCGGTCTCTCTCTCTCTCCCTCCCTTTATCTCAACGCTAACTCTCCCTCATGCTTCCGTGATGATGTCGCAAAACCTAGTGAGAGCAATCCTTGCAAAACCGACATCCCCGCCGTGCCTCGAGATCCCATGATAGCTCTTGTGAATACTGATCTCCTGCTGCTGCTGCTGCTGCATTCTTTCCTAGCCCCATCAAGCTAGAGACTATTTACAAAAAAACTTGGGTTATTTCCCTTGCGAATATTTCGTGGACAGATGCTAATTTTCTTCAGAAAACCGCTTCAACGTTATTTCATTGACCACGTCACGAGTGCGAAATTTTTCTTGCAATCATTCATAACTGATGCGAAATATACAATAGAATGATCAATGAACTGGAGTTGACGATTATTATTCTTTTTTTTTCTGTTCATTAATTTCTCATATTTTTTATGTTAAAGATACTTTTGCGTAATTCATATATAATCCGAAAAAAATATCCAGTCGATGTTTCTTAAATTCGAGTGTATGGTGTTGTTTAGAATGTACAGCTAAAAAGTGGAATGAGAAGTGGCTAAAGCTGGTACATCTGAACTTTATGAAAATTATCCTTGCCCCAAGCATAAGGAATTATGGGACTATGAATATTCTTGTTACAAGCATACTATGCGCATACCTAAGTGATTTATGCTTAGGTATTGTCTCATCTCGAGTCCTATTTCGAATTAACTAATTAACGTGGAATGATGAAGTGATTAAAATTATCCAAGTTCAGAGTTTCGATAATATTATATGAAGATGCTTATTTATGAACTAAGAAAATGTTTTTTTGACGAACATGAAAATTTTAGAAAAGTAAGTTTTCATCAATACACAATTCATTTAATTTAAATAAATTAAAATTCTTCAATTAATAGGTCCCGAAAGTTTTTAGTACCCTTTGAGTTGACTATAATACAATAAAAGGATAAAAGCTCGACGAGGATTTTTGCTCGTGGAATACTTGTGTGGTAATCATGACTGATTCCTGTATCTCTCGTTCTCTCTCTCTCTCTCTCATGAAGAGCTAAATAATCTTGAGCATTTGAGAGTAGAGCTTCACGGGCACGTTGTTCTCAAGGGGTATCCCAGCGCAGCAGAAAACAGGATGGTTTATATATAGTTGTATAGCGTGCAATGCAGTAGAGTAAGAGCAAAGTGAATTCTGTTAGATAGGAGTGTATTATATATAGTATATCTATAATCACAATCCAAGTGAGACAAAATGAAGAACGTGACAGAGTGACACTGCTGCGATGCTGCTGCAACGTTTAAATACTCCAATGGTGAACGCACGCGGGCGCACAGTTGACGCCAAGGATGAGAGAGTAGCTCGCGGGCGAACGCTTCAAGTGTCAAATTAAGCGGTGGTCTCTGTCAAAGCGAGTAACCCGACACTAATAGCGCGGTGGCGTGAACATGAATAATTCAACAAAATCTACAAATATACTATCGTGATCAGGGTACAGAGAGATACATAGATTTATATACATATATAGAGGAATAGTGACAGAAAGTGAACAAGACAAGAATAGAGATTGGCGTATTCATTTTGCATACACTGAGAAAAAAGTATGCTATCATCAAGTTTTTGGGCAGAACAGCGCTGCTCTCTATAGTTACCACAGCGAAATATTTGCGCCTAACTTGACTCGCTTGCATGAACGATGCAGTATACAGCTGTGGGAGCTGAACAATGGCCACCTTATAACAGCTATGTCATGTTCAACTTATTGTCACTACAAGGGTTAGGATCGACAGTTTTGATTTTTTTATGGCCCTGCTTGGAACCGCACGTGGAACTAAGAAGTATTGTTGGTTCAGCTGTACGCGTGGCTCTTGTATCCTTGCGTATAGATCTCAGAGCTTTACCGAAATAGTTACTGGGCCAGTTCAAAATCTTTTCTCTAATAACTAAAGAGTATCTTTTTACGTAGTGTCGCGCTTTGCTTGTTCGTTTGGGTTTGGGTTATTTGTTTGGAACAAACACACATTCAACTGATCGTATTTTGCTATCATAGCAATACGTAACCCTACAATACTATAATCTCCATAGCTCTCATAAGTAATATGCATGCAGCTATCATTCATTCAGTTAAATGAGCTACTCCTTTTTTTTTCAGTGTATGTATAGCACTGGTGCACAGGGCTGTCTGTAAATCATTTTAGATTTTTAAGATCCAATTGAATTATCATTGATTCAAACATCGATAATTCTCTCATTTGTATATATAAAATGTTTTTTCTTCGTGGACATTTTTGTTTATCATGCAATCTTTACTTTCGTGCTTTTCTGTGTGGCTTGAAAATATTTCGTAGAATATGGAATTGCTGACAATAAATTTGCCTCATAGTAAAAGATTCCAAGTATGAGAGAAACCAGAAAAATTTGAGACAAACGAATTCTCAGCTCTTTCTGCGCATGGGTTTGACGAGTTCATTTGATAAGAGAAAGGAGGGTTAAGGAGATTCTCGCAACATTTCCGTGGGTTTTTTTTTGCTTCATCGCGTCGAATTTTCGACTCATTCGATTCGTCGAAGAAATTGGAAAATAAAAGAATGGTAATAGAAGTTTCAACCGCGACGTATTGTAAATCATGTGCATATATTATACATGTATATATGTATATAATTTCCATCGTATGAGGAAAAATTGAAACACTCGCAGACTTCTGGCGCTGCTGGTGGTGGAGCAAAGTTTTTGCGAATTGTAAAGACCCCATTGAGAAAATTGCGACAGAGAAGCTGCAGACGAGGAAGAATCGGTAAGTATATAGGATAGAACAAGACAAAAGCAATGAGAGCGGTAAAAGATAGAATGAGAAATCTCGTAGTTTGAGAATAGAAAAAGAAACACTGGAGTCAATGGAAAAAAGACTATGAAAACGGATGGGAAGATGCATAGAGATAAGGGTAGGAGGGAAGATACGAAGAACAGATAATGAGTGCCAAGGCAGAACTAAGTGCGCCGAAGTGATTGGAGGTTAATGGAAAAATAATTAAAGAGGATTAGGGGAACAAAACACTATGGAGGATGAAGCAACTTGGAAGAACCAATGGCCGAAGAAGTCTCAACTTATAAATATGAGACATTCTCTTTCAACTGGACCATTTATTTATTTCGCGTAACCTCCTCGATATCTTCAAGAATTTGTGAATTTTTATTAGCTCTTAAAAAAAAAGCTTTTTAGTTTTTACATAATTTTTAAAGCAACTCTATATGTATTCACTTGTGTTTCATATCTACACGATAAGAAAACAGGATTTTTTTTGCATCCGATATCATACTTCATCAATGGCTAACGAATATGGATAATTTTCTGGTGTCTGTTAAGAAGTTGATACAAAATTGTCAGCTTATTTCCTTATAATTAAGACTTAAATAAATTATGCTTGGAGTAGAAAAATTATTTGAAAAATATGCAAGATGACCCGCGAAAAGTGACCTGGTTGGTAAAGAATGGTCCATAGATAATATATGTATATACACATATTATGCCCATAAAGTATTTATAAAAGTCTGTACTCGGTGTATTATATAGTATATATACATATAAGTGTATATGTATATATATATATATACATATATATATACATATATTTAGCAGAGTAGAAAACGACTCTATGGACTGGTAATAAAACAGCCTTTTCCAGGACCAGTACCTGCAGCTTCCACTGCAGCACTTTGCCAGCAACGGAAGTAACGTATACTCACGAAGGAAAAGAGCTTTCTCTCCTCATTTTCCTATTCTTGGAATCCACTGTTATCGCCACCTTCTCTCTCGGTGAAAGCAACGATGGTTAATTAAAGTAACTGAAACGTTTTATGGCTCTCTCTCTCTCTCTCTCTTTCACTCTCTTTGTGGCACTCTGATTCTTGTGACTACTATGGTAAATTACGTTTAATTTTAATTGTTAATCAAAAATTCAGTTGAACAACAATCACAGTTACGTTAAAAAACGAATGCATTGTTATATTGTGTTGAATTATCAAGAATATATTAGATGAATAGAAATTGATCGAGTAATGATTGAAATGAAATGAAATATCAATTATAAAATTCGAATCGAATATTCGTTTATTCGAATAATTTGTATCTGTATCAAGATTATTTTTAAACTCCGAATATTCTCACGTTCTTACTTATATACTTATATAAATTGAACACATTTTTACTACAAAATCTGTGAACTACGATTATTGGTGAAATAATTATATCTCTTCAAACACATCACTGCATACTTGAAACACTTTCAGTTCCAAAACAATTACTATTTATATTTTTCTTTATAAAACAAAATAGCAATTTATTGAAGGAACTCTCATTACTACGAGAGCTATTTTAATGATAGGAATGAAGCGTTACAAGCGCTAATGGAAGGGGGTGGAATTGTTTCGACCAATCGAGAGATACTCATTTTATCGATATTCTCGCTGCAACTGCTGCTGCTTCTATTCTGAGTTTCTCATTCCCTCGCGTCTCGAAGCTTTTCATGTCTCAACGTCGACGCGAGCAGAGACGAGAATGGAAGTCGATGGCTTTCTCGAAGACGTTTAATACGTCTTCACAATATATATATATATCAGAAGCTTCTGACGTTTGGCTCTATATATACCTTGGAACGATTTTGACTCGTGTGCAATCAGCTAATTACACCTTGGGAGCTCAGGGGAACCAGTGAGGTGCGAGAAGTCGATATATTGAGCACGAAACGCTCTACTGGAAACTATATCCTGGCACATCGCTTCGGCTGTTGCACTTCAGGCTCTCTCTAGTCTACTATGCCATATGCCATTGCCTCAATCTCTCTCTCTCTCTCTCTCTCTCTCTCTCTCTCTCTCTCTATACCCTCGATGATCAAGGAATATCTCGAGGGAATGAAGCAAATTCTCCGAAGCGATCGCGCTTGAAATTCACGCCACTACTGATAAACTGGAGAAGCCGGAGAAACGAGATTGTGAACATTAGAATATAGAATGAGAGTGGAGAGAAAGTAAAACGGAGGATAAAAAAAAACGTAGCTCTACTTGGATTCAATATTGCAAAGTGAGCAAGCATAGTGTGATACGATACAATGATGAAATTGTTGTACCAAATAATTAATTCACCATTTCGAGAATTCAAATATTCTTTTATATTTTGTAAGCTCCATGTTTGATCGAAATAGACAACATTTCATTTTTCAAGCCCCTTGAGTAACATGGAAAATTTATACTATAATTGTTTGCTACTATTATTTCAATCATTGGGATAATTCATCAATGACTATGGGCTCCATTGTGAACTATGATCCAATAATAGGTCAGTCAAGCCTCCATAATTGATTCCTAATCAGTTGTATTAATTTAAGAGTAAACATTCAAATTGCACTCATTGAAACGTAATGAATTTTCATTCAGTAAAACGTAATGAATTTTCATCAACTGTGATACTGAATGATTTTGTATTAATTAAAACGTACCAATCTCAATTATGTCAAAAATAAATTTTGACAAAAGCAGAAACAAAATTACGGGAATATTACATGAGAAATGTAGTAAATTTTTGGGACACGTATCGAGGGAAACCAATGGCGTAAAAGTGAGCACGTAAATGATTGCATAATTTTTTTTTTTTTACAATATCACTAACCTTTGGCCAAAATTTTCTGATAACTGGACAACATTCACTCCCTAACGGTACAATATATTCCTCGATGACAAGATATCAGACACTTCACTGGACGAGCATGTTACGACGATCAATGAACTCGTAATAAATTTGGATAAAGCCACCCCCGTGTAATTGGAATAAAAATATTTAAAAAAAATAGACTAATACATATGAAAACACAAAATAAAATGTCACTTGAGGTGATTTTGTCACATGGCGCGGCCACCGAAAATTCGTACTGTATTTGTCCCGGTTGAATTCCATGGCGACGCGAGCGAGCGAGCGAGCGGACGAGACAAAAAGGAAACAGTCGATACAAGAGAAGCGCTGTCGTTTTTCCGCGTTAGCGATTTCCCCAGTCCGGACAGTTCAAAGTGGACGCGCGAACAGTGGAATGGCCAATACCCCGAAGCAACGTTGTTAATTATTCGTATACTGTTACTTATTTGTGACGTATATCTGAATGCGAATATAAAATGCGATCGTTCCCATAAAAATTCAATAACAGTGAGGATGAAATAATTATTAAATATTGCACTTTTGTGTTCAGGTTCTCTTTTCTACCCACCCATCGCTATACATGTATAATTTATAAAGGTGAAAATTGTCTGTCACGGTTCCAATTATTGAGCCACAAAAAAAAAAT
Source organism: Dyspetes luteomarginatus (assembly GCA_963669185.1). Lineage (NCBI taxonomy): Eukaryota > Metazoa > Arthropoda > Insecta > Hymenoptera > Ichneumonidae > Dyspetes > Dyspetes luteomarginatus. The sequence continues at coordinate 11,150,154 of OY769903.1, read as the reverse complement.
ATGCTTTCCGGCATTGTATAATAAAAATTTGCTAGTGCATTTATTGCAATAACAATTTATTGCAATATAACAATTTATTGCAATAAGTGCAATTACAGCGAGTCAAAATGAATCGATTCTAGACTATATTGATATTTATGCTCCTTATGTTCATGCTTTTCGTAATTGTCGATCCAGGAAAATTAATCATCGATTACAACATGAGATCCGATACAGTTTTTCACTTAAGACCGAATGATCGATGAAAAATATCGTATGAAATAAAATAAAAGTATATACATTCGCGTATATCGATAGTTCACATTAAGGGCCAATAGCTGTACTCGTGTTTGTTTTCATCTGGTACACCGTCGATCGACCGTATCGTGATGTTTCTCGGCTGTTGGACCGATTGGGCGTTCGTTAATTCACGTCACCGACGTGCTCCAAAAAATATCGATTACCTTACCCGAGTCGACGTTAATGGAGCTTTTCACGTTCGACAGTACGTCACGTCTCTTGGCAGCGACGCTCGAACAGCTCAACGGCGGCCAATCAAACCTCTTCCCACTTCTATACCCATACCATATCCTTCGTGATCGAGGTGCCTATATATTCTCGAGTACAGCTACAAAATACCATCTGCAATACATGTGCATAGTGTACCAAGAGAGATGGAGAGAGAGAGAGAGAGAGAGAGAGAGAGAGAAAGCCTCATGTCAGTGTCAAAGCTTTTCCTGTCACTCTCCACGACATACATTCCCATCATATGCGGATCGTGATGGCCCTAATAATATAAAAATGGTAATGGCGAATTTAAAAAAACCTGCACGCTATAGAAAGTTCCGCGTCACTTGCTAATTATTTTTCCTCGTTCGCGAAGTTTTCTCTATAAAACAACGTCTTTCTCAGTCATTTGATTTATTCCTCGCAGCTTCATCTCGAGCGAGGGAAAATGATAAAAAAACAGGACAAGTATTTTCGAATTTACATGGTTTCCTCTCTCACTGACTTTAAGATCAATAATTCCAGGTCCGATTGTTTTCTTTTTAATTCCAAACTTATTTTCAAAAATTTCATACGCCACAAAATTTGTACTTGTCCATTTTTCCATATAATAGAAGCGGAATATTCTTCATCATTAAATGTATCGCTGTGAAAAAAAATTAATTTATTTCCACGATCATAAAACTTTGGAGAGCAAAAAAAAAAATGGTTAGTACATATTTGGTCCACGCCCATGTTCAGTGGCTCAAAAGAAGCAAGAACGACGTGAATTATTCTCATATTCTCTCGTATGGCAAATCCACAGAGAGGGCAGGGTCGGGAGAAACGATTGCGATCAGCAGACACGAGAGAGGTCGAGCGCTTATCTAATTTTGCAAAAAGCGAAGAATTAATGCCATTTTGGCCCAAGGCAAACCGAGAGGCGCCTCCTGTGTGAGTTGCAGGCCGAGATTGGCCATGTTTGGCTGACTCGAAATTGGCCCAATGGCCTCGACGTATTGAAAGTCTGCGCACAGGATAAAAACATGATACACTAAGCAAACCTTTGAGAGGCTGCCAATGTATGCCTGGTAATTGACATCCTTTACATCCGATCCACGGTTCTTGGACCGCAATGGCTCTACGCAATGTCCAATGAGTGGACCTGATAAATTCTTGTAATTGTACTTTCATCGTAAAACATTTAAAAAATAAACATAGTAGAGATTCACAGAACACGCTGACACAAAAAAAAATTACATGTTAACGACTACGTAATTCGATGCTCTCGCATTAGGCTGTAATTGTATGTGATATATCCGTATGCCGTGATGCAGAATATTGTATATAAAGTGTAGAAATGGGGAGTGTAGTCGATATATTAGAGTCTGCAATGCCGCGTGTGCGTTTATGAGGTCAGCTTCGTTAAAACCTCTCCGGGCATAAAAGTCCCTCATTACTGTGCTTGGATGTTATCCTGCACATAGTTTGCTAGGGATGCAAGGGGTAGGTATATAATGTATATATAAAGGTTGAGCAAAAGAACGAAAGAGGCAAATAAGCCAATAAAAAGCCAATAGTGTATTAAACAGACTGCGCTAAATACGAGGAATTTACGTTTTCCCATAGAACTTTTTAAATAACTTTGTATCCCTTGTCTCGTAGACTGATCTTAATTATTATCTTCGATAGTCTTCGTGATATGTTCAAGATTGTCCGCGCCGAGATTTTAATGATCGCTCGTTTACTTGTGAGCAAGAAATTGCTGTACTTCATTATAGACCTTCTCTGACGATGATTCGTGGTGATGATGACGAATAAAATATTTTATGACAGTTTTTACAGCATTAATTAAACCCAGAGGATTTATTTACGGCTGATAGTGAGATGATATACAATAGTAACGTAATCAGTAAATTGACAGCTATTGAATTGTATCGTAATAATATTTACTGCAAGCGTATAAGCTTGCAGTAAACATTATTACTTATAACTATACTGTCGTTATTTTTTTATATTTATTTTAATATGTTTTTAAATACATTTTTAATATCGATTCTCAACGAAACCATGAAAAACTCATTATTAAATATTCAGTCAAAATATTCTCAAATAATTTAACTCTTTTGTCTGGATAAATGATTTACTGCAATTGTTCTCACACATTATTTTACGAAGAAAAAAAAATACGGAATTTTTAGTCGATTTGACCATTCTATTTTTCCACGATGGGAGAAAAATTTGTGTAAGGAAAAAAATATTCATCGATCTTGATGATTTCTATAGCGATAAGCGCGTTATATATTATCTCCTCGTTCAGTCGTGTCGAAAATTTGACGAGCGACTGACGGATTATTTTACCTTGTTATAAGAGAGACATACAGAGTTTCCATGCTGCTGGAAAATGTAGCGCATGCGTGAAATGATGCATTTACGTGTATATGTACATGGATATATGCACATGCGTGTGCCTCATGCTCTCGTTTCTTCCATTTACTGGCTATTACAGTATACGAGTGGAAAATGAACGGTGAAACGTCGGATTATCGCCGATTTTACCGCAGCACATGGTAAATCATGCACACACGATGTATGTATTGGAGGCGCATTGGTGGTGATGCTTCTCGTTACACTGCCGCGATCGAAGCCTCGTTTATGGAAAATAATGGCTCTCACCTAATTACGATAAAATCCCTCCGTATTTCTCCGCTCATTAATATATCATATTCAATGGGTCTTTCCGCAAGAGTATATTTGAATTCGTAAATATTTTTCATTTCCCTCAAACCATTTCAATGAAAAATAAAAAATCATTAAACGCGCCTTTTGAACGATCATTTTAACGTTAATGAAAAATTAGAATACATTTAATTTTCCTTAGAAAGTATGAGAGGCCGGAGACAAAAGTAACATATTTTGTCCGTTTGTTGTTAAATTTTTACGTTTTTGTGGATCTTCGTATCTTAGAAATATTGTTTATTTCACCCGAAATATTTTCTGATTACTTGATGGAAACGTTGATACGCATACTAGGAATGTTCAAACCAAAACGAAAGACCTGAATATGCAATCTGACTTGTAAAATTAAATATGACCTGGAATAGTATGGAAAACTGGAAACGAAAGTAATATATTATTTTTTTGATAACATTTCTACTTGACAATATATACAGAGTGACTCTGGATCTACGTACCCCTGCATTTCGTATACAATGGACAATGATATCATCCATTAAACTTCAAAAACATCAATTTCGCAATAAAAAAGGACAATGATAGATAAAATTGCAATTTTTCACTCTGTCACTTTTGTCCCTGGTATCTCTCCTTAACAGCAAGAGAAATACTTTTCCGTGCGCCAAAGAACCATATAATATAAACTCGTCGAATATCTCTCTTGTTCTCTGGTCACGTTCATTAAATAAAACTGTAATTTCCTTGCGAATCGTCGGGTAAAACGAGAGCCCTCTCCATCCTCCCCTTTTCCCTTTTAACAAAGTCAGTATCTCTCTCGGCCATTTCTCTTCTTTTCTCCATTTCGCTTTCCTCCACAATCCCTCCATCTCATCGTTCGTCTCTTCCTACCATATCCACGTTTCCATGCTTTCTCTCGCTGCCCCTCTCTCTCTCTCGCTCTATCGCTCTCTCTTTCTCTCTCCCTCTCTCACTGAAATCTAATTACTCGGATGCGTGTGGATTTTTCCCAGAATACCCAGAATACCCGGGGATCACTTTTTTTACGATCGGCAAGCGACAACGACCATGCTTTACCGTATATATAACACGTAGCAGCTCGGAGGGTCTCTCGTCACTCGTGCGATGGCCTTAATCACGCGGCTCTTCTCGGTGTCCATCGATAAAATACGATATCGTCAAACAGCGTGACCTGTGGACAGTCTTTTTTTATTTTCTTTTTATCCTACACAAGCAAGATTTAACCTCGTTGCACTCTCCATCATTTCAACATGTTTCTCCAAATGCACCAGCAGGTTTAGCGACAAAATGTTCGTTAATTTTTAATTCCCACCAATCTCTTTCGTCTCGTCCCAATGTCCCGTTTATGAGAGCCCAACGTTTACGAAGAACTTGGACGTGTCGAGCACATTTTAGGCAAATGAGAAAATTTTATAGCTGCACCATGGAGGATCCATAAAAAAAACAATAACTGATAAAATACGTGTCGAATAGTCTGTTGTCCATTTTTTTTTTCAAATTAAGAGTTTTGTGAGAATCGGTAAAAATTCTTTGGTTCAAATTAATATTTTTCTATTTAAACGATGAGATAAATTTAATTAGTTAATACAATTCAAATCAATAAGCCACGATAGACATAAAAAATACCATTTATTTTAATAAAGAAATCAGACTTTCATTTTCAACTTTATTCGAAATTTAATACATTTTACTATATCTTTGACTTGATTCAAATCAATATTTTCTTTGCTAAATGATCAATTTTTATCCAAACATTATTATAGCCAGAAAAATAAATGCACTAACTCTCCTTCCGATCGTGTTTCACCAACTTCTTTATTCAACTAGAGGAACTATTTTGAGATTGATCACCTTGTATATGGCATAGCATGTTTTATGCAGTTGTACACGGGCATCGATGCGGTCAATGCGGTATAAGAATTGAATCAATTTCTATCCAAGCGAGGAACATCACATGCCTGCCTGAATCGAGTCACTAAATATTTCAATGCAGGACACGAAGAGCGCAACTCATACGACTATCATTTTTACGTGAAACTACGACGAGAAGGACGTTTCTGTATACAGTCCATACTTTTCCACCATGGATGAAATAACACTTAAATAAATTATTACAAGACTTTCTTGGTCGAACAATGAAAAAGAAGAATATTGGGCTTATTCGTATATCGCAGTGCATAAGGAAAAACGGACGGAAAGAACATTCCTCTATTTCACTGGATAAGAATCGACAGCCGTCAATATATCCTCAGTATATAAAGTTTGAGTCCAGACAATAAATATATATATATATACATACATATATATATAATATACTAACGTGCTGTGTATGGAGGATTTTACAAAGTTCCTTCTCGCACTAACATTTCCCAAGATTACTCGACAGATGATAATCTATCCACAGCCATTACAAAATAGTAATTTTCCCACCGAAAAAAATGTATTTAAACTGCAGTGAATTTTGTTCCAAGCAAAATTTGTTTAAATTAAAAAGAAAATTGTTCCCCACGTATAAAGTGTTGTGTAAGCTGTTATTTAGCCAAGTAGATTTTATATAAATCAGATTGTTCGATTTTTATTGGTACTATAATAAAATTGTGGCGTCTGAAGAGGACAAAATTTAGGAATGTAAAAGTATTGGGAATTAAAGCTTATTTTCGTTGTTTCACACATACGAAATGGTAACCATTCTTTGCAAGAGGTCGAAAAATTCCGCATTGCAGAGTACTTGCTTGGCCCACTTGCGTGCACAGTTGTAAACGCATGAAGACCATAATGCACACTATTCATTTTGCCTGGTGGAGCTACAGAGAGAGAGAGAGAGAGAGAGAGAGAATGAACTCTGGTGAACGACCACGCGTTCACCCCCACATAACATCATCAGGCAAACCGTCCACTGTTACTGTACTACTGTACTGTGGCATCTGGTTCAAAGTCCATATATATATATATATATATATATATATATATATATATATATTATTCGACTACGAGGACGGCGACGACGATGACGACGAGAGCACACGAGTGTCCAAACCACAGCTATGCGGTCGCAATTCGGTTCCTAGCATTTACTACATGGTTGTCGCATTATCCCGTATAACGTTGCAGCCCACCATACTGCTGTGGGGATCATGAATCGTTATACCCATATGGGATAAAATGGTACAGTCGAGAGAGAGAGAGAGCGCGAGAGAAGAAGAGGATAGAAGCACGTAGACGAGCACTGGACAACGATCCTTGAAGTGGCAGTTGATCACGGAATTTCTTCTTTGCATCGGCAACATTCACACGGACAATCCTTTTTTTTTTGTTCCCGACGTTCTTCCATTCGCAGCGTCTACGAGGGATTCGTAATGTTCCGGAGTGGTTAAGGTCGTAAAGTGGCCAGAGTTCCGGAATTGCTAGAATTACGAAGTAGCTCTCGTTTGCGGTGTAGAAAAAATTAACGTGTCGTTATTTTTGGTTGAAATCAGGAACAAACGACGATAGTGTAACGGGCGAAATAATGTTTTTGTTGATTATTTTAATTCCCTAACGAATAAACGAAAAAATGAACGAAATGAACGAAAAAAAAAAATGGCGTTGTTTATTCCAATTAATTCGAGACTACTCATATTTGAGTCTTATATAATGCATATATTCAACCCAATACTAATCCAGTCCTGATAATATTATGTCGTAAAATTATGGTGCGGTAGACGCGATGAAAAAAAAAAGGACCAGGATGGATATAACGTGCATCTCCCGCTATGATTACAATTAAAGAAAATATACCTGAGAAAACATAATGGTGGTATGCATCCTCTTGAAAGACATAACTCGCTGCAACAACTCTCCTGGCTCCATTAGCTTTGCTCAGCAAGGAGAACGATACGTTTTTTCCTTCCAACAGTGTACAGACATTCTGTACAGACTGTACTTATCGAAGCGAGAGCTCACCCTTACATTCACGTTTTCTCCACTTTCCTCATTCACAGTAGAAGCTATAATAGTAAACCAACGTATTCTGTGTCCTCCACGAGGCAACAGAGAGGGAGAGAAAGAGCAGAAACGGAGGGAGGTTTTCTCGTCCTACTTAATGGCCCTCGACTCGGATCCGTCAAGATTTTTCGACATTAGCACTCGTGGCAACGTTGGAGAGGTTTTCGTTCTTTACTATTTAACTTTGCTAGCTCTTGTTACTGCCTACTTTTACGATGGCATCGTAGTACACGCACTCTCTCTCACACACACACACATATATATAGTTTTGTATCGCACTAAGGAGGAGTTTGACGCCTCACTGTGATTCTGATCATTCAATATGCAAAAGGCACTTATCCAAAGTGCAAAAATTGTTACGAGTGAGTGGTCCATTACCTATCTATGATTCGAACATTTACCAAACTTTAAATTTTCCAACAAATTTCACTGCGTTTCTTTTTCGTTCATTGTTGATATACTTTATGATCTTGAGCGGTGATAACTGTCTAGATAACCGTGCACCGAGTTCAATTATCTTCTCATTATCGTTGGGGCATTTGACCGGATGCTTGTTTGTTAGCTAAAATGCCCGACAGATTCTCATTTTTTTACAAATTCAATTATCACGAACTTGGTAGACCTAAAACTGCCACGAAATATCGTACCGGCTGCACCTTTCATCTTCTCTACATGAATCATCCGTCACCAACTAAATTGCTGATATCACAAAATGTCATTTTAACAAAGAATATTCCCATCCACTTTGAGATTTGTAATTGGTATTTGACTTTGGCCAGGATGATAATATTTGCTCGACAAGACGTATCGGGTGCTTTGATGAAAGGGCACTCACCCTCTCTCTCTCTCTCTCTCTCTCTTTCTCTCCCTGTCTGTCTGTCGCTCTCTCTCTCTCTCTCTTTCTCTCTCCCTCCACACATGTATATAAAATACTCGGCGCAAAAGTCCACATGGAGTATAAGAGCGCTAGGGAAATAGAAGGCGAGGACAATGTACATGCAGGCGTGAAAGGAAGGACGATGAGAGTTGTGTGTCCCACCCCTTGGATATACATGCGCATATGTATATGTAATATGTATATGTGGGAAAGGAATTCCCATAAGTGTCCGCGTTAACGAGCCACCTACCCTTCAACGATCGATCTTGAAGCCGGATGATGCATCGCTCTATCCGCTCGTATGGTCGTGTGCGCCCCGTCATGTGACAGCGAACCAGATACTTCACTTATTGCGATGACATATATTGTATGACCTCCACATGTCTATGTGCGTGTGTGTTGGCCTCCAGGGGATATTAGATATCTCGCTTAAGTGCAAGGCCTGTACAACAATCGATAAAACCCGAGAGCTTTTATATGCTCCAGCAATAGGAAGATGTGCAGATATTATAGACTGCTCGAAGTCTTGATATTTCTCAAAGGAAAGAAAATGAAATTTTTCTAGTTATCCGTATGGCTTTCTTGAGAAATACGATGGCCCTTTATTTTGTGACACGAATGAGGAAACGTCGACGACCGCGGAACCGCGATTTTGCATTTATATGGGTGTATAGATGATGGTATAGACAAATAGGTAAACATCGATCGTGAGCCACTTTTTGGCTGTTCGATCTCGCGAAAACTGCTCGAAATCTCGATTGGAAAGTCTCCTATCCTCTCTTCCAGTTCAGGTCTGACTTTGATTGAGTCTATCGCTATATCTTATCTTGTTTACCTCATCCTCTCATATGGGCCGCCTGGAGCATTTTCCCACAAGACGATCGAGCTTTTCCCGTACACTTTGGCGTACGTGGATTATCCATGCTGGTCCCTTTTGCTATGTCGGGTTATTCCAGGAGAGACGGGACAATTCCGTAAGTTTTGAGTGCATATTTTTTTATCGAAACGCTTCTTTCACTATCTTGTAATTATTTCAATACGAAATCGTGGTAAAAATTAGATGGATGGAACCATTTAAAAAATATGGTACGGGCTATCTGGTTTTGAGCATACGATAAAAATCATTTATGCTTTGATATATTCTCGTGCTACGTTCTTGAGTAGTATAATTCGACAACTTTCTTTTGCACAAATGTGCCCATATAGTCAATAAGCAGAACATTCTCCGTTTGATCACATTTTTTTAAGACCGTTTGCTCGTGCCTGAAATGTTCTTTGACACATAAAATCTGTCTGTCTTCGAATTGAGAAAGAAATGAATAAATAATTATTATTCCCTACGGAAAATAAAAGGAAACGTTGTGCTTTTTTATATATATATAAGTCCGAAAAAGTAAAAGCTTTTTATGAAAAAGTGTTCCAACTATCCTGGACTTTACCCATGTACATAGATATGTTTTTATATGTATATACATATGTATTGAAGCCACCACGAGCGTAGAAGAGATCTCTTCTTGATGGAGTGCAGGTCATCCTTTGAGAATGGCATTCACCTCCTCCTCCTCCTCCTTCATTCCACAAAATCGCCCACTATGTTCGATATAAACTCGATGCTACCCCGAGCCCGCAGGGCACATGCACCCAACCGCGATATATATGCATATATATATATATATGTATATATATATTTATATGCACATATATATATATATATATATATATATATATATATATATATATGTGTATATAAATATATATCATCGATTTCATTTCTCTGTCTATTTGTTTCTCTCGCTGTTCGATGCATGCGCATCAATGTTTATTTAATTTTGCCTCTTCTCTCAAATCGATACTCTCGCGCGTTAAAAAAAACTGATTGGTAAAAGGAAGGAAAAATCAATTTGAAAAAGCTGAAATAACGCGGTATACATATATATATATATATATATGCAGCCGTAAATTCGTGGATGCCAACAAGGGTTTGTGAGAGTATGTGTAATCGGAAACCCTGACTGCTCGATTGAAAATCCAATCACGTATATCTCTCAATGCCCATGACGCATTATTATACATTTTATTGGTTTTTCAGCGTCGGACACGCGCAACGTTTTTGTTACGTGGATTGATTTGTCGACTGATGGCTTTTTTGCATTCGAAAAAGGCTGCATTTTTCTGCTTCTTCCTGTATGTGATAGAGACAAAAAATATTTTGTTTTCTGTGAACAAAAAATTTAACATGTCTGTTCCATATAATGCTTGTTGGAAAGTTATAAATCGTTCAAAAAATCAAATTTTTATATGGATGCGGAAAATTATGAGTGTGTGAAATATCACCATATCTAATTCTCAAGGATATTAATTAATTTATTAATGCTCTGTATGAAGTAAAACCATGAGAGAAGGAGGGAGAGAGATGAGGGAGAGATCTGATACGGGACGCGAGTACAGTATAACGACACTTTTAAGCTGACAGCTTTCTCGCTGCAGAGCAGCTCCCTCCGTCTTTGTATATTTGGCAATATACATATATAGCATTTGTCCGGGTCTTTGTGTTCGCTAATAGTTCAGAGAAAGTCTTGCAGCTGCGAATGACAGTTTACCCGAGAGAGTAGGTTCTCTTAATGGGATCTGCCACGTGAGAAAAAAAAAATTACAGAGTACTCTGTTTTCATGTTAGAATAAGCAGTCTCTGCACTATTTATTTATTAATAATTAATGTTGACATTTATTCGAGACATCTGATTCATCAGCAGCATAAAAATAGAAGTATAAACAACAACTGTAAAAAAAGTATTCTTTTTAAATGTTCTAATACGACGTTTCATTGTAAGGGTTGTTTCTTCATGCAGGCAGATATTATGCTATATATAGTGTATCCACTCAATACATACTCCATTTTTTTTACAACTACGAATACCCAGCGGTTTCATATCTCGAAAGGGAAACTGAGACAAATAGTTGATACACCCTCTTCGTTTCTTTGTGAAAAATATTTTACCCACCTTCTTTGACTTGTCTTTATTTCTGACACTCGACCTCCAATATCTACGTAATAGGCAAGATTGAAAATGATTTTTTCACATCGAATTCAACAGATATCGAACCGGCACTATTCGTATATTTCATCCTCCCTTTCCGGCCAATTTTTCGAGATATCATTTGGGACTCGAATTAATGAAGTCAGTCGGGACATGGGCGTTAGGGTATGGGAAAGGTGGGACAAAAATACTCTGGGAAAGCAGTCAAAATGTGTGAACTACTATCCGATGATTACCGTTTAAGTTAAATGAAGGGTTGAAGAAGTGAAGAAATAAATTATGTAAACTTTGATTGTATCGTATACACACAGCCGGACCCCGAATATTATAAACTAACTGCTATAATAAATCTGTTTATTCGGTCGGTGTGAATCCACCTATTATACCGGAATAAGTCTTAAATCAATCCTACTCTTGCCTTAATCTTCATAGCCCTCTCCAAAAGTTTGGAGTCACTTTTACGAACTTAAATGTCCCGTCGAACGAATGAAACGACCGGTCCCAGTTCGGTTATATGCACGGTTTGGCTCCAAATTACATGTACAGTGAAAGTCCCAATAATTAAAATCCTTAATTCTTGACCGTTCGTCCAACTTAACTCGTTACCATAGATGCCAATTCACATATTTGAACGTTCTCTATAAAAATCTTTTCTCCCACCCTGGCCGATGAATCAACACGTTAGAGCACTTCTTGACGGTTATTCGCGAGTCACCGTCTAGGACGCATTTACCGATTTCAAGTGGGGACTGGAGAGAAAATTGAAATGTGAGAAATGAATCGATCCCGATCGTTAAGGTTGTGGGGTCTGTCACTGTACTGTTGAGGACAGTATAGGTAAGAGAAAATAAAATGAGAGGAATAGTTATTGAAATTCTTCGAGGAGAACGTCAGAAACGTTTTTTTTTGTCTTGTCATCCACTTTATTCCTTCCGCACCGTTCACGAGGGGGGAATACCATCCATCTTTTTCTCTCTTTTTCATCGGCTGCTTATCTCCTTTGGACTTTTACGACTTTTACCATTCCACGGTCGGACGTAAGGAACGTCTGAGATTGAAGCCCCTTTGATTCTCTCTCTCTCTCTCTCTCTCTCTTTCTCTCTCTCTTTAAAAAGTCTACCCGTGTGTGTTTTGTATTCGCGTGTGAGTGACATGGGAGAATGTCCTTTCGAGCCGACCACACACGAGCCATATATAGTATATACAATTCTTCCGAGGGTCCACACGGTCCCTTCTCGTTCATACATAGCATACAGCATATATGAGCGTTATCCATCGACCACGAATGTCACGAATCCGTTCGTTCATTTCCGCACTCGATTCTCTGAATGTTTTTCATTCCTCTCTGCATTTCTCTCTATCTCGTCATTTATTCTTCTCTAGTGTTCAAAATCTCCACCGTGGATGATCGAACTGTGCGTGTAGCTCTCGCAGAGCAGCAGCCTCAGCCTGGACCGGAGTGGAGGAATGGGGGGGGGGTATAATGTATTCAAATTCGAGCTTAAATCTACCGCCATGAAGACTCGAAGTATCATGGGGACGCAGCTGCTCGGGGGAGGTGTATGGGGCTCTCGCATGGTAATCTACCAAAGTTCACCCTCGCGCCCCTCTCACTTTTCACTTCATCCACCCCGTTTGTCGCTCTCGCCTCATTACTTTTTCACCATTTGTATATAGAATTCATCTTCTTCTCAATTCAATTGAATTATTCATGTAGGTGTAATTCTAATTACTCTTACGTGATAGATTTGCCACTCCGGTATTAAGCAGCGTGAATTATCTATCAGGAAATTAATTTTTTCTTTTCTTTTTCTATTCTGTTCTGTTTCTTTTCTGTTTCTTAAGGTACGCGATAGTTTATATACAGTTCTATAGTAATTAATCCTGAAAAGTTTACATTGAATTACAAACTTTAGCATATAAACAATTATTCAGCTATTCGATTCTTCTTATCACAACCAATGAATACGAATTAAAATTCTTTATCGACCCACATTACCCGTCAACTTGCATTTCCCTGCCGGCTATCGTGGTATTATTTCCTTCATCTGGCACGTTGATCTCTTTCATTCCTTCCATTCTCTAACGACACATACCCCTCTCCGTCATTCCTCCGTGGGCGCCACGAGGTTCAATTCCGCATTGAGCACGCTCACGCTCACGCTCACGCTCACGCGAGTAGCATAAGAAAAAAAGAAACGAAAAAAATGTTTGCCAGAGCTTACGGAGACTCGAGAGTGACTGAGTGAGTGAGAAAGAGGAAATAAAAGCATGCATAAAAAGAGAAAGAAAGAGAGAGCATATCTCTCATCGAGGGTGAGAACAACGAACGCCAATGAGCATTCACCTACTCCCTAGACGGTTAGAAGAAAGAAAACGTCATGAGAGATAGTAGTAAAAGCAGTCAGAGCCATCGTGAATCAGACTGTGTGCGCTCGGGTGGAAGTGAATATATATATATATATATGCAAATATATATTCACTTGCCATAAATGTGTATATATATATATATATAAATATATATAATATGGCTGGTGGGGAGTTGAGAAGAGGCGAACAAGGCGACGGTGGAAGTAAGAGAAATAACGCAAAACGCAATCTACCGAGATAAGGGGTAATTCGGATTATTAATGACGTGCCTCTCTCGCGCCTGCTCTCTCTCTCTCTCTCTCTCTCACACACTTTCTTCCCCTCTATTTCTCTCTCACTCTCGTTCTATGGTGCACGGGGGCAAAGAATTTTTGTAAGAATGCTCTGGGTCTGCTGCTGTTTCGCTTCGCGTCTCGTGAGATTAATAACGAGGAGGGGAGTGTGAGAGAGCGTACTGCAAGCTTGAAGGGTATGAGAGAGCCTAGAAAATGAGAAGAGAGGCGAGAGAATGAGGGAGAAAGAGCTAGCCTGAGGGGCACAGAGAAAATAAAAGGGGGGATGAATTATTTTACACGCAGGTCTGTCCCGTTTTAGTGAAAATTCTTTATACCCGGAGGGATTCAATTTGAATACCTGACGCCGAGAAAAATGAGGGACGAGTTGGTGCGCAATGATAAAGAATTGTCGATTCTTTGAGTCTCGTTTTTTCCTTTTTTTTCCTCATCGTATACACTCGATGCATATTCTCTCTACGAGCGAATCAAATTTTATTCTTAAGTTTCGTGCTCATAAGCGCGAAACTTAATTGCACCCATCGAATCAATTAATCTTAAAACGGTATAAAAATCATGACATGCTGTATTTATGGTACTTTTGTTATCGTGGTGCAGTGCAGTGCGCGAAATAGAAAAATAATCGGGACTCGCGCTCTTGAATTGAAATTCATTTCAGATCAACCGGTGACGTAACGTGAAAAACGAGAGGTAAAAAGCCCTCCGTCGATTAAAATCGCTAGAACGCTTGCCCTATTTCATTAGGGAAAACACATGGAGTGTGTACGTATTTGTGAGAGAGTGAGAGATAGAAAAAGAGGAAGAGCGGAGAGCCGGAGCAGAAACCCAAATCGGACGCGCGGGTTATCGAGTGTTTGATTGGCACTGATGCCCGCAAGCTCGTAGAGAGACAGAGAAATATAGCGAGAGAGAGAGAGAGAGAGAGAGAGAGAGAGAGAGAGAGAGAGAGAGAGAGAGAGAGAGAGAGAGAGAGAGAGAGAGAGAGAGAGAAAGAGAGGGAGAGAAAAAAACAGATGAAGAGAAAGCTCACTGCACAGAGAGCGTCCAGCATGCGCTGGCGCCCACGCTAGTGCATTTTTTACAACGTTTCCGCCTCTCATACATGTACACATATATGCTATGTTGAAGAAAAACTCGATTGTATCTGTAAAATCTATGCGCATTCCTATAGCCACTGAACGGTTTTTAATCATCGACGAGAGCGCAACGTTGGCGTTTTGCTCTCTCTCCCTCTCGCTCCGTTCTTCTCGCATTTCTGCTCCAACGCTACACATCCATTGCAAAGTGGTCCATACGGGTATACTTTCTGCCCCGTAAACTCTCGAAAGACCTCGTGATCATGGATTGACAACGGTACGAGACTTAAAAAACCGTATAGAAGATTTTTTTTTTCTCGTATGATATTCCCTGTTTCGCACTTTTTTTTTTGCAGCGTTCATGGACATTCTATTATATTCGTTAATTTATCGACCTTTTGTTCAATTGTGTCTTTCACCCTTCCAACGTCCTACATATCCATTAACGAGACAAGTACTAGACGGTTCTGTATTTCATTGGTGTGCCTTCATCCCTATAATATTCTGCTCGACATCGGATATCGAATATTTGATTGAAAATAATGCAACTTTCAATCGAGGGCAAATCTAATGTGCCTTGTCACAGTCACCCAGTATAATTCGTTTTAATATTAATTAGAATCTCGGTATTCTGTGACTGTACGAATCGTTATGAAGAGTTCGTATTTCTAACAAAGTTATTTTGATACTCAAAACTCGTTCTTTTTTTACCATTTCTGATCACGAAAATTGGTAAACATTCTTTTGCACTTTTCCACGTTTCAAGACTGCACCCGATGGGATTTTTTTCAAAATATTCCTTTGCAAAATTTCAAAAATTCTTATCTTCAAAAATGAATGATTTTTTTTTCAAATTCTAAAGTTTCTTGACGTGTACGAGCTGCAATGAGAAAAAAAAAACTAAATGGCAGTCCCCCATCGTTTATTACAAATACTCTATATCCGCACCAAAGATACACATAGATAAATTATGGAATATAATACATATAATGCCTGTAGAAATTGCACCAAGGCCTCGCGAGAGTCCATGATGAAAGCAATTTTACTAATTGGCAAAGATCATACCAGAGGGGGTGGGGATATCGTTGTGGGACGCTTCCACTTTTGATCCTCCATATTGACTGTTGCTTTTCCAATTTTCTATGCTGAAGCTCCGCAAGACAAGATATCCATTATATTATCGACCCCGGCAAGTTAGAGGAGCCCATTGAACATCACTCAATACCCAAAACGAGGTGGAATATATGTGCTTTTGACGTTTAGCAGTCAATATGGCGATGCAATTATTGGAGGCATTTTATTATACATGTAAATATTCTCAGAGCATATATAATACCCAGGGTACATATCACATACAGATCCATTAAAATACATAGGAATTTATGTACATACTGGTGGATTCACATATTACTGGAATATTGGTATATTATGTGTCTATACATAACTATGCATGTATATATTTATTTATGTACATACTGGTGGATTCACATATTACTGGAATATTGGTATATTATGTACATAACTATATATATATATTTATTTATGCATGTATATGTGTATGTATTCATGTATTTATGTATGTATGTATGCGTATGTATGCTTGTGAAAAATTGGAGGAGACCTTTGCCTCACCTCGACACTTCCACCAACAGAATTTCTAATTACCCAATAGTAATTCCATCTCGAAGTCCGAGAACTTTTGTCAAAATCAATTTTCGATTTGATCAATTATTTTTTAGGTCTTTAGCTGGTTCGTTGATAATGAAACACACTGTATATGATGTTCGGGTTCGTGTTTGTATGTGCGATGCACTCGGTGCACATAAATATAAAGTGGATGCTCTCACGCAATCGTGCCTTAGCATATATCATGATTGTTCTCAATATTATAACGCAGTCTATACGCCCTATCCGAGCTGCTCCTCTCCACCGACGCTTTTACACAATTTTGTTTGGTGGATCTACGTTCATATATATACATATATTTATATCGTTTATATATGTGTATAACAGATGTATATGAATATGTAAATATACGCACACACAACTCACCCCTAAAAGATCCCCTAGAATATAGTAAAGTGATTTCCGCGGCGTGGGCGGTTTAAATTCCCGGAAAATCCGATGACTGTGGAAAATCCAAATGCACTGAGAATCTATGTGCAATTTTCCAGTTGCTGTTTTGTCGTCCTTCTAATTGACCCGGCAATAATTAAGTTTTCACGACTGCTGAGAATCTACGATAGTATCATAGCAGTGTATATGTTGTCTCTATTTAAAAGCGAAATTGTTTGTTATGTACATTTTCACTTATTTAGATTACTCGGGGGACAGGATTGTTCAGAGTTTTTCTTCAGGAAAATTTTGAGTAGGAAAATTGTTAATGCATCCGTAATAAATGAGAAAAAATACATCAGTGTATGGACATTTTCTTTTAATTCTAGAAAAAAATGAATTGGTTTATTGAAATTATTTGAACTTTGCTCACTGATGAGTTGTGATTATTTGGTGCTGCGTTTTTTGTGACTGCACAAGCTTGAAAGTACCAGATGATTTATCAGAAAATAGTTTTTTTTTTCAATTGGAGTAATTTTTTTGCTATCGAGGAACTCTTCAGAGGTTACATGGGGGCCATTCTTCTTTAGGCTGAGGGCCCCATGTGCTAAGGGTCCATGTGAGAGTAAATCTCGCGAGTTTACTCTCAAGAGCACTCTCCCGAATGTGTTCACCTGACAGTTGATTTCTCCGAGTATTGCTATCGCGAGCAGTGAGTCACTCTCAGACGTGTATCTATACACTTGCAAGAAATACTCTCGAGAACAGCTCTCGAGAATTTTACTCTCACGTGGACACGCAGCCCAAGAGCTCATTCTCCGATGAAATTCTTTCCATTTATGCGTAACTGAGTGAAAAATGGCGAGCGTGAGTGAGGGAAAGTTGCTGAGCTTGACGGGGTGGGTCAGTGGCGAAACGCAGGAGTGTACTATATGTAAATATATTTGGGACACATTCTTATCACACGTTATTCGTTGATTCACAACAGACCGAGAGAGTGCCTTGCAAATTTTTGCATTGCCAATCCGAAATTTGCCCCTGGATCGCAGTTCAAGATGCCAGGAAATTCACTCATGTGGTTGACTCAATAAACGAAAAAAATCTTTCTATGTTAATGTGTATATATATCTTATGGCTAGAATATTCAGCATCCAATTTTGTACTTTTTTCTCATACTTGGTGGTTTTTCTATATTCGTCCTCGTGTCTCTTATATATCAAAAAATAATCGATAATCGTATTTACAATGAGAGAAAGTTGGAAAACTTTTTACAACGAAACTCCACTATTTTTATGACGTGGGACAAGTCTGATGGTTGATAGCTGATCGTGAGTAATGTATATATATATATATATATATATATATATATTCTATATACAATATAATGTACGACCTCGAAGTGGAAGATGTGACAGCTTATAGACCACCAAGATGGCCGATTTCGCCTCGAAGTTTTCGTCAAGTTGAGAAATACATATAGCTGTGGCGAATTGAGACGTGGGTTACAGCAATCGTATAGACAAGTATATAGACGTGAAAGAAAATAAGGGAGGAAAGGATGGAAGAGACAGTGAGAAATGTCAATGGTGTGAGAAATAAACAGGCGGGTTATCTAATTGCTTCAAAAATCCCAGAGGGGTTAAGACCCCAACTGTAAGATATATATATATATATATATATATATATATATATATATATATATATATATATATATAGATAGCTTAAGACGAGGAAAATCATCCCCTACAGGATTACCAACTATCTCGAAGCAATAAGAAAATCTTTCGATAAGTCTGACAAATGAGGATTATGAACGTCCATCATATTCATCGAGATTATTACTAATTCTCGTAGAAAATCGTTTTCAACCATCACAATATTCTTCGAGCAACAAATGGACGAAAATTGAATTATCAAAATTAATGTAAAATTTATTAAATAATTTCCTATGTGAGAAAAAGAATTCATACTCTATAGTAGCCACAAAATCGTCTATGAAATAAATATCACAGGTAAAAACGGGGAAGGGAAAACGGATCATTCATATATAATTCCAGTTTGTGGCTGATAATATTTCATTCCCCTTTTTGATATGGATTCGTATATATGTCGTATAAAAACGAGAACGGTACCATATCAGCAGCACGACTATGGCGTAGACGACGAATTCCAAACGCTCGATTTCAATAAAGTGGTTTTTGAAATTCATATTCGTACGGCTCTTGCTCTCATGCTCTAACTCCTTCTCGACCCCGGTACATACACATGAACAGAGAGAGAAAGAGAGAGAAAGAGAGAGAGAGAGAGCGAGAGAGCGAGAGAGAGAGAGAGAGAGAGAGAGAGAGAGAGAGAGAGAGAGAAAGAGAGAGAGAGAGAGAGAGAGAGAGGGAGAGAGAGAGAGAAAGAGAGAGAGAGAGAGAGAGAGAGAGAAAGAGAGAGAGAGAGAGAGAGAGCGAGAGAAAGAGAGGAGGAGAGGGAGAGGAAGAGTGATTGCCATGTGCGGGCTTGAACGGGGCATCAACGCCGCTCACCCTTTCATGGATATATGTCTCTCGCTCTTCTCTCTTCTCTCGTCGCGCATCAGAGCATCCTCACGGGAATATATCTCGTCCACGACCCCGTAAGGGATGCCTACATACATTGAAATAGGTGTCGCATCGTTGTGCAAGTTTCCCCCCCCCCCTCCTCTTCTCTCTCTCTCTCTCTCTCTCACTCACTCACGCGCTCACACTCTCGCGATTTGTGCGCGAGAGAATTGTGAGGGGTTGATGGTGGATATGGGCGAGCTCTCTCCTCCCTACCCCCTCTGCATTATGCGTAATTCATACCGCGACGTAGCGTATCATTGTTCCAGGAAACAGAGGAATCCCATTACCGGTTGGCAACTGAACTCTCTGCCGGTCTCATGCTCTCGTTGAGCTGGCGTCGAGGCTTCTGCCGTTTTAGTTGCGGTCGACGAAGCGTATCCTCTCTCCCGCCGCGCTTCTCGCTTTCACGCGAGTATTACATTTTCGCGTACGTTAATATATATATATATATATATATATATATATATATATATAATTTGGCAAATGAATCCTCTCGTCGTTCATACGAAAGCCCTCATGCTGACGACCTATGGACAGAGATGAACATCGACTGACGGACTGAGATAATGTGCTGTGAATCGGAGAAAGAAAAATATAGCTCTCCATATGGATAATGCACAATGGGTTGACTCTTTAACATAGTCGGTTAGTGGAGAGAAATATATGGGATTGCATTGTTTTTTGCGATCTACATGACATTCGAGAATACGAAAATCCCTTTTCAGGAGAATTTTTCAATGACAGCAGGTTATTCCGTCTGTTGTGACAAGCCGTAATATTGATGGTGGATGTATGAATGCCGGAAAGGTAGCTGAAATTTTCCAATAAACTTCCTCTGAATGTGTTTGATTCGAAAAAAGGTTTGACCCATTCAGTCGCGCTTTAAGGGAAGAATCTAAGTGCCCAAACATGGCCTCAACCAATATCCATCCAAACATTCTCGAAAACGGCTCAAAGAGATAGGAGAGTCTCGAAAAACTATAGAAGTGGAATATATGACAATTCTTCGGGGCTGAGAATAAATAATTAAATAGCCCAGTCCAGGACCTCGAGTAAAAGTCACAAGCCACGATGAGGTCTCGAAAAAGTCGGCGAAAATTAGAGGTGATTAAGAAAAAGCCCACAATAAAATGCTCCACTCTTTTCACCACATTTGCTCACTCATTAAATCCAAATTATCATCGTTTAGTCATCCAGAAAGTTTAGTTAAAAAATAATAATTCTGCATCTCTCACGTTCATCGTCCATATGTATCCCCAGACTCTTCTTAAATCCAATAGTTCGAATTAAAAAAGTACAAAAATTCACTATGGAGGGTCATAAAAAAAAATCAAATGCAAGATTAAAACTAGCGATATAGCTCAGACGAGAATGACGAAAGGCGATGAGATCGAAAGCCCAGAGAAAAGTCAGTATGAGAAAGGTGCTCTCGAGCTATTTCCGCGCAAAACACTCCACGATAAAAATAAGGAACTAGAGAGAGAGAGAGAGAGAGAGAGAGGGAGAGAAAGTCACTTTCGCTCCATTAATCTCGTGTCTCTCCTACGTTCGGTATATACATATACGTACACGTAAACCTTTGCCCGGGCTCGTTTCTCGCTCCTGGGAGTTTCATCACTTCCCCTCTCGTTTTGCTCTCCAGCTACTCGGAGCAGTAACGAAGAGCGAGAGATCCAGCAGAAATGAAGAGAAAGAGAGAGAGAGAGAGATCCTCTCGCGATTTATTCCCAGTGAGAATGAAATTCGAACTAATGTACCAGAGGGCGCCGAGAGGGTTTCCGGAACTCCCGGGCACACACGCGATTCGTCATCTGACTAGACAAGAACATTATTTCCAGACAGATAGACCACTTTACGAGGCTTTACGAGCATTGTGCTGTATGTACACCTCTTATAATCTACAATACATGTAACATTACGCGATATATGTACTATGTGTATGCTGTGATATATATGTATATATTATCATGTGTTATATACTTCGTATAATAATACATTTCAGGACGTGAATTAATTCAAACTGTCTATCCAACTTGCACATTCTAGCATTTACTTTGTAGTAGATGATATACATATAACATTGTCGGCAATAGAATTATAGTTTTAAATATATATATATATATATATATATATATCGAAGTTTAGGTTGTCAACGAATTTTGAAACTTTCGGTGGCCGATTATTCGCTCGGCAAACTCGCTTCAGACCACCAGAGTCGATTATCATAAGTAACCGTCTCTCTCTCTCACACTCTCCTTCTCTCTGCCACGACGCAGTTGCGTAAAATTCGCAGCAAACTCGCGAAGATACTCAACCAGCCAACAAACTTCGACATTATCCACATCTACATATCATAGTTTTCCAATTTGCCTTATGGCGCTATAAAATTGTACATCGTATTATACAATACACATTGTGCGCTCCATTTTTTCACACGTGATTACCTCCAAAAATGTCGATCATGAAAACAAAAGATTCAAGTAAAAAATCGACAAGCCGAAGCGTTAACTCAACCTGCAGAATTTTTGAAAAAAGTTTTGGCTGTTTACAAGCGGTTGATTTTTTGGACAAAAGTACAGCATCATCAAACCCAAAATTGAATTTTGGTTCCAGCGATGCTTCACTTTTGCCTTGAATATAAATTATTTGCTGGTGGCTATTTTTCGAATATTGCTACTATTTATGTCTCGCGCATACATAAATCACCTTAAAGCTTATTATGGTGATTAAGATTAATAGAAAAAAATAATAACATTGCTTATAATACGCGTTTTCTAAGGCCACCTTTTTTCCAACACACCATACAATATTTCCTCGAAAGATTAAAAGAGAACATCCCGTGAGTAACATATAGGCAAGAAAGGAACCATAAAAATTATCCCATTGCTAACGTGGAACTCGACAATTGTGTCATCCCAACACCATCCAGAAACTTTCGTTTCCGTTCGCACATGCATTATGAAAGTTACGAATTAATTACATAAGATTTAAGTCACCCGAAAAATTTGCCATTTTTTTTCTATATACCTTAAAGACACCTACAAATACCTACAAATTTTAAAATCGATACAACACACACTGATAAAATAAAAAATCAAAGTCTGAAAAATGGGCTGAGTGACCCCTCGGTGCCCCTTACGTGAGTAATTCTCGACGACGTTAATAATGGAATTTCAACTTCACGAACTGCAGGTCCCTCCCGACAGTTGGCCCCATAGTTACTATGCATATGAATTTAGTGGGTGCGGGTAATAGTTTAACGAGCTCTCGTGGATTCTTACTGGCGAGTTTGCGACCTGTTGCAGCAGCAGCAGCAGCAGTAGCAGCAGTAGCAGTTGCTCTTTCCGCGCCCCGTGTGGGCGGCTACCGCGCACCCCAGAGCTCTATGGCATTTATGGAGTCTTAAATTTCTACACCAGCAGCTCGTTCACATTTATAGGTATAGCTAAATACATTGTTATACTCAACAGCAAGTAGAAGACCGCCCAAACGTCTTTATGTATTACAATACTACGTACAAAATTTACGTATACGAACTAGAACGGAACATTGAAATTGTAATTTTGTACATGCCCTCATTTGTCCCGAATCATTGTTTTACAAGACTCGATATTAGGACTTGGTCAAGTATTCAAAGCTCTTTAGATTTCTTTCTGATGAAAATTGAAGAAACACCTGAGCTAAAAAGTAACATTGTGTATATTGGATCACGATGCGATAGAGCAAAAACTCAACCAGCTTGCACGATCTTAGATTTATTGTTAACGTTAATTTATTTTGCCACCGCATTCACCAGGTGACCAAATTTTGGTTAAACACCAGAAAAATTATACAAAAAATTCATCGAAGCTTGAAACAAGTTCAAAGTCTACCAAAATTTTGTACTAAGTTTTAATGTCAAACAAAACTTTCGATCGACTTTTAGAGATACCTTTAGAGAACTTTTCTAGTGTTTCGATCATGCCAAATAATTTGACAGATTGAGATTTTGATTTTGAAATATGAGAGTAAGGAGTAATTAAAATAAATATTTTGATTCACCGTAGGGTGATAACCGAGTGGCCAATTAGATCGAGATCCCTTTTTCCAGTCCTATTAAACTAGGGCCAATTTAAAGTGTTTCTATTAATTTATATGTCCATACGCAATTTCTTATTTCATTTTAATCGTATATGCGATCGATTAAAATTAATTTGACAAAAATTTTAGTATATTTCAATCACAAAACTTTTCGGCGTTTTTTTAACTACGATATTGCCATTCTGATTGTCGATCTACCTATGTTTAAAAATAATGTTTTAAAAAATTCTCATTATCGTAATTTTCCCTCTCACAAAGTACACTTTTCCCAGCATTTAGACACACTTGCGCTCACATCGAGCTTTGGAATTTCAATTACTTCACAAGGAGCTAATGGTAATTAACGATAATGTAGAGGTCGAGGACGAAAGAGAGATCGACTACAATCTCAATTGGAATTCTACATTAAGCCGAAATAAACTTTCATTAAAAGGCTTTCTGCCGAGTTTCTCGCACCAAATCGCTATCTGTGGTATTGCGATCGATTTTTGACGTTTGGTATACGCGTTGGATTGCGTACATCGAAGGGAAATATCGCGATAAACGTCTATACACGCGCGTTATATCGGTTACACGCATCGAAGCCGTTATCTCTCTGCTGTCATCCCATGGATTCAGCACTGTTGCTGGGTGAATAAAACACAAACGCGCGCCGAGCTCTGGTTTGCCGAATTCCGCGGTCCAGGCAATCCACTGTTTTCCTCGAGATAAAATAACTGAGTGAGAAAAAAAACCGATGGTCGGTATGAGGTCCTTTGAACCCGCCCCAAACCCAAATTGGACTTTGAGCGTCAGCTGAACCCACGCACTCATATATATATATATATATATATATATATATATACATGCGTTTACGTGCATTCGTTATAGATAACTGCCCAAAGTCCGTGTTGAAAAGCTCAAGCGAGTAGCCATAGAGCTTCGAACCTGTCGAATTTCAACGAGAAAACGAACAGTTGTAAAGCTGTGAAGCATATGTGTATATATATACTCAATCCTCGATGAATTTCAGGCACGTTTGACGGGCGTGTCATTGCAACAGAGTGAGAAAGTGAATAAGAGGTGAGGGGGGCGGGGCGAGAGGGCGTTTGATCGAAAAGCACAGCTGGCTGGCGCATAGTTCGACAATTTCAACGATTCAGAGAATTTTTTCGATACGAACGGATGACACAGAGATAACATAGAAAAAAACCCACCGTTCGTACTAACCGAGGAAGTGAAGTATGAAAATTCTTCATTTTTTATTTTTTCGCCCGTATAGTAATGCTGGAGTAAGAAGAATTCAAGTGGAAATGGGAGTATAAATTCTGAAACTTTTTCACATTTTATCTTTTTGTTTGCATCTGGAGAAAGATTAGTGCGATGGTGGCCAATACATTCGCGATATAAATTCATTCATAACGTAACCTCGTAATACATGCTGGAAAGTCTGAAAATTAATGTTGATAACTATCAGCAATTTTTATTAATTTACAAAATGGTTCATTGCATTAATATTGTCATATGGCTGAAACAATTTTATATAACTCTCTGAATTCAAATTCACCATACATTTTTTCGAATACCATTCGAAGAATTCGTAATTACGAAAAGTATGATCAAATATGACTGGAATCCCTATGCGCCCTTAATGTTTCAATAAAGTTAAAACTTTTTGTTGCCTCGAAGTTGAAGCACGTGACAAAATTCAATTTTCAGAAAATAAACTTTGCAATATTTCCCGATGCACGTAACCTCGCGATACATGCTGGAAAGTCTGAAAATTAATGTTGATAACTATCAGCAATTTTTATTGATTTACAAAATGTTTCATTGCATTAATATTGTCATATGGCTGAAACAATTTTATATAACTCTCTGAATTCAAATTCACCATACATTTTTTCGAATACTATTCGAAGAATTCGTAGTTACGAAAAGTATGATCAAATATAACGGGAATCCCTATGCGCCCTTAATGTTTCAATAAAGTTAAAACTTTTTGTTGCCTCGAAGTTGAAGCTCGTGACAAAATTCAATTTTCAGAAAATAAACTTAGCAATATTTCCCGATGCGTTCCAAGGCGTCCTGCTGAGAGTGCCAAAGTGGTACACGCGATTCCTCTTCAATTGTTTTTCGAGAAAATGTTGACGTCGATGACCACACAGAACAGGATACAAATCTTGTGAGCTTTTTACACGTATCAGTATCACCGGGGCGGCCTGCGCGTGCGCTTTTATCTTCTGTATTAAATTTTCATATCGTCGCGCGAACTGCGCTCGCGCTCTCCTATCTCTTTACACTTTTCATTGGCCCTTATTTTTGGCTTCAACTGAATATCGAACTTGCGAGATAATTTTTAATAAAAGATATGCATCTTTTATTAAATCTTTATCTTCTATTTTCCAGATTCCTGTATAGATAGGAATGTGGAAAATGCGGATTGTGGAACTCTTCGGAGAAGAAAATTGCTGTATATATGTAGTCCATGAGAATTTGTCACTCGATTCCCTGTACTCGATCGTGTACTGACTAATATTTAATTTTACGAACTACCTGGAAAACAGGATATTACGAATATTTATACCTGACGTTTGGGCCTTCTGTGCGATTTTCTCTCCGATCTTCACGGTGTCGTGCTGCAGCATTATATTTATGTGTTACGTGTGTGTGTGTGTGTGTGGTACACCGAGAATTTTATGGATCGACATCGCGTCACGTCTCGAGAGAATCGCCGTTGGGAAATCTTATTTCTTTGACGACCTAATTCGATGTATTTAATTGATTCATTGCCAGGGGGAAATGGTAGACGGCGAGATAAAAAAACATCCGTTTCCGTCGTATTTCGCTTTTCCCTCTCTCACTGCAACTTTTTACTTTTCCTCCTTTTTTCTCGTACCTTGTCCCGCATCGTTCTACAACTATGGGTCTGTATGTGTGGGTGAGTATAGAGTCTAGTAAAACTATATGTGCTTCCGACATCGTTTTTTTTTTCTCGTCGAGAAAATCGAATAAAAGGGGAAAAATCTTTTCCAGACACTCGCAAGGCTGAATAAAAAGAAAGAGTTCCGGTGCCCCCGGGGATTAAGTTTTACCGGTGGACGACAGGGCGCAGAGTGAAAAAGGTGTGAAATAATTTGTGAAAATCGAAAAAAAAAAATCGCATTCACGACGAGATCTCGTGAGATATTCAGCGTCACCGCCATAAAAAAATAATTAATTCACGGTGAAATGTGCTATTCCAGTCGGAGAGAAGGATCTTTAAACTGCAAGCAGGAAATTCGCATAGATTTCCAATTTTTTTTATTAAAATTACAGACTTTCCAGTCGAGAATCTTTTTTTTAATCAAATATTTTTCTTTTTTTTTTTTTCGGTTCCCTGTAATTTGATTTTTGGTCCACATTCTTGGATAATCGATGAGTATGAAGAGACGCATGGTCGTGTTCTATCTATATTATTGGAGAGGCTCGCGGTGAGCCATCAGTTGAACCTTCGATTTTATGCAAATACATGAAAGTGCAACGAAGCGAGGGAGAGTTCCGGGCATCGCCACATCACACGTTGCCGCGAGTTCTTGACTATATATACTAGCCACACCACCGTCCTATCCACCCCGGCGTTACCGCCACCGCGTCCACGTTTTGTAGCTACCCTGTATCGTTCGTTACAGTAGACCGTGAACTGGCCGCCCACCTGGTACTGGTACAGGCCAATATTGCGCGGTTTCAGGTGTTTAGCAATAAAGAGCCGCACCAACGTGTTCGCCACTTCCTACGCACTCGTCTATTTTGGAAAAGAAAAAAAAGCTTATATTGTCGGTACATTGCGCAAGAATTATTCATCCACCCAAATGTAATCTCCAAATTATTTTCGAAACGACGAAATAATTGCCGAAAAAAATTATGAAACCATCTGCGAATGATTTTTTAAATACGACATCAGTATTTTATTATATTACATAAACCACAATGATACTAGAGTCAGGTAATAAATGAGTTAGTTTTGAAAAAAATTCATGGTCGCAGTTGAAAAATAAGGAAACGTAATATTCGACGTTAACGGTGGCTGCTTTATTTGGTAATAACAAAACAAAATCAGGATAGACAAATTCTTGAATTCTACGAACTTATTTATTTTCTTGCATCATTATCATGGTTGCTGGTAATCTTAATGATAGCTTGCACGAATTTGTCATAACATTTTGATTCTTTAATTTTTTAATCGAAATTATAATTTCTTGATAACAAATGTATGGAAAAATCGCGATACCATTAGGAATTATGTAACAACATCAATGGAAGCCAACCATCGACCAGCGGCAGAGCTCTTTCTCTTTCACTCTCTGGTTATGTCGCTATTAATTAAACGTTATGCTAGACGCAGAGCCCGATGCGTTATATGTGCAGTGCAACGTGGACAATTGATTATTGTGGTCGCGTCGTTTGGCGTGAGAGAGAGAGAGAGAGAGCGAGAGAAAATGCTCGAAATATCGATTCGAGTTCCAGAATGAAGTCGTAACGAGACATACTGCTGCTGTTACCTCTGTACTATGGTGATGTATATATATATATATATATATATATATATATATATATGCGTACTATTCGTCGCGAGGTGGTATGGTGAGTGGCCAAGAACCAGCTGGCGCCGGGGCTCCCACCCGTTGCGTAACCACACCGGCTGTATTTTATAGCTATATAAACCTTCGCTCCCCCTCCCTCACTTCTGCTATGGTATACGCTTCGAAATATGGTGATTCGGAGTAATCCCTGTATCTTAAAACTTCCATACTCTTCGCGCCCTTTCTCTCTCTCTCTCTCTCTCTCTCTCTCTCTCTCTCTCTCTCTTTCTTTCAATGCTGATCAGATCCATAAAATTTGTATGCAAATAACTCGAATGGCCCAACTATTAATTTTACTCGGTATAATATCGAGCCTAAGCAAAGTTTTTTTTTGCAAACTGTAGTTTGCAAATGACTGAAAAAAAAAATTATAATATCAGATCTCCAATTATAATTTTTTTTAAAACGAAAAGTATAATTTATTAACTTCGAGAAATTATCAAATAAAAAGCCGATAACATGATTCATTATGATTAGGAATTAAAATCGCATGAGTATGTGAGTTTATCTTTTTTTTTAAGTGACGAAGCTTTGGAGAGAGAATTTAATACCTGTAGCTGTTGGTATAGCTGGCTGGAATACTGCGAAAAATCGGGAGGCTTCAGCGATTCAAGGGTTGGAGGGAACGAGGACATTTTTTATCCTCCGTAGTTATTGCAAACCGAGCTAAATATTTCCAAATAATATTTGATGAATATGCAAGAAGAATATTCCTTTTTAGACTGCAAAACAAGTGTCCAAATACCTGTCTAGGTCTCTACTAAAAAGTTTTAGAGTTAGAAATTGGAAGTCACTTCGCAAATAGAGGGAAGGGCAAGAAAATTACAGTACAAAGTTACCCTAACAGTTTGACGAGTGAAATCAAATGGTGAATGAGACTTATTTTATTTAATTCGAGAATCAATTTTAAAAACAATAATAATTCTAGATCACTTTCATCGCAAAATTTTGATTCATTTGCAAGAAACTCATAATAAAATGATAATCAAGCGCTTACAAGTATTTTGTAGACAACATAACAATAGTGATTTGGGACATTGATTCGTCCATGAGTTTCCCCTCCCCGGATTTGACACTGAGTAAAATTAAATATTTATTTATTTATTAAATAATTAAAAATGTTTTCGTTTTATTTCAATGTTGCCCATCTACAGTCTGGCACAGCTTCCCATTCTCAAACCTAGGGATACTGATATATGCACAGTTATTAGTTGCAGCGCAGCCACCACACTTGGATCTCATCCAAAGATATTTTTTTTTTAATTAAATAATTTTAAATATTTTTGGTTTAATTTCAATGTCATCTACCCATCTGCAGTCTCACGTAGCGTGCCATTCTCAAACTTTGCGATACTGATGATATTATATATACTCAGATATATGTATGTTCCGCCACCCACTTCATACTTGAGCCTCGTCCAAATCACCCCCGTGTATCGTTTGCAGTGCACACACATTATGTTAAAACCCCGTGACAGGCTTAACGATCGCGATTAATGTTGAACCGTCGACGAACATTCGACCCTCTGTTCTCTCTCTCTCTCTCTCTCTCTCTCCCCCCCCCCCATCCTCTCGTCGTTGCTTCTGCGTATACGGCGTATTTGAAGAGAACTGGAATGACAGCCCTTCTGCCCAAAGGATTGCATCGATTTACACGTTGCGAAACTAGCCATAATCCTGGCAGAGCGTCTCGTCAGTATAAAGCCCCAGCTAGTCTGTGAATCTCGGATCGCAGTCTCCAATTTCCGGGCCAGACTCTATCCTACTGTGCTTGAAACACGAACCACGGACAATATATATATATATATATATACATATATATATATATATATATATATATATATATATATATATACAGAGCCATGAATTCTATAGCTCACTCTATCTGGTAGTTTGCCGAGGCTGAATTTCCTTGTCGTAAGAGCACCGCACTATCTCCCTTCATTTCCCCACGTATATATCCAAACGACCCATTAAAAATTCTCTCTGGAACCGTTTAATCGTTAAAAAGCTCCATTTTATCGCATTACCAATTGCATTATGCTCTTTTATGCGCTTGCACAATTTAATAATTTATTGATAATCCCTTACAGCTTTGGTAAATTCGTAGCGTTAATACGCCTGAGTTGAAGTTCCAGCCAGTTCTCATAAGTTCTGATGAGTTTTAAGCTGCGTGAAGAAGACGGCAGCTTATTAGAGACATTGCACAAATTTGAAATTCGAATGAACTTTGACCAATTTTAATTGTTTTAAACATTTCTCCGAAATGTCGAAAATGTTTTGTCAATGAAAAGTTTGATGGAAAATTTATTGCAATCGAATTTATTTTTGTCGTTGTGACCTGCTAAGAGCAGTTAATGCTGAAGTTCACAAAGCTCATATAAATTTTGCACCGAGAACAAATACAGTCCTGACAATTATGTGTTGGGTTACATGTGTGTGTGTGTGTGTTGTGTAACGAATCCTCGAGACGTGGCATAAATATAGCCTGACGTTTTCCACGTGTTCTGTTCTTTTAACCCAGCAAGCTTCCAAGTTAATCTCAGAGCATCCAATCTGTTTCTTCCCGCATGCAAATTCACTATTCTCTGGGTTGATGTGTGTGTGTGTGTGTGTGTGCGCGTGTGAGAAAGAGACGGATGAAACACGCTCGTGGTCTGGCCTCTTATCCGATGGCGGAGAGGCTGCATGAAGCGCAACCAGAGGTAAACCCTTTCGCGGATGCATATAAATTTACACATATATGTATATCGTGTACATAACATTTGAGACGGGTTCATATTTTTCGTCGTGTTTGTATATATGTGTGTGTTTCAAGGGCCGTCACGTCTCGAGTTCTCGGGGCGTTGTGCGACACGAGAAAAAAAGTTGGGGTTGAGACGTCTCGCGTCCACGATGTACGACGCGACGTCCTTATCCGAAAACCATCACGGAATCCGTTTTCCACTTCGCGGTAAGCCCGGAAGCCACTTTTTCCCCTTGGGCTTTTTTTTTGTCGCCAAGCTGAACTCGTTGATATCAAAAGCTCGTTGATTATCGTATCCGCACGTCACCGGTTTATATACATCCAAGCCAACGCGGTGATAAGGATCGTGTAATCGAGATACAGTCCGGCACACTGGTGAAACCACTTTGAAATACCTCGGCAATAAAAAACATCGAGATTGGGCTGTGAAAAAAGGGCACACTACAGCCTGTAAAACAGCCTCATCCTCGTAACTCGTTTTATATTATATTGAGATCGAGCGACACGGGCAATTAGTCGTCTCTAATTACTGCCCGTAATCATTAGCCTGTCAGCTCTCATAGAAGTGATGTATGTATATATATATATATATATATATATATATATATATAGTAAGAAAAGCTTTCCTCAGGTCTCGAGGCTCGCGGAGTGATTAGCATATTGAAAACGACGGAAGTATGACACTTTGGATGATCAGAACATAAATGAGGAGTGACACGAAAGTTTTTAAGTATGATTTATTTTTCTTGATAACGCTTACAAATTTTCGATAGAGTAGCGGAGTATTAAGCAGTTCATGAATAAGGTCTGAGTATGAAAGAAAAATAATGAGTATGGAGTATGGAAAAATAATAAATAATTAATTATTGACTGTACAGTTGACATCGAGCTGGCACAATTCTCCGAACATAACCCGACTATAATGTATCATTTAATTAATAGTTGATTAATTTTATAATGTATTTTTTTACCAGCGAAGAAATTAATTAATCATCAAGAAATGAAATGAGCAAGATTTATGCTGTAACCGAATTATAACTGGCATTTTGAGACTGTTTATCACTCTCAATAATGATCTCAAATGGTCTAATAAATTTTCATAAACCTTTGCAGGCTTCTCACATTCATACTCATCTTGAAAACGTATGTCAAGATGAATTGAATTAAACGAGGTATACGAAAATAGTGATTCGACGAAATAGTGATTCGACGCTCTCCACGGTTCACGGAGGTCGGTGATTTGAATACCACTGTAAAAATAACGTGATTTCAACTGAGAGAGAACTGAGGTCGAGGTCTACTGTAGAGAAATTACCAGTTAATATCGAGCTGTCCTGCACATATTTTACACTAAAGTTTTCCTCGTTATGAGGCCCAGGCTGATGGAGGGATATTCAAATAGTCAATAGGAATTTACGACGATATGAATGCACGCATTTCAATTGATGAGAACAGCCTCATTCATGGAGAAACTGTACAGCACTTTGTGGGATACATGTAGAAACATAAATAGAGCAAGCATGAAATGAATAGACGGCTAAAATCGTGTATATCCGCGGGGTTCAGTATGGTCTATGCAAGTAACTTGGTATGATACTATGGGGCATGTCTTTGGAGACCATAATATACACAGTAGACACGTATATGGATAGATATTCACACATACACATATAAGTCACGCATACGTATGTTAGAAGAGCTGAGAGGGTGCCCTGTGCTCTGCTAGCTCCGAGCACCCCGTCTTCATTGGCACAGTGGCAACGTGGAAACACGTCGTGAATGTGACACACGGAGTGTGGGGCGCATGGGCTTTCAGAAGCCACCTAAGGCAACAAGCTCGCTTGCATACTAATAACCTTGTGGATGGCTGAATGGCCGGCTTTAGTTTGGTCATAATGGCAAGTCCATTTCGGTACTGGATACCTTCAGAGAGAGAGAGAGAGAGAGAGAGAGGAAGGGAAAGCTGCTGGCAGATGCTCTCCTTCTACTCCCGGACACCCCTTGATGCCTCTTGTGGCAAAACGTTTCAGCGCACCGTCGCCTCAGCCTCCGTCTCTCTGTATGTCGGTCTCTCTCTCTCTCTCTCTCTCTCTCTCTCTAACCATCTCTGAACCTCACAACCCTATGAGCTTCGCTGGATGCTTTCGAGTATACTTATGTATAGGCTTCACTCTACGCCGCCTCATCGAGTCTACTCGAGTCTCACTGTCTACAGAGAGAGAGTGGAGACCTCTCTCACCCCGCACTTTGGTCCACTATGAACGAGAAATATATTCATCTCCCTTCTCCTTCCTTTCTTCCTTCCTCTTTTCAAAGATACTAGTGCACACTGAATACGTCCACGGAAGCTGCTTGGCTCCATCGAGTCATACCCGTACGAGATGAATCCAAAATGTTGGCAGCATCCACAGGAGATACAAAAAAAACTACCTAGGAAAAAAGTGAACCGTCGAATGTAAAAAAATCAAATGGATGCAACAGGTGTATATAATCGGATTGCATAGAATTCAATTAACCCAACATTTATGATTTATTGAGAGCACATTGCTTTTCTTTTGAAGATTTATACGCGCGGGGTCCACGTCAAGGCCATTTTTACAATTTTTTCCGTCCATTCTATCTTTTCTTGTATTCCGACGTTAACACTTTGATAGCATTATTAATCGATTAAAACCTACAAACAACAACAATAACAACCATAGAAACAATGTAAAATTTATATAAATCTACAAAATTATTCTGCTGGTGGTTTTTTGATTCGTTTCTAAATATAGAAACCGAACGAATCGATTTTGGAATATTCTGACCAAAACTGGTTCATTTTAAAACATCAATATTTTTAATAATCGTTTGATCTCTGAGAATCTTTGTTACGGAGTGTCGCTTTGGTACACTTTATGCAAATTCGCTAAATAATACGCAAATTTCATTCAACCTCTGCGCTAAAAGTTCATACACTTCCATGTTCACTCCGACGTGAACAAATCGTCCAGAATAATGTCTATCAATTATTAAATCGGACAAAAACTCAATGAAGATTGAATTCCTATTTATTCTTTTTTTATGGAAAAAAAAAAATCAATACTTTGACGATGGGCATTGGTCAGAGTAGTTGTCCATTGGAATTGACATTCCCGTTAAAATTTATAGAGTGCAATAACACAGATGGCAATTAGCGATCGTTCTAATCAACTGACAAAACTGAAAAGCTCCGATGATTAACACGTACTAGCGGAGTGGACTATTAATCCGTGATGTATATACATACGTGGTGTTTGATATATTCATGTATATGCATATATACATGAATATATACATATATATACACACATATACATGAAACTGGTTGGTGGCGCTACTGCTGCGTCGTCAATTAAATCGGTGACATAAATTTTCGTTTTTCCACCGATCCACCGGGCTAACTCTCGAACTCCCGGAGCGGTGTTGGTTAGTACGGCGATGCCGAGGGAGCAAAATATGCGTGCTCGTTTCTCTGTCGCTTTCTGTATTCCCGTTGGACATTTCGAGAGTTTTTAACAGTCACAGCAGCATGGCAATGCTGCTATCCCGCAGTTACGGTTGCGGTATATATAGATATGTATATAATCATATACTATACAACCCCCCCCCATATATACATATATATATATAAGCAAAGCATACCGAATTGCCTGCAGTTAAATAACGCTCATGGATAGGCGTATACGAGGAGGTCGTCGGGGCGGAGGGGGCGGGGGGCGATAATTTACGTACACGTATAGCGAAATAACGCGACCGCGGGCTTGTTAGCGAATGGCCAATATCACGGCCGCAACTGAACACGCACCTTTCGGCCAATTCGATGACGCGCTTTCTCTCTCTCTCTCTCTCTCTCTCTCTCTCTCTCGAGAGAGAGAGAGAGAGAGAGAGAGAGAGAGAGGGAGAGAGAAAGCGCGTCATCATCCTCTTCAACCCGTTATATGTATGACTGGTCAGCATATAGCATATAGTGTGGGGATTTGAGAGAGCTCTTGCTCTCTCAAATCCCTCCATCGCCTTCCATCCCCTTTCCATCTCCTCGCCCCCACCCCTCGTTTCGTCCGACCGAGCAGCTCCCTTGCGCATAATGTTGATCCTCTTCTCGTTACTCTCAATACTCCTCCTCTTTCTCCTCTCTTGAAGAGAGAGAGAAAGAGAGAACTCTGGGGCAAATCTATGCCACGTATGGATCGTAAATAGCCATGTGTGGTGCGGCGCTGATGTTTCTGTATCCTTGATATTGGCACACTCGCCCCTTCTCGTAAATGTGTGCGTGTACGCGCATCTTTGTGTCAGCGTGTGTGTGGGTCCATTGCTCTTTTTCAACGGTTATACCCCCACGTTTGGGTTTGGATCGTATCCTTCTCCTTGTATATCCTCACTATAATTTTCTGCTGCATGTGAGCCTCTTGCTCTTGTATTTGCTCTCGGTGTATCATACACATACATCATATTGCCTGCGTTCTGTATTTGACCTATCAATTAACCAGCTACGACATATCACACACTGATGGGCATCAGCAGCTTCTTAAAATGAGGAAGTTTGCTCAACGTCTCTCTCTCTCTCTCTCTCTCTCTCTCTCTGTTTTCCTCGCAATATCTCAATATCCGGTATGAACAAATCAATGACAACTCTCTGCTAACAGCGGGGTAAATTGACACTTGACATGGTCGAGTGAGAAAAGACCGAAAGGAATTTGACTAAAAGTCATTATAATTAAATGACATTTATTTCAACCCCCCCCCCCCCCCACATACCGATCTTTTTTCATTACAATTACTATTTTTTTTTTAAACTTTGCATAAAATACCGTACATTTATTTCTCGATTTTTTAAATAATTGTCCAAGGCTGAAAAGTTATTCTTATCTTATTGGATTTGGGCCACGTGGTATGGGACATTGAAAGACCGTTATATTCATCGTGGTCGAGCAGCTTCAGGGTCGCGATCGCTCGTATCTTAACTCCAAAAGTCGTTGCAATAAATCCTCGAGAAGCCCGAGTTTATATTTATCGCCACTTTAAGGCTCTTTTAACAATACTTTAAGTTTCGAAGCGTCGATTCGTGAGAAACGAGAGAGCGGTTCGCGTCCTCTGTACAAGAGCCAACAGAGCCATGCTGCAGGCATAAATTTGGCGTCTCGATTCTCTTCGCGGTTTCGATATATCCGGAGTAACGTCGTCATGCTATGCTTATATATATATATATATATATATATATATATATATATATATAGTTTATGTATGTGCACGGATATATGAGACGCGTTACAATATTTTATAAGAGTTAACGAGTGTGCTTTTTTTTTAGTTTCTATTCGGGAAATTGGCAAACGTTTCGAACGAGCTTTTTTCAGGATGAGAGAAAGATAGAGCGGCAAAAAAATCACAGCATACTGCGAAAAGAAACGAGCGTGAATAAGAATTGGTAATTTGGATCGAGAGATATATATGTACTACAAGGATAAAATAGTAAAAGAGAGTTCGACTCGACACGCCGCTATCGAGAGTTCGAATTATAGGCGCAGATAATCGAGTTTGGCACCGAGTTAACCAGACTTGGTTTTGCCGCACCGAGAAAAAAGTGTGTGAGAGAGAGAGAGAGAGAGTGAGAGGACGAAACAGGCCCGGAGGGGCATCTACCGAGGAGGGACACGATAAATAGCCCCATTGCCTCAACGTTACAGCCAAAGAGCCAACCACCGTCCCACTATTTTCATGGCAACTCCTTGCTAGAGTAAGAAAATTAAAAACCACCTTGTGGTTTCCACAGTTCCAGCAAGAGCGTTTGCAAATAATTGATGCGTTCTGCCGCTTCAGAGGGAAATGCCACTAAATTAAATTTAAATTAAATTAAATTTAAATTAAATTATTCCCGCGACAACACCAAATATGCGCAAAGTTTTATTCATACGCGAATAATCATTCATTCTACTTACTTTCTGCTGGGATTGTCGTATATTTTTTGAGCTATTTGCTCATTCTGATGCTCGGAACAATGGACATTGAAATCAGTTAACAAAAATGTTAAGCTATAAAATTGTGGGTAAATTAATTTTTGCTATTAATTTGAGAAGTCAATAGTGACTTGTCTAAATTCATGTGAATTCCCAGACTCTTGGAATTGTGAAACGATTTTTTAAACATTTGACAGATATGATACGAATCGCATAAAAGTCAGCATATCCTGAATTCGAGGTGTGATGGTGGCCTTCGGAATATTTGTACTATATATATATATATATATGTATATAATGAAATGATGAGTTGCCTTTTCTCCCCCATTTCTGCTCTCTCTCTCTCTCTCTCTCTCTCTCTCTCTCTCTCTCTCGCGTCTTCGGCCATCTCTTCGCCCCATTTTCATTTCATTCTCTCCTTCGTCGTGTCGTTGGACTTAACAAGCGAAATGAGCCGATTTGATAACCCGAGCTACAAGACCACATTGCCTTGCATATAATTGCACATACTGCCGTATGTGTTTTATTCCTTCTCCATCTCATCCTCCTCTTGGGCCCTCGGTAATTCTCTTCGTTTCCGGTATAATCACATTGAGCCTGAGCCTACGAGCCTTGCCATTCTTTACATATCTAAAAATATCCATATATTGAACAATATATTCATGCAATCTGCCCTGAGGTCATCAAGCTCGTTTTGATGTATTTTATCAGAGAGCATCACGCTCTATAGTATCGAGAGATTTATGGTCGAAAGGTTCTTCATGATGTGACCGTTGTAAAAAAAAAAAAAAAAATTGCAATAAAAATATATTCTACTCATCCAACTCATCGTTGGTTCATTAATGTAACGTTTAAGAATAGTTCATAAATCCCTAAATATCATATTGGGTTGTAACATAAATAATTTCGGTAGAAGTAGAACGCTATTGTACTTAAAACCGAAGTTGATTCTGTTATATTCGAGATATCAAACTTTTCGTCGAAATATTATTAAAGATATTTGTTTAACACTAATAATAATACAATAATAATGAGAATGGATGGAAATGGTTTAAAAACTATACATTGAATACGAATAAAAAAGAATATGGCACTTATACTTAGCAATTGTTTTATTATTTTTTTAGACCGTTTATGGCAGCAATAATTTTTGTATGACGATTTAATTATATAGATGGAAAATTTGTGAAAACTCATTGATTATGCTTTTGCGAGAGAGTGTCGGAGAAAATTTTCATCGAATGCGATCCAGTAACGAACGAAAAAAAAAATAAGTTTTTTCTCGACTCATCTTTACACACGATAGAACTTTTAATATATCCCAAACTCAAGGTGAGAGCTTTATAGATCCCGACTTAGCGCCCATCATAATTTTTTATAAATATTTTAGACAGGTGTCTTGGGCGAGGAAAAATAGGGGCAGGAGGGGGTTGTTCGACGTGAATAGATATCTATCGAGGGCACCTTGCCCGAAAATGTGCGTTCGCACTCAAGCTTTGTACTTTTTTTTTACTTCTCATGAAAGTTGGAAAAGTAACGAGGGATGGTTTCCTTTTTCAAGGCGTTTTTTTCCGTACATTTTCTCGCTAACGTGTAGAATGTATGTTTGTGGGCGCGACAGGCGAACCCTATAGAAGGGTGGGTGAAATTTTATCGTTAAAGTTTTCCGGGGCAGGCGTTATTAGCGACGCTGAAGGAGATGCGGACGACTCTGTCGTATATATATATATATATATATATATATACATATTCATGCATAACCTCCGACAACTTGGTTTCTTCTCTGCCGCGATAAAGTTACGATAGAGCAACGTGTGCGACCGTTATGAGGAAGTTTTTGTCCCGGAAACGCGAGTTTTTCTCGCAAGGCGTGAAGAGAATCGTGCGAATATATTTTCTCCGATGGTTATGCGGAATGTGCGGCAGGGCGACAGGAGGGGTTGGTTTCGTCGTCGTCGTTGTCTCATTGTGCGCGATACGGCGTTCGGAAATGTCGCGGTCGAAGCGCCAACAATGGGCAAAACAGGCGGTCGTTTTGAGATAAAAAGAGGAAAGTTTTTTAAAGGGGTTGCCTAGAGCTCGGTGAAAATCCTATTAACCTTGTAAGCGTATACAGCAGCGAGAGAGGATAGAAAAAAATACAGCGAGACATTACACAAGAAAACGAAGTGAGAGAGAGAGAGAAGCGCGGGCTTGGAAGGAGAATCTCTCTCGTGTTGCTGGTTACGTGAGGAGTGAAATAGCGTCAGGTCGCGTACTTACAAAGACGAGAAATGAAAGAAAAAAGGAATAATAAAGAAAACACGGGGAATATTTTACGAGGAGAATATAACGGAGAAAAACACATGTGAAGCAAATAGCGAAAAAAAAAAACTAATGTCATCCACCAGCATTTTTTATCAACAAAGTCGAATTAGAACAGAATTGTAAAAATCGAATAGAATAAACGATAGGGTTGAAATTGAAGTATAGATATAGATAAATTTTGTGAATGCTGAAAAATGATTAGCAACTATTTTTCAACCTATTTTCACCCTCTTTTTCGATTTATTTTAACGCAATTCATGTCAAAGGAGCATGATTCGATGTGTTTTTTACGTCCTTTGGATCGATTGAAAATTTTAGTATAGGAGTAATAAGCATGGCTGATTGATCACTGATTCCTGTATTGCTACAAAACTAGGTTCACTTTTTCAATCTCCCGAACTTCGAGTCCACCAAGATCCATGTCTTTTTTTAAAGACACACAAATCCGACAATTGCTTGCATTCGAGGGCCACAAAAAATATTTAAACCCAGTACAAAAATTATTCTTCGAGCACTAAAGTCAAGAATGAATCATCGGAGAATTCCACACAGTCACGGAGAGTAAAACATCAAAGCACGAGAATAGGGTAAAAGCGCTTAGTCACAATTCTTTGGCCCATAATTTCTCTCAATCAGGATTTGCCTTTCATCTACCTATGATGAGGTAGCAACTCGACAAATGACTTTTTGGTGAGGGTGCGTTGCATTTGATTTCACCCTCTTGGAGTTTATTATCGATAAAAATATAGAAGTTCTCTTCTGACATAGTTGCAAAATAGTGTTGCCGTCCTCGTTGAAATGTCCGTTATGAAAAAGTGTCAAAGGGGCCAAGGAAAATCCTTGAAAATCCCCAAGGATCCTCAAACCCAAGGAGAAGATCCTCACCTCTTCACGTCACACGCGCTCTCACCTCATCTGGTATCCTCCACGTTTTATCCCCTCTCGACGCTGCCCTGAATTTTCCTCCGCATGGGAGATAAAGTTGTCTCAGGACCACCGCGAAAGAGAAACGGTCCACTGGATTATACGTAAGTTCGTGCGGGAAAAGCCTTATGTATAGATAGGTGCTAGGTGGTGATGCACACGATGTTGCTAGGAACTGGGTGTTGGATGGAATATGAATAAGGGAGGAAAGAGACGAAAGTTCGTGGCACCCTCGAGCGCGGCCGATGAGCCAACCAGAGAAAAGACACCGCACACGAGGGGGGCTAGAATGTGGATAAGGACGAGGCGAGGTAAAAGGATGAGAGAAGAGAGGAGGGATGGCAATTTGCTCTTGATTTATTTAGAAACTTTAGTGTAATACTTCGCGCACTGCGGACTCGGAGACGAAATGCAGATATTGCTCGAACGGTGTGCTGGGAAAGCGTTAAATTGCTCTCGATTCTGCCATCCTCCCTCCCACCATTTGCTTCTTCCATCCTCCCTCATTTTGTAGACAGAGCTTTCTGGATGAAACTTTTGTCCCGAAAGACCGAAAAGGCACGACGCGTGCTTTCTGTAAGAAAAGCGTTTCGCGTATATATCCATGGAGGGAGGTAGAGGCAGACATGTCGCTGTATAATAATAACCCAAACCCAAACTCAAAACCAAACCCAAACCCAAACCCGAACATAAACCTAAACCTAAACCCAAACCCGAACATAAACCTAAACCTAAACCCACTCAACCCAAAAAACCAAAAAAAAATGAAAATTGGAAAAATAAAAAACCTAAACGACAAAAAATTGAAATACAATTGATTATTTTATTTATTAAATTGTAAAATTTTTATTGATAAATAATAATTCACAATTTTATATTATTATAAATGTATAATTTATTCATAAAATTCATTTAAAGATTAACTCTGTGTCTGTCTCTCTCTCTCGATCTGTCTCTGTCTGTGTC
This sequence comes from Dyspetes luteomarginatus, assembly GCA_963669185.1. Lineage (NCBI taxonomy): Eukaryota > Metazoa > Arthropoda > Insecta > Hymenoptera > Ichneumonidae > Dyspetes > Dyspetes luteomarginatus. Next base: position 11,109,094 of record OY769903.1, on the reverse strand, counting down.
TGTCTGTGTCTGGCTGTGTCTGTCTGTCTCTGTCTGTCTCTGTCTGTCTCTGTCTGTCTCTCTCTGTCTCGATCTGTCTCTCTCTGTCTCTCTCTGTCTCTCTTTGTCTCTCTGTCTCTCTCTGTCTCTCAAAAGCCGGAAGTCCAAGAATTTTCCCATCGTCGAGTTCTAGTGGTAAAAGACGTTGGATTTTAGCTATACATATATGTATATATATATATATATATATATATATATATATATATATATATATATATTAAGTGGTTTCCACCGAGAACAGCATGCGCAGGATCATCCCATGATCGATAGATGGAAAGATCTTCATACCCAGACGGTTGACGAAGAAAAATTATAGTTCAAAACCCGTACGATTTTAGTTGGCTCCTTATAAGTGATGATAATATGAATATATTTTATTCTAAAACATTTCATTCATTAAAAAAATCCAAATTTATTTGAATCCGATGTGATTTATTTACATAATTCTGTTGGTTGCTTCTTGGCAAACATTATATGAGCTTCTCTAACCATTTTTTATTAGATATGTGCAAAGTCTCTACTAAGCTTGCGTTCATAAAAGCAAATTATGAGAAAGAATTTATAATTTGCAGAGTTTCAAAATGATTTACAAAAGCAGCCAAATTTAACGGTTCAAGACGGGTTGATGAAAAATTTACACGAAGAGAAATTTAGAATTTAGACCGTTTTAATGATCATTATTCATTGATTTATTTTTTAATCGAATCTTTCAACTGTAAATTATAATCGTCTATGTGACAGTGAATGGCATATCGATTCTTCATTATTCAGAGTAATTAAGCCCGACTCTGCCTAGGCTGGGCTATGTAATGAGGGCGTAGCAGCAGTTGCATCAGTTGTTCCGAGTAATCCAGGCCGAAGGCACACTGAATTCTTTATAGGACGTCGTTAGTCGAATCGAATCCCCTTGAACATCGTTTCTACTTCGTGCCCGCGCTCTTCTGATACGACCCCGTTCTCTACACTTTTCGGTCTCTCATTTTCTCTCAGTCTCGAGGTATTCTCGTCTCTGCAAGAGCTCTTGCCCTTTCTTCCAAGCGCCTACTGTGTGAACGAGGGAGAGAGAGAGAGAGAGAGTGAGAGAGAAACCTACATCCTCGCGCCTCCGTAGAGTATTAATCCTTTACTAAAGCTCTCTTTGTGTGCTTTCCAATGTTATACCGAGGAACACGTTATATCGAACGGGAGTTCTGAGAAAGAAAGAACTTTTCTGGTATATTGCACCGAATTTTTTTTTCGAACCTTTAGTACGATAAAATACATCTATTGTTTCTTGCGGAAAAGTTTCACATTATTATAATTATTATTCATATTATTATTATAATTATTATCGTCTCACATAGACATGAGTGAAAGTGAATTATCAGCAAATAAATAAATAAATGTGAAAACTAAGTTGAATCGTACTCGAATCATCAGTAATTAAATGTCCTGTACAATGTTTTTCGTTACGGACAATTTTTTTCAACCGAAAAACAAATTAAAAAATTATATATCTCTAAATTTCTACTTTTATTGGTAATTACATGAACGTATTTGAATAACCTTTCGAGATCTCTCTGCTCTCTCACAGAAACTCCTACACATTAGCGCTCATCTCCGCAGATAGTATGGTCCTTAATGCTTGCATGTGTCATTTTCCGTTCGACCTCTCTCATTCGCGCCTCTGTCGGAGCTTCGCGTCTGGTGGGTAGTAAAAGTCGGATATGTATAGACGTAGCCATCCTCTCTTTCTCTCTCTTTCTCGTTCCTTCGCTCGCTCTTTACGACCCTTAGCCCTCTGATGTACGAGGGAACCTCTTACGACGCTCACCGCGCTCTCCTCTCATACCGCATAACTAAGTTACGGCTTTGCGGTAAGATATTAACGCACAGATGCAAAAGAGAGAGGAGAGAGAGAAAGAGAGAGAGAGGCGTGCAAAGAGGGTGGGAAAAGACATTACAGGGGTGGGAAAGTCTCCAGCGCGCTGGAGAGCCATAGAGAATGTCCGGAAATAGGCAAGGAGAGTAGCTCAAATATTCTATGTATATAACCGTATCGCTGTATGGCCTACATGTATACTTTGCTGGTGTGCGAAATGACGGAGAGAGAGAGAGATAGATATAGACAAAGATAGATGTGAACAGAAAACGTAGGTGTTGTGTGCGTGGTGAAACAGCCAGCCCCCCCCCCCCCCCCCCGCCCCAAGACTTCCTTATGGCAAAGCTGAGCGCTCTCATTGGAAAACTTGTAACTCAATTATATGTACTCATGTATACGCTGAGATATTCCATATCGTACGTAACGCTTGTGTATATACATATATGAAGAGCTACTGCGTTATGTGCATCAAGGGAATGTGTTGTGACGCGATATATCGAGAGTAACAGCGTTTCAGCAAAACTGCTCGCAAAACTCGACGAGACGAGAGCAAGAGAGAGAGAGCGAGAGAGAGAGAGAGAGAGAGAGAGAGAGAGGGAGGGAGAGAGAGACAGAGAGAAAGAGAGGAACAAGTTCGGCAGGTGTACGGTCCCGCGCAATTAATTTTTCGACAAGTCAGAATCGACGAGGATATTATGAAAATATCGATTATCGGTGTATAAAGGATGAGAGATGAAAAAAATGTAAGAATAAATGTAATTTCCTCTAATGGATGATTGACTGCCTATTATTACGACTTACATGTCATAATTTATAAGAATTGGCAGTTAATAATTTTTTCGTTCTAGGCACGTATACAGTCAAAGTTTCCTTTGCAATCGATACTTTGGTTAAAGAAAACTTAGATACGAGAGAGACGTGAAGTGAATATCTTGGGAACACTTTTTCAGAATTTTTGTACCGTCTTAGGTTTTATTGATCTGCAATGCTATTTTATTAATGAACAAAGACCCATGTTAGGTGGTTAAGTAACGAATGCGAGCGTGCGCCACCGAACACGAAGTTTTAATAATTAATTAAATTGGCTTGCACGTGCAAGTAGAATATTTGACAAGAACGAGCAGAAACGCTAAAAATAAGTTTGCGGATAATGCCGTAGCATCAGCGATGAAAAAAGGATAACGATGAATAATTCACACGTGAATACGTAAAATTATGTATGTACATTTATATGAGGAAGATATTAGTCAATAATTACCGTTGGCATCGTCGTAAAATTGCTGTGAGATAATTTAATTAAATCAGAGACCAAAAATAGTATGAAAATATGCATATCTTGAAACTAGCGAGGAATTTGGCTGAAGATAAAAACGGCAGTTACTTATGTAATAGATCATTCACCTGCAGTGACTAAAGCGCGATCCTTCGCGTAGAAAATATCGAAAAGATTATTAAATGATTGTCAGCTGTATTGGATAAAAAATTTGAGGGATTAACGAAAATTAAATTAGAATTTCTCAACATTAAATTAATATCAATTTGCATTCTATTTCAGCAGATCATTCCAAGGAAGGTGAACTCTGCGGCTATTTTATTAATGTCCCATAGTAAAAAAATAATTTCATAACCATCCGTAATTTGAATGAAACAAAATTATCAAAATTTTACAAAATCTTTTTATGAAAAACGTTGTATTGAACAAACCTGCATGAATTGTGAAATTCATGCTGCAAAAACAAAGTTTTTTTTTGTAAGGAATCGAAATTGTTTCCAATGTTGAGAATATTGCTCAAAATTCCCAGAAAATATCTCGCTGTATTCAATTGCAGCATGTTTATCTCATGGAAAAAAATCGTGATCATGATCGCCACAATTGTCACAACTTCTCTGGTTGACACTACATGAAATTGCGATGTAATAAATCACAACCAATTCGAAAATCACTGAATGACCATAGTTGTTGAAACGATTGCGATTGCATGGAGAAAAGGTGTATCCTACAAAAAGGAATAAAAGGGAGGTGAGCTTGAGGTTTCGTAAGGCAACGTGTGGTCACTTTGGATTTTATCGCATAGGGTGGTATTATTTCTCAGCGAGAGCGAGTGAGAAAAAAACGGGAGAGAAAAAGAGAGAGAGAGAGAGAGAGAGAGAGAGAGAGAGAGAGAGAGAGCGAGAGAGAGAGTAAAGGTGGATAGGTGTAAAGTGCTTTCACCGAAATCACTCCACGAGAACTTTTGAAAGGGAGAGTTTACAGCGCGGATCTGAGAGATCGGTTCATGGCAGCAAGGAGGTTTTGAAGGTGGGAAGGGAGAAGGGTTTGAAGAACCCTCACGGTGGTTGTTCTAAGCCGTGCACCGACGCCAGAGAGTTCATCGAGTGCAGCAGAAGAGATACTGTACACGTACCACACGTTACGAGAGGCGAGAGCCACAAGCGTCTGACCAGCACGAGCAGTTTCTATTTTCGATGTCGCGCTGGATTTACTCCTAGAGTTCCCCTACAACGTCTGTCCAACGTCGACTACTACTACTTGCTCGAGTGGTATTGGCACGTTTGCAGGGTCAAAATCATACGAGGCTCTTGGTGCAGTGATTTTGTGGTCCTTCGAGACATTGCCAATCACTATCGCAGTTTTGTGATCCTCAAACCGATATCGTTCACTGCAACATATGGCCAGCGAGTGTATTTCATTCTTTTGACCATATCCCCGATTTCTCGTGACTGTAAATGGATGGCAGTGATGTGAAAGGACTAGAAAGTGCTCTTTCACACGATGAATTTTGAACTGAGAATAAACTCACGCCTCGAGAAAAGAGTAATGAAAAGGTCAAATTACCCTTTACGAAATTACCCAGCAGATTCATAGTGTTGTTTGTGGCCAATGCAACGTTCGCTTCAGATGAAATTACATCATTGCCGGATGTTCGTCATTTGCTACGATAATTAGTGATTTTTTAATTGTAAAATTTAGAAATTTATGAATTTTAATGACCCGAATAAAAAATTTGTGCCCCAAATTGTTTATTCAAAGTTATGGATGAAAACAAAAAAAAATTATTGACCTTTTTTTTTGTTGTGGACTGAATCACAGTTTTCTTTTTAAGTGTTCGTCGATCGCGATACGACCGTTCATTCACTGGTGCATTCATACGATGTAATAAAAAGGGAGAAGGACAAATGCAAAAAGGGGGATGTAGGGGAGTTAGAAATAAGAGAGCTCGATTTATATGTAGTACAATGTACAGTACAGTAGGAGTTGGCGTCAAATTGAATCTCGTGCGAGACGTGACCGCCTTCTCTCCCGCGGGAGAGTCGAGGTGTCTTCGTCGCCGTCACGATGAAAATCACGACAGCCAGAGGCTTTTCTCTCTTTCAATCTCATCTCTCTCTCTCTCTCTCTCTCTCTCTCTCTCTCTCTCTCTCTCTCTCTCTCTCTCTCTCTCTCTCTCTCTCTCTCTCTCTCTCTCTCTCTCTCTCTCTCTCTCTCTCTCTCTCTCTCTCTCTCTCTCTCTCTCTCTCTCTCTCTCTCTCTCTCTCTCTCTCTCTCTCTCTCTCTCTCTCTCTCTCTCTCTCTCTCTCTTTCAATCTCATCTGTCTCCCTCTCTCTTTCTCTCTCGCTCTCTTTCCCTTTCTCCCTCTCGCCCTTGTAGACCTATAATACGATATCGCGTTTCGACGAGAAAAATCTCTCGCTGCTGGTTTCTGTGACTGCAGATCTTTGACATTTCTGTATATGCGCATGTACAAGGATATCTCTTCGACGACCACGAGGAATTCCCAGGTCGTACGAGTTGGCAGACACGCTGTAAGGAACGCAATTTTTTTTTAGATTTTCGTATCAGCCGTTCCAAAGAAATTGCAATAATTTTTTTGTCCGTAGAAAAAGATATAAAAAAAATACACAAGGACGTTTTTTTTTTCAATTTCTACATTTTTCTAGTCTTTTCATTACACGAATGCAAATTATACAGCTATATATATATTTCCTATAACATACGTCATGCACTACATATGGCACCCACTCAATAAATATATAATTTTTTTAGATTTAATTCTGGCAAAAGTAAATATAATTTCATCTATTTAAGCTTCATCATTGATTTTCAAATACATGGGAAGAATGGTGTGAATAAGAATGATATATAATGATAAGAATATATATAAGAAGAAGATATATATAAGAATATATATATATATATATATACACACACATTATATATGGGACAAGCGTGTGATACCTCATGTGTGCTATGCAGGTTCAATTTCCGTTTGTGAACATGTGCGTTCTTCAATTTTATTCAAAGCCTCTGATCACGTACGACGATTAAAATTACGTCGCATGAGCGAGATTGGAGTGAAATGGATATCTGCACCGAGCAAGGTACATGAATATACAGTATATCAGTATATATAGTATAAAAGAAAGTCCCCGAAAGCTACCCAACGGGTTATGATGGGGTTTTCACGATTACTTTGTGTAATTTTCGAGGAAGGTTTTAGGTATATAAAACATTGATTTATCACATGTACATAATTAGAAACAGCCAAATGTGTCAACGTAGTCGTAGAAAATATCGTCGCCCGGGTGCTTACGTGGCGAACGCTAAAAAAACTATTAGATTTAGACTAAAACAATGTATAGAGAAATTGTAGGTCTTAAAAAGGTCAATAAAAAAAGTCCGCGACACCATAAATTTTGCTTTTATGCATAAGCCACAGTAACTGCTTTTATGTTTCAAAAAAATCGAAAGCTACGGGCGAAGCCGGGCCGGGTTGCTAGTATATATACCCAACCCCAAACCCAAACCCAAATATACCCATACATATGTATGGGTATATTTAGTTGGGGTAAGCGATACAATTATTGGCCGTCTACGCAGACGACAAAAAACAGTTTTTGGCATTGTCAAAAACTGTTCTTGGTATGCTCGTTTCTCTTTTTATCAAATACAATCCACTATGAGTGCCAAGAATTTTCCGGGAACAGTAATTTCACCGTTCACCCTATATGTTACAGAACTCCCTGCACCATCAAGAATATTTTGCGACGATGTGAGCTGATAAACGCGTTGAAATAACTCCACTAGGGAATTAATATTAAGCTGCGAAAATATTTACCGTCGTCTTCACGCGATAGAGAGAGAGAGAAAGAGAGCGAAATAGAACCAATAGAAGAATTGCGCGTGCAAAGAAAAATCCTCACAGACGTGCCTCAGGCTTTTAGCTCGATCCTCATTTCATGGTTCTATCTCTCGCAATCTTTCTCCCTTCCCATAATAAATATATCTATATATATATATATATCTAACCCCGCTTGAAAGTTTTTACGGGCTTTGCCAGGCTGTTTGTTTTAAAAACACTCGGACGTAACGACGAAGCTCTCTCGTCGTCGCTCAGTGTGCGCATTTCGCTCAGCCCCCGTCGAGGAAATCCACGAGCTGTCTCGTGTGTATTATCGTGCGTGTGCAAGAGCAACTTTTACCTATATCGATTGCTCCGGCCACTGCAACTGTATGCTCGTGACGAAAAGGGGAGAGAGAGAGAGAGAGAGAGAGAGAGACGCACCTTCGCCAGTTTACCCAAGAATAACGGATGGCCATTGACCCAACTGGTAATAATTTCCCGAAGAATTGTCGTTTCACTGTAGCGAAAAAGAAAAAAATAAAGAATAACCAAGCTTGCCAGTTTATCTGGATAAGAAAATACGCCCTGCTGAATGAATTTATCTGATGGCGATATTGTCAAAATCAACGGGTTCGAATGACAAAAAAAAAGAGTATTCAAAATACTTAACGATTTCTATTTAATGAATTTTCAATATCACGTTTTTTAAAGGAGGCAGTTTCTACTTAAGAATAATGCAAAGTACAAAAATGAAGTTTCTCGTACATAATTTTTAGTTGACTTCTTTACCACGTACATCCAATACTTGCCAATTACATCAAGTGATTTAAATTTATGCCAACTAACATATTGGACAATGAAATATTATTTCGGAACGATATTTGTCAAAACCTACTTTTGGCATCTGTTTTTTTTTTTTAATTTATCAAATTTTTTCAATTTTTCAAAACCATGGAAAAATGTGAATATCAGGACGCTCGATTTGTGAGGAATCCCGTTAACGAGCAAGCTCGATGGATAGGCAAAATACGTTTATACGTAAATATGTGAAATACGTGGGAAAAGATCGTACGAGAATGATAGGAAAGCTCACGCAGCAAGAGCTCTCTCGTTGACCATCGTCGACCGTGGTGTTATACATAATTGGCTCAGTTGGGGTAGTTGTTGCTCGGCGTTGCGTGACGGTTTACTTGCATGTTTTAATTGGATGGGTGGCTACGGCATTTAGGAAAATTTTGATAAGCTGTATACATACATACACGAGAGAGAGAGAGAGAGAGAGAGAGAGAGAGAGTGAGAAATCGCGAGGGCGAGTCCGTGGAAAAGGCGTGATAATTGGCGTTCGCGATTCTCAACGCCGACACCGGGAGCGCGAAACGTCGGCCAAAGTTCACCCCTTTTATCCCCCACCTCCCTATACCATAGTACATACCATATATCTGATACTGACGATCTCTCTAAGCTGACTGCAGTTTACGTGTATAAATACTAAAAACTTTATATATACGCACTGATATCGTTGCAAGCTCGATTGCCACTATCGACTCACGTACCTCGCACTCGCTCCACGTGCAGGAATCTTCGTTCTTTCGCGTCATCCAATTATGCTAGAAAAAAAAGTGCACACAAATTGCATCAAACTATTTTTCACTTTGAGGCTGTGTTAACGTAAATTTATTCCTGCTGAAAATGAGTTGTAATTATTTTTTTCGATTGGCAAAATATATAATTATAAGAAAAATGATAAATTGGGAGGAGATGAGGAAGAGGAAAAATTTGAATAGTACTCGATAAGTTTTTGTTCTGATACTGGCAGTAAATTAGAATAAATTGTACTTTTACTCCTCGATTCTTTGTGTCTAGGGTGACTCTAATTACCCCTCGATCGTCATTCCCTGTTTTTGCCCGGTGTATATAACTGCACACTATACTGAATTTTACACATGGTAACGGACAAATCCACTCCCAGGAGCCGAGATAATATTTTCCATCAGGTAACTTTATAGCGTTATAAATTATCAGGGATTCTATGTGCAATGAAACTTGTTAAGGAGACAGGGAGAAAGAGGCTTTGTTTGCGTTGATTACTCACATTTTACGGGCATTCTATGTACATATGGGAAACAAACAAATTTATTGGAAGAGAGTTACGATGGACGAGCGACAAGAATTAAATGGGATGGCTTTTTGATAGAGTTGAATGCGGGAAAATGATATGAAGATAAGAGAAGAATGGTATATAGAGTGTTGAAGGGTTCACTTTTCCATACATATATACAATATCATGCCCTATAAAGAAATCAATTCTTAATGGATGCCCACGTTATGGAAGGTATATATGAACTCCCTAAACTTCATGTTTCATGCAAAGTTTTGCAAAGATTATTCAAGTTTTTTTTATCCCCATTGTCGATGATCGCATTCAACAAATTCTTTCATCGTTGGATTCACAGTATATCATAATAAATTGATTATGAAATTGAGAAAATGAAAAATTGATTAACTAAAGTGGAGGGAGAAAAATCGATATGGGGTCATAAAAAAATATCGATCAAATTTCCGTTCGTTTTTTTTTTCCATTTTGGCAACAAAATAAATGGTTTACTAAAGTGCCTGTAACTTTTCTTTTTGATAGAATTAAGACTCCAAGCTATGCGTAGCTTTTCATCGTAATCGTTCGCCCTTCAAAGCCACGCTTGATTTATGAGTCTATTATTCTTTTTGAATTTTTTTATACATTTTTACAGTTAGACTCCCAATTTGATCGAAATGGTGATTCGATTTTGGCAATTTTTAGGTGGTCCTCAAGGGCGTAAAATTCAAAACGTCGGACTATTTATCTATAGATCGAAATAAAATGTTCTACGCCGATGTGAATCGTAATAACTCCGCGCCTGAAATGCCCATAGTATATGGTCAACCAATTCAGCGTTCGTGTGTGTATATATATATATACTATTACGATCATGTGCCAGAACTTGTACTGGTACCGTATACGTGTGTGCAGGCACGGATTATTCTCCGGTCACCAAATCGATTTGTCACTTACTTAGGGGGGTCTCGGCGTTGTATTTACGTTGGCGCCAACGTCGGGACGAGATCGACGCAGAGCCCTGGACCCCTCAACATATATATACACACACACATATACTACTCTCCGAATGTTGCATTCTCAACGCCACACTCTAGGCCGTCGATCCCTGGCTGAATTGCACTTTCTGTCTCTTCCTCTCTCTCTCTCTCTCTCGCTCTCTCTTTAGAGAGAGAATGGATAAAGCACAGAGCGCGTAGCCAACCACGGGGTTAGAGAGCTTTTCGACGCTACACGTTTGCCTCGTCGCTTAGCTCACCTTTGCATCAATCAAATACCCCTCGCTCTTCTCCCTCTCTCCGTCGCTCTCTCCCTCTCTCTCTCTCTCTCTCTCTCTCTCTCAACACGCTCCCTGATTCGATACGTACAGAACACATTCCCAATCTATATTCCAATCGAATTCGCCCAGAGCCCCAGCAGGTATCAAAGCCGACATACTACGAATTGTATAGGGAAAAAGGCAGAAAATAAATTAGTGCATTTCATTCACAGTCACGATTGAGTCTCTGGAATTGATTGCACGTTAATCTTTGTTCTTCTAATTCTTAATATATTTCAGAGTATTTGCCTTTTTACTCTATCCCAATGGCAATATTTTTTTCGGAGAACTTCGGCAATATGTCGAACCCAACTGAACCTTGATATTTAAAGTCAAAATGGCGTCGATGACTGAAAATCATTATTCTTTTTGGCTTTCCAGCTTGGGGACTGATATGATTTTAGAGATTATTTTAAGCCATCTTGTCAACGATTTGTGACGTCTTGTTTTAATTGATCTAAAAGACATTTTAAAAGAATCGTAAGTATTGAGAACTGGAAGAAATCGGTAAAATTTATTAGCCAGATATTATCTTTTCAATATTTCTTTAGCGATATCCTTATATATCAGTCATGAAAACGTAACATTTCCAGGCTCTTCGTGTCCCAGCCAATGTCCCCATCGATTATTTGCTCTGCACGGTTTATTGCAGTATTTATTATAGTAGCTATATCTCGAGATATACGTATATATATATATGTCCCTCGATACCGTATACATGCTATATAAAGTTCTACAATTCTCTTCCAGAGAAATCCTCAGGGTCACTTGAAACAATAGATACTTACTTTCCGTCTTTTTTTATTATTTTTTTTCTCGCCACAGCTCTTTCGGTTTTATTCCTTCGTTTTGGCCAAGAGCGTGGTTTACCCTCTTCAAGATCGATTGAAAATAATATTTCTCCAGGGACTACACCGTAAGTATTAACCACGGTTATATGCCATCGTAGCTTACGTCTGTGTTACACTCTGTGCAATTGTGAGACTGCTTTGGCGCTCTCCCTCTCTCTTATTCTCTCCCTTTTTGTCTGTGTTACAGCAGCGTATCGTATAATCACTTGAAAACGTGAAAATACTCGAGGAAAATTGTTTTCCAGACCGTGGAGTTCAGGCTATTGAGAAATCGGGTATCGATACACCCAATGTAACCTAAGAGTTATATAAGGGGCATTCAATGAGGTGAAACGATTTTTAGGGGAGGGAATTTTGAGAAGCTATCCAATCGAGAAACGGATACCTCAAAAAAGCAATCAAAGAAGAGTATTCTCTCCAAGTGTTTCTCTTACGTAACCACTTCTGTATTATTATCATCATTATTATTATTATTGTTTATTTGAGTCATTCTTTTATAAAAATAACTATGCTAAAACGTCAAATTATCATTACATTTCTGTAGCTTCATATAAAATTTTTAATATCAACCTTTAAAATTTGCATTGCTAATATTTAAAAAAAACGAATATTTTGGTGTGTGAGGATTTTTTTTCCGGTATGGGACCGCCGTTTGAAAAACGTGTTTCTGAAAATTTCCTCGGGCTCCTGAATATTTCGATTGGAATAGCTCATATATGTCTGCTCTTTTAGTCATTTTCGATCCACATCTCTAAACGCGTCGATAGTGACTGGTAGAATTTCGTGAATATCGCTCTTTTTCTTTTCAGCTACGAAACGTAACGGCGGTCAGGTCATGATAGGAGCCAATATCGAAAGACGAGAGGCGAAAACTCGCTTTTACTATTTTCCCAATAAATAGCTCACGTATACACACACGAATATTCGCTGAATTAGTCATACCTTCATTTTCTACGTTCCTCGAAAATGTTGAATTTCCGGGAAATATTTTATCGTTTCGGATGGAATGTCCGCGAGTACGATTTGCGTGACATCAAAGTTAACGAAGCTATATGTATAATGTACATATGTATCAAGCATTCCACGCCACATTGACAAGGCTGTGGCCCTCGTTATTTTTTCTTCCGTTTAGTATGTTTCACGGCAACAAAAAAAAAACAAAAATTCATACCAATTTACAGACCACTCGTTATTAGCAAATTTTTCCATAAATACTGTTAGACGTTATCGATTGTTTTGATTATGTTTACAGGACGCATTTTTTGTTGAAATATAAGATTTCAAGATGTTGGAAATTTAGCATTATTCTAATATGAATATTACAAGCGAAAACAATTTTTTCCACAATTTTCGTAAATTTTAATCTGTTGAATGATTTTCGGTCGTAAAGCTCAATGAGAATTTGATATTTATGGTATCATTGCATCTATAGTATAAAGCACCGTAGCCATTTTCGGGGGGTTCAAAAATATTATTTTTTTAACAATTAATTTAGTGTAACAATTTCAGATTAATTGAAGATGTTAATTTTTTAACGAAGCTGTAGAAGGGTGTCCGCATATTGTTCGAACGTATCGGGCTCTTTAATGGCGGACTTTGATGACTGACACAGTTGAAGGCCATTGGGCAGTGAACACACACGAACGGGAGTTCTCGGCAATCAGTTCGCCGGTATCGATGGACGCACGGAATTATTTATTGGTCTACTATCTGGGCCCTCTGCCGCATCCGACCGGCACAGGTAAGCTCTTCTATCATTATTTTTTATGACTTTAGGTAAAAGACGAAAACTTCGATATATTGTTGATATATTTCTATAGTAAAGTTTAATCCAAAAATAAGGCAATCCCGCGAATATCGTGAGAGGATACATTTATTTATTACGAAAATAATTATACGTCTTTAATTAATTATATTTTATTTGAGTGAATTATTTTTAGACTTTTGACGCAAGTTTAGAAAAGATTGTTGGCCTTTTTTCCTTATCGGTGAAAATTCATTTAGCTAATTTTTAGAAACTTTGAACTATTCCAGTGAACTATTATAAACGAAGCAACGTTTTCAAGTAGAAAAAAAAAATATTTTCACAAACTTAATCATAAAATTAATTACTATTATTACTATTTCATTATTGTCATTAAATTTTACTTTGAAATAGTATCCACCGTGGGACAGAATTATCGCCAAGATCCTTGAGTACGTCAAATTTTGACAGTTCAAAAGTCCAAACTTGCGAACAAGTCTCGTGGAGAAAAGACTTTGTGTCTCCCGTAAAGCTTGTCTGTGCAAACTGCATTATGTCTTTGCGGGCGTTCTATTCATTCGTTTGTTGCTGCTGCAAAACGGCCTGTCACCTTATGAAAACAATGAATATTTAAGGGTCCTCTCGGAGCAGACGTCGCTTCGTTTTGGCGTTTGTATCATCCATACATACACACACACACACACACACACATATATATATATAGATAGATACACTATACATGTGTATATAGAGGGTCGGTGTGGTCTCTAGCGCTGTTGTCCGCCAAAAAGTGAGACCAGAGAATCTCTAGTTGGCAATGCACCAAAGAGCAACGGAGCGGATGCTGTCGCGGTGTGGTTGTCTCAATTATTTCTGTTGCATCCTCCTGACTCTCTCGTATGCGAAGGCAAATTTTCGCATATTATTCTCCGAAAATGACACGAGTGCCGAGCAGCATAGAGCCACGAACCGCGACGACAGAGGAAATATTAAATTTTCGGAAATATGCAACACGAGCTAGCTCAACGCGGAAATTATAATGAGATCGTAAACATGTCCCTAATAGTTGTCCACGATTCATATTTCCTAAAAACTATATGGACGAAACTGTCTTCAACCTTTTTCCCCAATTGATAAGTTGAAAAATTAAAATAAATAAAATTCAACAATAACAAACAATAAATTAACTTTAATGTCGAAGATATGAATTTTGAATAATCAAAATGAAAAATTTTAATTAACAAATAATGTAATTATTAAGAATATGGAATTATTCGACCCAAAAAAGCATATAGTATCTCGATAAAAATTCTTCTATTAAACAAAAAAAAATCACAAGTTTTATAGTATGAAAATAGAGAGTCAGCGGATTCGCTAGTGTAGCTTCGACTATTTCCATGGGAACGACGTGTACATTTTCGCAAATTCAGGGGGATTCTCGACAAAACATCCGAAGCGAATGTAAAGCAAAATTTTGCATTGTACGTGAATAAAACGAAATATACGGAGAATTCCTGAATGAGCGGAGAAGCGCATGCATGATGCAGTTACCGGAGAAGTCGAGTCGTACTAGACGCCGGAAGTGTCGATCCGATTTCTGCGCTTCGATCTTCTCTCGCTGCTCGGATTATATACACGAAAGGGAGAGAGAGAGAGAGAGAGAGAGCGAGATTTTATTTCGCTGACTCTCACTCCTCACTCCGTATTCAAATTCATCGTGACGATATATGCATTTTATACTGCATTTGTCGCGATGTATTCTGTCTGTCTAGATTTTTGTTTTGCCATTTTTTATTTATTTTTATATGTATATATACGTAAGAGATATTTCAGAATTTCTCGTCTTTGCCATTGGATCGTGTGGCTCGATTTCATTGGAGACGATAAACCGACGTAATGTTTGAAAATTTACAATTTTGCATTATTTGGCTGAGAGAATTAATATAATTTTTTTTCGTCAATTTTGCTATAAGATTTTATCACAGTTCGTTATTGTTAATATTACATATTGGATAAATTTTTTTTTTTTTTTACCAAATACGATAAATTTGAATGAACACAAAGGCCGAGAAAATGGACAGGGGACTCAAGTTGCAATATATCGACCGACCATGTAACTTTTGCGTGCATGCGGCCTCGGGCAAGTTTCCGACCATATATATGGCGGTCACTATTGTAGTCGTAGTTCAAGAGCGCTTTTTATTTTCACCTTTATGCACATATAAATGATTGATGTAACAAAGTTATAGTGGAAAAACTTTCCATGCAGAAGTTCGACGATAGAATTAACGAATACCTCAAGATTAATATTTAATCTCACAGACATCGTTCAACACCGAATGTGAAAGGGTTACGAAGATCGATGTCCATTAAAATTTGATGTTTCATCCAATAAAAATATTTAATGCAATCGAAAACACAAAATAAAAATGAATTTTTCTCAATAAATTCAGTTGCATAAAATTGACAATTGAATTTTATCGAATTGTAAACGAGACGTGCGCTAAAGTATTTTTAAATAAATGTTGCTCGTGCATTGAGTCGATAATATTTACAATCTCGTCTGCACATAACGTAATTTCCCCAACACTAATGATTAAGACGTCATTTAAAAAATTTGTAATTACATTAAGTTGGTTAATCAACTTTGAGGAAACGTTGCTCTGTTTAAAAAGTAAGTAATTATTTTGATTGATTGCCAAATTAGTTCATGATGAAAAAATACATTTACTTTAAAAGCACAGAAAAAAAATCATTCTCCCTGCCTCGCCGAGTATCTATATACCTGAGCACTCAGGCTACGCGCACATTTCCACTTTTCCTTCGTCTATAATACTAAAAAGACATGTATACAGTCAGTTTCGCTATGAAGTTAAAAATAATTAAACTATGAATATCTCGAGTATACTTTTTTTTCCAATTCTTTATTTGTTGCATATTTGCAACATTTTTATTTTTCACATGCGTCTACAGTTTAAATCGTATAGTAATTAATCATCGCCAAAAATCAGCTGTGTAATCGTTACTTTTTATAGAAACGCAATAACTTTTTATAGAAACGCAATAATGACACGGGAATATATTTGGCACAATTTTTTTTACATCAAAGATATTTTTTTTTTTAACAATTTATTATTCATGACACGTCGAAGTTGCAATGAGCATTGGCTTGGCATTTTTATGTGAAAATGACATTAACTAATAAAAAAAACTCACCGGTTGATCAATGTGTCCGTGATCGAGGACGATCCTAGAAAGTGTTGCGCGACCTGTACTTGTAAGAGAGAGAGAGAGAGAGAGAGAGAGAGATGTCGAGATCGCAACTCACAAGTTGGTTCTCGGACTTCTCGTAGTGTAAATTCCGTAATAATTTTTGAATGTTCCAAACATCAAAAAAGCAAGCAATTTCACGGATAGAGAGATGAAACTGAAAAGCGAGTCACAAAACACACTATATATCCCATTCACGATGTAGCTTCTGGTTCACTGGGTATGCGTCGCTCTCTATTCCCGCGGGGGAATTGAGCGAGCGAGCGAGAGAGCGAGAGAGCGAGAGAGCGAGAGAGAGAGAGAGAGAGAGAGAGAGAGAGGAGGACGTACTCGTTTAATTGCTAGCAACAGGTGATGCGAGCATAGCGAACAACTGACACTTTGGGTTTTCACTTCGATCAGCGGATACTCGCAAAAACAAACATATATAGGAGAGAACAAACAACGTTTTATTAAAAAACATATGTGCCCAATTGTTTACAAAACGTATACGTAATTGTTCGATGAAAAAATCGATAATAAAATATCGTTGAAAATGAAACACTATAGAACACAATAATTTTTTTTACCATATAGATATCGCCGAATGGATTGTACTGGATTTTTTTTCAGTTTCTTCAAGTTTTTATCCTTTAACATATCCGAAGCAATTTAATCTATCACATAGATAGGTACTAAACGACTGTATTTTTAAGCGCGCCTTTCACTATATGAATGCAGATTTTTTTTATGCGACAATATCGCTTAAAACTCGCCGCACATTTTGTTTAAAAAAATTGCACGATTGACATGTATTTCCGATATTACATTTATATTATAAACTTCGTCAATTATCACATGAACATATTCGAGACAAAAAAAAATAGAACTTTTTTGAAAATTGATGGTAATTGATGAAGGAAAGAAATAATGCGCGAAATCCGCGCGTATAAGAAAATGTTTTTGAAACTACTCGTATCGCGTGTATTGAATATTACAGTCGGACTGGTGGCGTTATCGGACAGCGAGTCTAGCAACCAGCCTGAGCTTGGAACGATTTCTTATTCCTCCTTCGCGTTCTCTCTCGTTCTTCCCAACTTTTTTATTTAGCTCTCGCGGTTCAGCATTCGTTAGAAAAACCTTTTCCCGTCTTCGTCTTACTCTGTAAATCTATATGTAGCTCTCTCCCACTCCAATGGAATCTACACAAACAAATTCCACCTACCAAAGGTAATATTCACATCTGTATATGAGCACAAATCTTCCTTATGTGCAACGCATTAAGTTTGTAATGTGTGTGGGCATGTATGGGACAATCCATTTCTATTTAACTCGACCAAAATCTCACCCTGACACTCTCAGATTTGGTAAATTACTTTTTATATCAACGCACTACACGCTCAAATTTAAAAAAATATTTTTTCCGAGCTTTAGTTATTTTGAATTTTTTCAAGTAATAACGCTCAATGTAAAATTATAACAAAAATTCCGTGATGACGATATATCTAAGCCTATCCTAAAGAAAGGATCCATTTTCTTTTATAATTTCTTTAGTAACAAACTAATTGAAAAAACCATTGAAATGACGAACAAAAATTTTCCAATAATTTTTCAACAATTTTCTTCGTAAAATTAATGATTAATTTTCTCTGTGCAATAATATAGCCAAATGCGAGCGAGTCAGGTTCAAACGTTCGTCGAGTTGGCATAAAATGCCGTGTACATAATTCTCATGAAAAAAGTTTCGTATGAAATTGCATGAGCTGACTTATTGTTTTGTTTTAATGATCTGACGCCATGGTGCCTTATCGGTGATATACAAACCGAGCTGGTGGCGAGGACACCTTTGCGAGTTGAAAAACGTGAGCAACGTTCAAAAAGTTCGTATGTTATAATTACAATGAAAAACAGTAAAATTTTGATGAGCCAAAAAAATATTTATGCATTTAAATGGCAATGTGATAAAATTCATCCAATTTATTCGAATGCATACGCGTCTGTGGCAAGTTTTGATTCTAATAATATACTATATATATGCGATATATTACGATATAAAATATATTTCTTACATTATAAGGAAAATTTGCTCAGCTCGGAGAATTTTCTAGATATTCCTATAATATGACATATGTTTATATAGGTATGATGCTGGCTCAAGGTCTTTCTCGTTACAATGAAATTGCATCTAATCGCTTTTCATTGTCGCCACGATACGAACTCCTCGACGGTCTACAGCGTATATTGAGAAACTTCGCTGACCAGGAAATTTTTAGCCGATTTAAAAACAGCTGAACTAAAAAAAACAATATCTTGACTGAAAAACTTCGATATCTCAAAAATTTATTCTCGTCAAATATCACCAACGCTTTCAAAATATTTTGTATTATCGGAGTCTGAAGCAAATGCGATATTGTAGTTTGATTTTTTTTTAAACTTTTCAACGGTGAAAAAAAGTGTGAAAACAAATTAAATTCGATCTATCGCGCTGTCGATGCTATTGGACCAAACGCATATTGTATGGGCAGTTGAGCGGCTGCAGTTGGAAAATTTACTACGTGCGCATTTTGGGTACGTAATATAATACGTAGTAATATACGTAATCCCTTCATCGACGCAGAACGGCGTGACATGTGCGTATATAATATATATATATATATATATATATATATATATATATATATATATATATATGTATATACATACATATCGCATCACATTAGAGAGGCACACGTAATCCTGCAAACCGGCTGCATAATCGACCGTGGAATTGAATTCTCTCTGCACATTCCATTAAGTCAGCCTAACACACATCAGAGAGGTACAACGACGAACGAGTAGCAAAAGCGGCAGCCACTGGCAATGAGATCGCTATCGCAACGAGCTTTTGCGTGGCTCTCACAAAGCCGTTCGGATTATTATGGATTATCTCCACCAACAGAACGAAAAACCGCAAAATTTGCTTTATCTCGATCTGATGCCTTGAAAAACGGCGACTTGAACAAAAAAGGCCATATGAAAAGCTTACGGTATTCTAAATGCATAATGAATCATACATAAAAGAAAAAAATATCAGCGAGCAGGATTTTATATTATAAAATAATTTAATATAATATTAAATATGAAAATAAAATAATTTGATATTTTTCCATCGGGTGATGTAATTTGCAATGATAATTGAAACTTTTCCTTCCATACCGTTCTAATCGCTCTCTCTCTCTCTCTCTCGATCAGATACTCACTAAGGGTGGAAAGTTTGAAGGAAAAAAACAGAAAAGATCGATTTTCCAAAACGTTTAGGTATGAGCCCAGCGGATATTCGGAACAAAAAAGGCCACATGAAAAGTTTACGGTATCCTGAATGCATAATGAATCATACATAAAAGAAAAAAATATCAGCGGGCAGGATTTTATATTATAAAATAATTTAATATAATATTAAATATGACAATAAAATAATTTGATATTTTTCCATCGGGTGATATAATTTGTAATGATAATTGAAACTTTTCCTTCCATACCGTTCTAATCGCTCTCTCTCTCTCTCTCGATCAGATACTCACTAAGGGTGGAAAGTTTGAAAGAAAAAACAGAAAAGATCGATTTGCCAAAACGTTTAGGCATGAGCCTAGCGGATATTCGTCCTCCATTAGTAACGAATTAATCATTTGTCAGGAATAAATCGGTGCTATAAGGAGAAGGGATTAACTTTGCGAGACAAGAAATTCAACGAGCGAAAGACTGAATGAGAAAGAGAGAGAGAAGAGAAAAAGAACGACCGGAGTGAGCAGGGAAGCGAGGTAGCCGGCCGTGATAAATCGGGCTTCTTTTTTTCCGCGCTGACGCGTTGCCCGCGATCATTTATAATATCGGATTACGCTATCAATCGGAGTCGCCCAGGGGCCGAAGCCCGTGGGCGTTGGACCGCGTCGTTTCTCTCACGTACTATACAGGCGAGAGGAGCCAAAATCGTGATCGTTATGTGACATTTTTATATATTTTACCCTCTCTCTCTCTCTCTCTCTCTCTCTCTGGACACTTTTCGTCCATAGGGATTCACGTTTATAACTCTTCCGGACTTGTTATTTCACTATACGAGCGTCGCTTTTATCACATATTCGCATTTTTACTGTATTGTCGATTTCCAGCAAATGTGTCAAGCTTGCGGGCCGAAACCTCTTACGCTTTTTTACGATGATGATCGCATTGTGTGTATGTGTGTCGTTCATGTGTTGATATTACGCGGTAAGAAAGTTCCCTTGGCCACAAGCTAGCTATGAACAACAGCAGTAATTTATATATATATATATATATATATATATATATACATCGATCCAAGAGCGCAATTCAGAAACAATTTCGACCCTCGGTGGTTTCTCCTATTTGCTACGGGGAAATTGCGCCTGCTGACGTCACGTCCGCCGATTCTCTGGCCGACAGGGAGCTCGGAACTTTAGTAGTACGTGTATACTGGCACTGTGCGACAGAGCATCCGATTGTTTCGTTCCACGCTCGAGCAATCGATCGTCCCTATCTATAGTTCACGATATCACAGTGCAAACTACTATCTATATATCTACATATATACGTATGTATATGGGGAAAGGGTGAGATTCCGCCATAATCATTCGCCTCGTCGGAAACGAAGGAGCCGTGCTGAACCGAGCCTATTTCCGGTTGAGGTTACATACGAGTATGTATATAGACATGTAACTATATCGTGTACTATATAAGGAATCTCGAGGCATCATTCACGAACTGCAAGCTCTTAAGGAGGCGTCACGGTTACACGTAGATCAAACAAGTACTAAGTTTCGAAAAATTGTTTCCAGATCATAATAGAGAATTGACAGTGGACGTGGACTGAAAAATTTCCACATCGTTGAGAAAACGGAATGATACCCTTTGGAATAATGTGAAAAATTGTGTAGACAAGTTTTAAAAATGAAAACGAATTTACGTCGAGGGTAATCAATTGAAAAATATCAGTTTAGTGTAGAGAAAAACTGATGCACTATTTTTCATGACACATTTCCAACCCAGTAATCTTTCGTTCATTGCAATCTTTAGTCAAATTTTTTATCTCGGACTGAGTGTATGGCAAAACCGAAATGTCAATACCGACGAATTTCCTATATGGCTACAAATTAAATCGAGTGTCTCTATTTAATCATATTTCGAATACTGTGTCAAATTTGATCTGAATTATGCTTTATCATGGTATATACTATCTGCCTCTAAAATACTGAGAAAAAATCATTTTTATCGTGGATTTATCGTAATAGTCGAAGCACCTTAATAAAAATAAACTAGGCTTGATTATTGCAAATGTTAATTTTCCTAAATGCAAGCTGCGGTTCAGCTAAACGCCAAAACCAATCCCTGTCTTATTGTCAGTTACATTTTGAGATGTTCGAAACTTAACGAACTTTCCATCTTCATGAATCATAGCCAAGTAACAAGCAACTCTGATAAACTTGGATAGAAATCACAGTCTTCTGCGGTAACGTGGCACGAAGTGGAGCGGAGAATCTCAAGTTTCGACTGGACCCCTGGTGGATGATTACAGGCATGTTGCAGAAGCTCACGAGAGAGAGAGAGAGGCAAAGAGAGAGAGAGAGAGAGAGAGAGAGACAGAGAGAGAGAGAGAGAGAGAGAGAGAGAGAGAGAGAGAGAGAAAGAGAGAGAGAGAGAGAGAGTTCACGTGACTTTTGACCCTCTCGAGCTACCGCCGTTACTATTATTGTTATTATTATTATGGCTATACTCACCGTAACGTCTGTCGAGCTGGCCAACATTATTGTTCCTTCGGTCTAATAACTGAGAGTGCTTCGGCGCTCATAAGAGCGGGTGAGAGATCTGACGAGACCTATAAGCAAGAAAGCTTTCTCGCTTCCCGTTGAATTTCCACGTCGATTCTCCATTGAGTTAAAATTTAGCACCTGCCGTAGAATCTCCTTGGACTCCATTTCCTTATTGTGGCTCTACGACTTGGATGCTGCGCAGCTGCTCATATCAAGAGCAAAAAAAATATCGTCTCCTTTTCGTCTTTTTAGACGAGGGAAAACTTTTTTTATGTTTTTTTTTTCTCAATCTCCCTTCTTCCGCATCGTCGCGTCAACTTCTCCAACGCCATGGCACTCTGCACTATGAAATGATTTTTCTCATCATCATACCGACATGATATGTTTGCTTAGCATACACGGACGAAATCTCTTCCTCCACAATACACGTAGTCGCGGTTTGCACTGGTGAAGTTCGTGGACTTGCGTTTTTCACCGTAGCGAATAGAGTAAAAGATCCAAAAGCCGGAGGGTGTTACAGAGAGACCTCTCTGAGTTGAATTTTCTGATGTAAGAGTCACTCTTGCCTACTCCCAGTCGAGGGTAAACTTTCTTTCGGTGGTTTTACTCGACGAGCGACGACGGGAAATTGCGCCGTTTGTTTACCTCAGTCTTATGGGCCTCACCAGTTTCCTTTCACCTCTCAGCTGTATATGTGCTCTCTTTTTCCCTATGAAGATGAAGCGCCATGTTGTTCTGATCTGACGGTGCGAAAGGGAAAGAAAACCCGTTCAGCATTTCAAAGACCATTCAAGCGCAATTAAAAAGGAATCAAAGTTGTAATCGTTCTTTTTTTCATTACACGAATAAGACGAGAACAGAATCATTCCGACAAATCGACTGAAATGGAAGGGTCGTCGTAAATTTATTTCTTTCCACGAATTCTACCTTTTAATTAAACTCCCCAACGGACTAGATAAATCTGCTTGGGGGTTCTACTCAGCTTGAAATCAGACACCGATGGCAAAATTCTTACTTATTTTTCACCCCGTATACGATATAATTATTTCTCCAGGAGAAATGAAGTACAAATACTCGGAGCAAACTTTGAGCCATCGATACATCACCTAAGAATCAACGCGGATTTTCTCGAGAAGTGGTATTTAATCAAACTTCTCCCTCGACCCCTCTCCGGTGCTTTGTTGTCGATGCCGCGAAACTAAACACCAAACAGAAGCGAAGCAGCGTGATAAAGTCACGGATCTCACTTGGCAATCTCTCGTGAATCCTTTGGCCATTTCTCTGTCGTTTCTCGAGGGTGGGACGTTTCTCGTACCGAAGTCCCCAAGGCATCTTGGGTTCTTCGAGCAGAATACTCCATGTTGATCATCCGGATAGCACGTTAGAATCAGACGCAGCACCATGGCTAAGAGTTGACTCGTCTCTTTTACCTCGATACTTCTCTACTGCCTCTATCTCTATCTCTATCTTTGTATCCCAAGGGTATTGTTCCTTCGGGAAACGGTGTGCTCCGGGGCGCCTCTCACGACTTTACTGCGTTCATTCGGTGACGAACTGATACGAGAGGCAAAGAAAACGACAACGGTACAGTGTCAAAAGGAAACAGACGGAGAGAGAGAGAGGGAGAGAAAGAAAACCGATAAAAAATGTAAAGCAGAAACTAACAAAAGAAATATCGTACTTGGATCAATCTGGAATCTTGCAACCTGTTTCCCGACTTGGAATTCCAGAAACATAAGTGAGCAATCTTGTCAAATCTGAGGAATCAATTTTTGTACGTCCATCGTTACCTGAAAAAAAAAATAAGATTTATTGTTTCGCTAGTTTAACTTAAGGACGAAAAACTATCCACACTTGGAAAAATAAAATAAAAGAGCTTCTTTTTTGCTTTCCTCCCGTGCACTGACGTCTCTGGACTCCCTCCCTTAATTTGATAAACCTGTAAAGAATGTTCACATTAGCGTAAAAAAGTTACCACAAAACAACTGTCAGGCAATCCGGATTCTGGATTTTTAGTAGGATTTATCCGGATTCCGTACATACTGGATTTCCATAGTTCAGTAGTTTGTGGACTTTAGTGAAAAGACTTGAGCTTAGCTCTACTTTTGAAACTCTAACGCCAGTAATAACCAAAACGGGCGTTGGTGAAAGTAAACAAGACCGTGAAAATTTGCCTGCGCATCGAAACCAGCCAATTTTTTAACCCAAATCACGAGTGCAGCTGATCATATCGAATGCAATCAACGATTGAAATTATTCTTAGCGACGAAATAATATTATCAATGGGGAAATTAAAATTGATTCTTATAAATTAACATTTGAACCACCGGAAATCCGTATGTTAATTTGAAAAATCATAATTTCATCTATTTTACCTTAAAAAAAAATAAACTTAATAAAATTGTCGAGCGTCCCAAAGTCGGGAATACGAGTAATTCTTCTCGCAAAATTTCTGCCATGATTCCATGAAATTTGTTTCCATGAACTCGATATATTTTATAATTATAATACATTAGCTATCGACGTGTTACACAAAAGATATCCGGATACGGCTGGATGTTCTCTGCGAATGCCCAATTTCACGTGTACTCAACATACAAAGTTAACCGAGCACCCCTGGATAAGACTATAACTATATAGGCTCAAGTCAGTATCCCGGCGTTGATCGCCCATAATTGAAGGATTTCTACATGGGAGCGCGCAATTTCAATAGTTGAAAACTCGGAGGTTTCGTGTGCCAGTGAAATTGCATATGTTTTGCCAAGTCTCAACTCCACCTTCAACTGGTTAGTTCCTGGAACTGACCAAAACTCATCGTGACTCGAAGGGTGCAAACGCATATTTTATCTTGTATACATATATGTACTTGCTATACATATATGTACTCTATTATACATGTATGTACAACTATTGAGGTTGCTAACGATTCACCAGGTGGTTTGTGAGTTGATTTGGCGTCATTAAAAGCACAAACTGACGGTAGGGGAACGATACTCACCGTTTGTACGGCGATTATCAGCACGCACTTGGGAATTCAAATTTCTTTGACATGCTCAATTATCATAACGATATAGCACAATATTTTCGCAATCGCCAAGGCCCGGGGGCTTACATTAAACTTACAAATTGCGCGTCTAGCGTGTCTTAAAAAAAAAAACTTTAACCTTTGACATCAATTTCACCCCTTTTTTAATAATGCTCGACAAATTGAAATTATGCTTGAAATTAGTTTCACATTATTCAATGTACCTTAATTCATTCGCAAAGGGCTCGAAAAAATTCAATAACCAAACAACCTTCAAGTGCAAGAGGATAAATTTGATTACAGGTTAAGAGAGAGAGAGACAGATTTCCTGCTATAATTAATATTATTTTTTAACTGTAATATTTTTAGGAATATCAAGAAAAAAAAAGATTTTTCTCAACTATGACCCTGCCGAGATAACGGGCCGCGTACATTGTGGCGAGAGTGGCTGAAAGTTTCTGGCACTAAACTGACGTGATAACAAAGTTCAGTTTGCCGCCCCCCCCCCTGGCTCTTTCTACCTCGCTCTCTTATTCTCGCTGCAAGGCAAAAGTTATTCGACTTTCCTTTAATAAAAGCAGCAGTAAAGTATGGTAAAGTGGATGTATGTGTATTATCGAGTACACGAAAACGTTTCGCTGTATTAGCTGAGGAGGAACAAGAACCTCTCTTAGATACTTGGCATCCTCGACTCTTTATAGCGCGCCACTCTTTCTCGAACAGTTAAACGGCTTTTCGAGCATCTTGGCGCCCTTCGGTGTATATTTTCGGGATTATTCTTCAACACTCGCTCATCGTTCCAGTTATACTATATTATTTTTTTCCAGCGAAACATAAGGAAAAATGAAGTCAATAGCAGATGACTATCCTGGAGAAAGAAAATCCCATTATCAAAATACTAATTCTGCTATCCATGTATTCTTTACCCACTTTACCGCCGTGATGCATTGTTTTAACAAACATGGAATGAAAGCTCGCGGGGGAAACTTTGTCTCTCAAAAGCATCATGAGCCCTGAGGGATTAACTTGGCAAATTAATCTTTCCCGCAAAAGCCAGCAAAGACAAAATGAGCATTCAATTAGCGCTCGTAATACTCGACTTATTATCCGCAAATGCAATCCTATTTCGAGGTGAGTCAGACGCAATTCAGATAGACGCGATGACGGGCTGAGGGAGAAAAGGGAGAGTCTTCACCCCCCTTCACGTAATCGTCGAAGCGGACTATCCTTAAATGTAATAAGAGTGGAGTAAGAGACACCGTCTAAACGAAATTAATTCACTCATTTCGAGCAGCAACGAAACATTTCAACGTAATCGCACTTATAAGCCGGAGTAAGGGGAGAGGGGCGGATTGTCTCAACGTCTCGTTGACAAAAGATTGAAGAAACTTCGTACCAACTACCATCAGATAGTCGTGTACTTCACCTGCCAGAGAAATCTTTCTCCTATTCAACATACATAATCGCGTTACAATATCACAAAGGGAAGTACCCAAACCCAAACGAAGTAGTCACTCAACATAAAGATTTTTAGCCACATAGTTAATGTGCCCTTTCCATATGTTCCTTATATTCTGTTTTTGGCGGGTTTCATTCTCTAGCGGTATATTAAATCGCCCTTATCTGTCTGAACCCTCCTCATGCATATGCGACGAAAGCACCGGGGTAATATAAAATATAAGTAAACGATTGTACTAAAGGAATTTTCAACAATGAAACACTCAAACGCTTGCTTTCTAGGAGGATCATATGTTTCAAGAACATAATTTTTGAACGCCTGTCGGGCAAGAAGTATAAACGAGCGTTATTCTAATGTTCACTGCTTATTTCAGAGTCTCGTTGAGTTTTGTCACGTTTTTAGGAGGCCCCGAATCCGGTTCTAATTATTTTTTTCCCCTTCGTTTGCGGACGAAGAGGAATGTTTTAGCTAAAATAGCAAAAAATCTGCTATTCTAAGCTAAGCCATTTTTCTCTGTGTAAACGAAAATTCCGGTGTCAGTTGGCCTGCGATAACCCTTGCCACATTATTTTATCGGAGCTACCTGATGTGTATATTTCTGCACGGAAAGTGTATTTAGTCAATGACATAAACGCTCCCTCATGAAACTGTATATGAAATGTTCCTCTCCGTGTCACAATTTCGAATCATATAAATGGGCGGATACCATGACCCAATTGGTCGGTCTCTCTCACTATATGCTGTCTCAGCAGTTCGTGCTGCACGGAACACGTTTTGTCCCTTCGCGGACCGAATTAATTTGTCCTGCAGAAAGCACGTTTACACGTCGTGGACGAAACGAACCCCAACGATTCCGTCTCTTCTCGCTCCCCTTCTCTTTCTCTTGTTCTCTGCTACGCGTTTGTGCAGCAATTCGCCTTTTACTCCGTTTTACACCCTCCCAAAAAACTGCCCCTCCCCCCACCCCTCTTGCCCTTCGTTCTTCTATCCACGGCTTAAACTCTCCCACAGTCAGTTCGCTCTCCTTCTCCTCCACTCCTGTGACCATTATCGCAGATGAACTTTTTGTTTTCCACAAAATTGCTGCCCCCCCCCCCCCCCCCAACAGGTCTGCCCAGAAACAGTGAAAATGTGCCAGTTTGCCAGTTTCGTGTTTCAATCTTCTCGGTGAAAATTGCAATGTGTTTTGCTATGAACATATATCGGTATATATCTTGATTCAAATGTAGGTTTTTGTATCTTTCCACAAACGTAATTTGAAAAATGAATTTTGTTTTGAGTGCATATTCTATATAGAGAAATTGAGAATGCATGATTGAATTTTTTTATTTTTTACGGCTTTTGCATTTATAAATGAGATTTCTTAGAAATTTCCTTGGTGATGTCACAGATGCCAATGGTTGTAGCTTTATTGAATCTGTATAAAACTTCTGCATCTTGGGGAATTATTGTGCTGAATTTTCCAGCTTTTGAGAGTTGCCAGCACTTTATGAAAGTGTTCAGCTCCGTGAGATTCTAATTTTCATCCCTGACAGGATTCTCCTGTGCTGCACACAGTTATTCTTTGCACGACTTCGGCCTCGGCTGTTTCTTGACATTGAAATTACATGTTCGGTCGTCATTTGCGTTTCAACTCATCATCATCATACACATTTAAGCTTGAATATCCAAGTCTGCAGTTTGCAAAGGGTCGGATACACCTCGCGAGTGTGCTACAGAAACCGAGATACTCTTCTCGGTACTGAGACGAACGCTTTTGGTGCACACAAAGACACGTTTAAATAAGGTTCGTGCTACTGGAATGCTGATGAATTTATGATGCTTTCACTTAGAGTTTTCACTTCCTTTCGCGCGAAAACGTTCACTCGACCGGCTGCATCATCAGCACCGAAACAGCAAAAAGAACAGCATCTCATCCTCTTGATATACTAAAGCTGAAGAGACTGAATGTGTATGCATCTCGGGGCGTGAGGATCATCTCATTTGCATTCCTTTGCAATCCTCTGTCTTCTCACCCCATTTTTGAGAGAATGACGTCCCACCGGCATACCCGAGCGAATACCGATCTTTCATCGTTCAAACGAATGACGTTGGCCCACGGGCCAAGCAAACTTCTCGTTTCTCGTGAAAAAACAGCATCACCCTTCATAAAATATCACCCTTCTTATATACCTATGAATTATTATTATCATTATTATTGTTATCATTATCATTATCATTATCATTATCATTATCATTATTATTATTATTATTATTATTATTATTATTATTATTATTATTATTATTATTATTATCTACTTTCCAACTTTTTTTCTCAATTACTTGGGATCGAAGCGATGCCTCGTTGTTCTATCTAGAACACGACAAAAGTGGTCCATCCAGCTGGTTGGTTAAAAAGAAAAATGAGGGTTGCCATGAGAAGAAATATGTGAAAAAAAATATTACCTCACACTTGTATTGGTTGTTTCATCAAGCTCACACAGTTGTGTAAGCTTGACGAAGCAACCAATCCTCAGACTTCCCTTTGCAAAGTTCTGCAAAGGGAAGTCTGAAGAAAAAATACAATATACGAAGAAATCGTGAACGCAATCAGCGTTTTATCACTAAATTTTCGTTGCCATAGAAATCTACCTCAACTCCTAGCTGTTTTTCATCTCACTCCCTGTGGAATTTAGTGTTCATGGTAGTAGAATGATTAAAACGTAATTGTTGAATCGCTTCAATCCGTTATAATCTTGCGAGCGTGATAATTAAAAAAAAAGGGGGGTGAGGAAGAGATGCGATAAAACGTGAAGGGATAATAAGTGGTTACGATCGGAGATAAAACGAGAACGAGAAGAGAGGGAAAGACGTTAGTGGAATGATGACGTATGATAAAGGATCGCTTGGTACCAGGCAAAACAACTCACAAAGCCGAGCAAAATAACGAGCTACAGAGAGCCCCATGTCCTGCGGCATCATCAATGTCTGTGCAGGAGGAGATTATTGCTTGCACGCCAATTCGAGCTTACGAGAACTCTCCGACTATACGAGCCATGGTGAGCCATTCAATAACCCCGTATATACGGACGACGATGCTGCTCCTGTCAGTAGAATCGCGGGAAAGGGGGAGAGAGGAGCTTTATGCCTCCCTGGTATTTCAGTTGATTAATGCAAAATTGTTCGACGTCATAATATACTACCAGGTATGGAATGCTCATGGTTGACATCGAAGGAAGACTCGAGGGATGGCGTAAACTATAATATGAAGATAGTACACGAGTAACGAAAGATATTTAATTATCTACAAGGAGAGCATAATGGATTTATTTTTCTTCAGTTATTTATCATTGACAATTTATCATTATCCTTTGCATCGAAGTAAATTAATTCAACCAAAATCTACTAGTTCGAATATAGGACAATTTATAAATCGGCCAAAAAGATTTTAATTCAATCTTTTATACAATTAAGCTTTACGATTAATGTGTAATAATTGGATATTTTTCAATACGCATATTGAGTTACGAACGATTTCGACTGACGACAACTGCTCGATTAATTTTGCAACCAAAATAAAAAAATCATCCACCCAGAGTGAAGAGATGTGAGATATGGAATTTTGAACAATTCGATTATCAACCTTCCAAAGACAATTTCGAGAACAAAACCTGTTCACGTTTTTGCAACCACTGGCTGACAGAGATGAGACGTTCTCTCGATTTTCTACCCTCAAGACCGCCTCGTTCAAGCAAAAAAGTTCTTTCCATCCAATCTTTCGAGACTCGTCCATCCCTGTCTTTTGCATTTTGAGAGTTTACGATGCCGTCGCTCGAGCCTAGCCCGGTATTCAACGCACATGATGCTCTCAGCATACGAGATGAATCCAACCACATTGCATGCCTCGAGATAACGCGAGAATCCATTGATTTTTCATCCGGGATTTCACTCGAACTTCCTTTCCCTCGTCTCGCATAATCAACCGATTTACCGATCTCATGCAATTCTTTATTGTCTCGCGAATTTTCCATTCCGCGCGTATCCAAAAAAACTGGCTTCCACATCAGGTGCATTCTCGTCACGCTACTTTCCGGGCAAAGATCACGCACAGTTTCGTACAATTTGTTAAGAAGTCTCTCCTGTCAAAATTACAAAACGATTAGTTTTTTCATTTTTAACCCCTCGCGCTATTTGTCACTCGCTCAATTTTACAACAATTTGGTGCTTACCCCATCTACCGTGATACGCTTATTGGATGATTTTCTTTTTTCCATTTAGTATCATCGAGTCACATGTAAGAAATACAAAATATTCAAAATAACCTTCGATAAAAATAATGACAGCGATCTCGTCTATCGAAACAACTGGCAACTAAATTATCAAATTCATCGTAGGAATAATCTTAATAAAATAATTCTTGGCACCGAAATTATGAAGTTTAGTTTCATCAACCATGCCACGAGCGCCACCATGTGGCGTTACGCAGTTCGATACCGTTAAGTGAAGTAAATATTACCGTCTATAAATGCAAAGCACGTAGCGCCACAACATATGACGTTCGGCTATCACATATTTTTCGTGCTTTTGATGCATCATCGTATGAAAAAAAAAAATTAAAGGCCTTATCTATGATAAAAGCATCACCTCCGCAAATATATACATAGATTCATATGTGCCTGTGTGTGCGATGTGCACATAAAGGTGTACGACTTATAAATATCGTAACCTATCGGGGCTTTAGCGTGAACGAAGTTTCGCATAACTTCTCATTGATCCGAGGCGACACGTGCGGCAGAGAGAAACGGCAATCGATACTTCTCTATATCGATACTTTTATGTGCCTCTCGTCTTCATTGGCCTATGCATACTAAAATACCTTTTTATCCAATATAGCTCATTTTTTGAGGAGAAATATAGTGATGGCCAAGGAACGAGAGAAAGAATGCTGCATCACAATAAAAGGTCACACAGGTGAGTATTAAAAAGCCTCCGCGGAATCGAACAAGCAGCTGACCCTCCGCAATAATACTCGAAGCAAAATGGACGCACACGCGATAGCATTGAAAATTAATAACGTTCCTCGTTCGAGAGTACGTTCTATTTATATATGTATACATCGCGATGGCGGTTCGACGTTAATTAGAAGCTACTCCTCTGATCCCTAGAATGAGAGAATGACGCGCATATACATATATATAGAAGCTGTGCATAGTACTCCATGCGGTGTTTCCATCGGATGAACGTAGAATTCGCGAGCAACGTGTTTTCAACGAACAATGTGCTGGTCAGACACAAAGCTGGTCAGTAGCCGTTGAAACTATATACATAGATATATGGGGCATTCCAGGCCAAATCGACCAAGCACCGAATGACTCCAATTTTTATAAATGTTTCTTTTGTCTTTTTTTGCTTTTTTTTTAATTGATTTAACACTGAACAACAGTGTTAAATTAATGATCAACATAAACGATTTTTTCTTTCATCCATAGCGAATTTTGTGTTCCGAAATAAACATATATTTTCAGACATTTCACACACATTTCACAGACATTTCACACACATTACACTAGTAAAATATCAAGTCCACGAAAAATACCAAGAAACAAATTTGTAACATGCTATACGTATTTGTTTAATAGTTTTCATACTAACCGATTTCTCGTTTAATCCTAAAATTGGCCACCCAATATTTTTCTAACGCTGGTAGAAGAAGTTAATAAACGGCAATCTACAAGAGTCGTAGGTCGTAGGTCGAATTCATGCGAAAGACCCCATACACATTCATATATATATTTAGAAAAATTTACGTTCAAAAGTATATATTTATACACGAGAGCGTTTCAACGCCAATTATAGTTAAAAGGAAAATGAAAAAATAAAAACGCAACGTTGTCTTCTTATGGAAAACCATCATTATTATAGAAAGATTTTTCATAAAACCAACTAATTCTGGCCAAGCTCAACTTTCCTATTATAAAATATGATTCTCGAGAGACTGACGTTAATGAGAAGTGTGCAACTGACGAGTACAAAGACATTTTTAGATGAAAATCTGAAGTAAATTTTAATTGATGTGGTTTCAAGTGAAAACGTGACGTTATCGATCAGACAAGCCAGCACGACGTTTGGCTCAAGCGTCTCTCTCGTCTCTCCGCGCGTCCATATCTCTCGTTTTCTCCATCTCTCTCCTCTAGCTCTATATCGCGAGCGACAGTTCAATTAATTCAACATAGAAACGGACTAGTTTTGCACCGAGGTATCCGTCTCGTATTCTCTCGTATTGCCGCAGCCCCCCCCCCCCCCCCCGCCCCACCTGTCTCCACCACCCCCTTCCCTAATAACTGTCGCCATATTCCGTGCTGAAGGGCGACAAGGGGATGGAACAAACCTCCCGACGAAAGATCGAGGGAGATGCAAGAGTGTGAGAGACGAGACTAGAGAGTCAGTCCCGTGGGAGACATTGACGAATTCGCCGCTGGAAACGACGGCTCTCTGTTCCGTGACTGTCTGTCCCTCGCGTTTTCCATACTAGTTACATATCTATACATATGTATCTTCATCTTTCTCGTCCTCGTGGCTTTATTAAATTGATATGGAATTGTTATCCGTGCGAGAAATGTCACGTCCATTCCGCTTTCTCCAAAGCGTCACTCACTCTTATCGTGAATTGACGGAACCTATTCACCCGCCATACGCAGGCTTACACGGTGAATTATTAATAAAAAATAAATAAAAAAAACACGAGGTTTGAGAAGTCGCTGGCGAACGAAAAATAAAAACATGACATTTTGAAACACACGAAAATTCGTTACGAGGTATAAAAAAAATATATATCTGTATACGTTAAACATGAAACCGTTTAACTTACTTATAAATTAATTACTCATCGTAATTCTGAGCAATCAATCTAAATTATTCAAAGGAAAATATTGACTCTACAGCTTATTGTGTACAATCTTGTACGCTGACTCACACTCGAGCTAGTCGTGCTAAAAATTGGTATAAATAAATTTATATCTGTATACGTTAAACATGAAACCATTTAACTTACTTATCAATTAATTACTCATTGTAATTCTGAGCAATCAATCAGAATTCTTGAACGGAAAATATTGACTCTACAGTTTATTGTGTACAATATTGTACGCTGACTCCCACTCGAGCTAGTCATGCCAACAATTGCCTCAGGTTATGCCTGGTTTCTCTCACCTTCTCTCTTCTTCACTCACTCTAAAATGTAATCCCCTCGTTCCCGAGCTGTTCTCGATTCCTCGACAATATGCACCAGATAGGGAAAGTCGTGAGTGTCTCTACTCATAGTTGACGTACCGTGGACAGGTATGGGTGGGGGGGTCGTGTGGAGCGTCTCCACTCAATTACCGAGGCTTATGCTTCCTGCAAGCCAGGCTTCGCGGCTGGGTTCCAGGGTGCCGACGTATCCGAGGATATCAAGAACAATTTTACCAGTGCTCGGTGCATCTCATCTTAAGTACTGCGATGACAGGCGACAGG
This sequence comes from Dyspetes luteomarginatus, assembly GCA_963669185.1. NCBI lineage: Eukaryota > Metazoa > Arthropoda > Insecta > Hymenoptera > Ichneumonidae > Dyspetes > Dyspetes luteomarginatus. The sequence goes on along the minus strand of OY769903.1, from coordinate 11,075,040 downwards.
CAGAATTAGTGGTGCTAATGAACTTTGACCAGTCCTGTAGCCCATCTCCCTCACCCTGGCTCTGGGTCACCGCGTTCATCGTTGATGTTCACTCAGGGGAGACGTTTGTAGCACATGCATGACGCTCTCTGATCCGGATGATAAGAGCTATCGCGTTATCACTCGCCGATGTAAATATATATATATATATATATATATATCTAGCGTCACCGCACGCCTGCGAAAGGTCTGTAATTATCGATCGTGGATCATTAACTCGACGATCAATAATTATATAGGTTGGTTGCGCACGATAATTTAGTGACCCTCGTGAACTTTTCGTATGCCGTCAACGTTATACATATATAAACCACCGTCGTTACACTTATTCAACCCTCTGACAAGTTGAAAGTTTTCACAAACTTTCCTCGTGAATTTCTCATTGGAATTATCCAAAAGTTGTGATCCCTCTGGTGCTATTATTAATCAAATCCGGCTTCAATCTCGATATTTTTATAATCCGATAAGCCTGAAAATACATCTGAACGTTTTCGTAAGTTTTCTGCGACTTGTTCTTTTTTCATCTGCGGTTATCTCGGAATCCTCGAGAAGCAATAATGTAGAAAAAAGGGCAGAAAAAAAAACGAAAAAGGAATCTGTCGCTCGTTCGTGAAATTGAAACAAAATCCTCGTGGTACGTCGGAGACGCGTGTGTATATATACATATATATGTATATCCAAAGGAGAGTGAAGAGCTCACTGTCACTGTATCTCTTTCTCGTGGTACCCTCGAGTCCCCTCGTAGCTTTCCAACAATTCGCGAGCTATATTTATATCTCCGACCCCCTACCATTGAGCGCATACGATGAGGATTTGCTCGCCAAAGGATCTTGCACCTGAGAAACCGTGAAAACGTCTTGCACTGCGATTCCACTTCGAAATTGTACAACCAGATCTTTTGTTCCTTCCTCTTTATACATATATTCTATGCTTGCCTAACCGTTATTATTATGTTTATTGTCATACTCCTGGATAATTTTATCCTATATTTTCCTATTTATCCTATATTTCACTGATATCGCTGGTATTATGTATATAGTTATATAAAATTCTGTGATGATGTAAAAAAGAAGAGCAAGCATGAGAATCCTTTATATATGTATCTTCTCTTCTCTCTCTCTCCCTCCCTCTCCCTCTCTCTCCGTATTATTCTAAATTAGAAGGTAAATCTCTCGATCTATATGTACATGTACACCGTTTTGATGTTGGTACAAAATATAAGAGAACGTCTGAGAGCAGGGATTTCATATGTGAGGCCATGGAAGCCTGCAGCCGCATGGCTTTCGTTTATATTCCAATCTATGCTTTTTTATATATATACGAACCGCATTTTTGTTAGCCGTGGAATCTCTTTATGACAAAACAATGAAACGTTCGAGCGCTTTTTCCGATATTTCACAACACAATTTCGCAGATCCTCCGTATATATACATATATACATACATGCATGTATCTTTATAATACCTTAACATTATATATATATATATATATATATATATATATATATATATATATATTTCTATACTTCCCTATATTCCGATATCGAATTGAGAAAAGGGTTTTACCACAAGTTCGCGCAGTGTATCGAGATGGGTTTACCCTCGCCTCGTGGCACAACGAAATTGACTCGTTTCAGAGGATTAGACTCGTCCCTCTCACCCGTCTGCCCTCCTCCATTATATACACATATATATATATACATATATATATATATTTCAGCACACATTTATACCAGCCTCGACTCTAGGTATTCAGCTAGTCATATCGTCATATGCGGCGTCCGAAAAGCGCCTCACCGAGAAAACTTTTGTGACCATACGCGTTCCATATAATATATATATCTAATCCTCTTTTTATTTCGTCTCTATTGCACTTTTGCCCTCTATCCGCTATAATCTTCAAGCTCCTAACGCATTACTGACATATTACAGTTTAGCAATAAAAACTTGAAAAAACTCGATGGAATTAGGTGGAAAAATATATAATATTAGCTGTATTTGTTGAGTCGAAAAATGACGTGGAATTACATGGTGGCTCCAATATGTGATTTGAAAATTCGTTAACGTGTATTCCGTCACCCACTTTTTTTTATGAATGTGGAAATTTCGGCGATTTTTGTTAACAACAATGACAATGATAATTATAATGAAACTTTAATTTCATTTTATTAAAAAGCCAACACTATAAATCATGAGACTTTTTTCAAAAATTGTCAACATTATTTCGTAATTAATGAAGGAGCTTTAAACTTTATATATATAGAATGTCAGCTTAAGCCACTATACCAGCTGCCAGATGATACAATAAACCTCAGAGGCTTTTTCACTGAAAAAAATTGGTTCATTTTACAAATATTCATTAAATTCAATTTCCCCCCATCGCCCCTACATAGACTATCATTCACCGAGGTCTGCCTGGCATTATATAATACGAAATTCATATCGAATTCGGCGTTAATGTCGATACGGTTGAATCTGGATGAGGGGTAGACTCAGCTTTATGATACAGAGCGTAGACGTAATATTAATTAATTCGTATAACCGCGAGGAACGGTGGAAAGGGAACGGTGAACCGCGCACGGCTCTTGTATAATAATGCTCTTATAACTTCGAGTTCATTAAGCGCGGTGGATTTAGAGGTAACGAGCGAAAGAGAGAGGGAGGCAGAGAGAGAGAGAGAGAGAGAGTGAACATAGGACAATCGTATATTTATATATAACTATGTAACATTATGGCCTTCCTTGTGTGTACATATATACATATATAACGGTGTAGTACTTGGAAGCAAAGGGGTATACCCGCCCTCTGTGTACACTTGCTGCTTTCTGGCATTATATACATGCATATAATACATTTGGGAACCCCCGTATGCACCACCTACACCCCTTAGCCAGTATTACGTATTACCAGTGCCAGCACCATGAAATATAGAACGCTTTAGGGACAGCATCCTAAGCCGCTTACGTGGTTATACATGCGTTTTAACGTAACTCGGGTAGGTACGCTCGCTCCCTCCCTCCCTCCCTCCCTCTCTTTGCCGCTCCCTCTCTTTGTCGTCATCTCGTTCTCTCTCACTGGAGAAACATAAACGTAATGCAGCATCCATGTGGCCATTAGCCCAACCACGAGAACACCACTCGCTCAGCGGAGCCATCGCAGAGATCGAGCAAACTTTGTCGTTCATATGTCATAATAATTAGGCAAATTCAGCACAATTTCAATTTGTTCCTTAAAATATATAGTTGGACATTTTTTTTTTTTTTTTTTTTGCTCGGCACTCTTTTCAGCCACTCACATTTATTCATGCTGTACTAACAATTTATATACTTTTATTCACGACGATTTGATTTTTGATTTTTTTTGTTCGCATACAAACACGATAATTATTGTTATAGAGCTTGTATTTGTTAGATAAATATATTTATTGTGTGGTTGATTTACGCCGGCGAAAATTTTCCACTTGATCTTTACGACCGAACATAATTTTTATCATGTCCCAAAGAGAAGTTCGAGGTTCATCGACGAATGAGCTGATTCATCCATGAGGACGGTGAATTGCGGAAGGAAGTTGGGTTGAGTCGCGAATCTCCTTTTCCATCGGGCAGGGTTTCCGAACAACGACGACGTCGCCGAGACGATAGAGATATCTATACAAGATCAGTACGAAAGTACGAAGGGAGAAGAGCCATTATCCTTAACGATATCGCAACACCATCTCGTCTCTCAATTGCTTTCTCTTTCTTCCTTTTTGTTCCCTCCCTCCCTCTTGCTCTCTCTCTCTCTCTCTCTCTTTCTCTCTCTCTTCCTGTCGACGAGGTCGTCAAACAACCTTCGTGTAATTCTGCAAGCACTATTCAAGCCTCGTTGAGTTTGCTCACGGGCTGGATGAGTAATAAACAAAAAAAAGAATCTTTATACTACGGTGGACCAACAGAAAGCTCATCATATTCTTGTGCCAGTGGCAGTTTTATAGGAACATCCCCTTAGAACGATCTCTCTGCTCTTCGTTACAGAGTGAACACAATCCTGTCAAAATATATCAGACCTGCTCTTGAGTGCTTTAACAATTCGGTAAGCCATAAATGCTGGTCGAGACCGATTCAAAAAATTTAATACGTAATATGAAACTGGTAAACATTCTTTTTTATCCCGGATAACAAATGTAGTAGCAGGGATATAAAATATTCGTTTGCTGCTCATTATTAATTCGTACAAACTTTTAATAGGAACATATTACTCGTTTCGGTCTCTCGATACATATAGACAATATAATCAACGTGTAAAAGTACATCTCGTGTTATGAATGATTTCAATTAAATTTATAAACGTCGAGCAGGGAGATTACAAATTTCGTTCGAGCTTTGGATAAAATATGCGAGAAGCTCAAGCGTGTCTGTATAATGCTGTGAATTGAACGCAGGTCATTATTTATAGAGACAGCTGTTAGTATATCTATTGTATGTTCCGGGGATAAAATTGGAACAAGTTTCAGGCTCGACGAATCTCCTCGAATCACCGGAGTTTCGAATCGAAATTAAATTGGCTATGCGACCCCCTGTAGCCCCTGATAATTTGCCAATTTAAATGTAAACGTCCCTTCCTCCTGCCGTATCCTCCCTCTCTCTCTCCCTCGCCATCTCTCGCTCTCTCTTTTCGAAACTCAGAGACTTTATAGCCTGTTCTCACGAAAAACTACCGCGGAAGGTTTCCCGGTGCAAGCCCGAGAGCAACACGATTAACGCTATTCCGGGGTCTGTGCGTTGTCTTTATGGCCAAACGAGGAAAATAATTTAAAAAAACCTTAGGACCAAATATGTTCTACGAAAAAACCGAGCTCATTCACGTTGCTTGGCCTACGTGGCCTGTGTACACAGGCCACGTGGTCCGTATACGGCATTATACTTCAACTAGAAAAGTGATGACAATGAGAGACACGAGGACGTAATCCAATTATATATATATATATATATATATATACTGCACGACAGCATTACAGCTTTAGGTAGACTTATGTGCAAATGGTACAAAGAAATTTGCGATAACTCCAAGCACGAAATCGTCATAATTCACAGAAAGAACGTTGTGTAAAATTGTGTGTACTTTTTAATTTATATTCTTTTAAATATATATATTAATTATACACGTGGATGTGAGCTTAGAAAATGCAAAGATAACTTTCGATCTGCACGTTTTTGTCAAGGAGTGGCGATTATATTTACACGATGATTAAACAAGTACACCGAGTATATATATATATATATATATATATATATATATATATATATACACGTAACATTTAGAGGGTACGTTGAACATTTTTGTACGTCTTAAGCGTCGTCCCGAGTTTATAGAATTTTTAAGTATTCGGGGCAGCTGCTAGAAGTAAAAGAAAAAGTAATGGAACCTGATTTGCGTTTTAGTACTCTTAAGAGGATGTGAAAGCTCTTTTTTACCATCGTAGGCCCTTACGAGGGCCGGTCGAAAAAATTACCTTACGAGGGGCGGTTGAAAAATTTACCTTACGAGGGCCGGTTGAAAAATCTACCTTACGAGGGCCGGTTGAAAAATTTACATTACGAGGGCCGGTTGAAAAATTTACGTTACGAGGGCCGGTTGAAAAATCTACCTTACGAGGGCCGGTTGAAAAATTTACATTACGAGGGCCGGTTGAAAAATTTACGTTACGAGGGCCGGTTGAAAAATCTACCTTACGAGGGCCGGTTGAAAAAATTACCTTACGAGGACCGGTTGAAAAATTGACTACGAGGGCCGGTTGAAAAATCTACCTTACGAGGGCCGGTTGATAAATTTACCTTACGAGGGCCGGTTGAAAAATTTACATAACGAGGGCCGGTTGAAAAATTAACCTTACGAGGGCCGGTTGAAAAATTTACATTACGAGGGCCGGTTGAAAAATTTACGTTACGAGGGCCGGTTGAAAAATCTACATTACGAGGGCCGGTTGAAAAATTTACGTTACGAGGGCCGGTTGAAAAATTTACCTTACGAGGGCCGGTTGAAAAATCTACCTTACGAGGGCCGGTTGAAAAATGTACCTGACGAGGGCCGGTTGAAAAATCTACCTTACGAGGGCCGGTTGATAAATCTACCTTACGAGGGCCGGTTGAAAAAATTACCTTACGAGGACCGGTTGAAAAATTGACTACGAGGGCCGGTTGAAAAATCTACCTTACGAGGGCCGGTTGATAAATCTACCTTACGAGGGGCGGTTGAAAAATTTACATTACGAGGGCCGGTTGAAAAATTTACCTTACGAGGGCCGGTTGAAAAATCTACCTTACGAGGGCCGGTTGAAAAATCTACCTGACGAGGGCCGGTAGAAAAATCTACCTTACGAGGGCCGGTTGAAAATCTACCTTACGAGGGCTGTTTGAAAAATCTTCCTTACGAGGGCCAGTTGAAAAATCTACCTTACGAGGGCCGGTTGGAAAATCTACCTTACGAGGGCCGGTTGGAAAATCTACCTTACGAGGGCCGGTTGAAAAAATTACCTTACGAGGGTCGGTTGAAAATCTACCTCACGAGGGCCGGTTGAAAAATCTACCTCACGAGGGCCGGTTGAAAAATCTACCTTGCGAGGGCCGGTTGAAAAATCTACATTACGAGGGCCGGTTGAAAAATTTACGTTACGAGGGCCGGTTGAAAAATCTACCTTACGAGGGCCGGTTGAAAAAATTACCTTACGAGGACCGGTTGAAAAATTGACTACGAGGGCCGGTTGAAAAATCTACCTTACGAGGGCCGGTTGATAAATCTACCTTACGAGGGCCGGTTGAAAAAATTACCTTACGAGGACCGGTTGAAAAATTGACTACGAGGGCCGGTTGAAAAATCTACCTTACGAGGGCCGGTTGATAAATTTACCTTACGAGGGCCGGTTGAAAAATTTACATAACGAGGGCCGGTTGAAAAATTAACCTTACGAGGGCCGGTTGAAAAATTTACATTACGAGGGCCGGTTGAAAAATTTACGTTACGAGGGCCGGTTGAAAAATCTACATTACGAGGGCCGGTTGAAAAATTTACGTTACGAGGGCCGGTTGAAAAATTTACCTTACGAGGGCCGGTTGAAAAATCTACCTTACGAGGGCCGGTTGAAAAATGTACCTGACGAGGGCCGGTTGAAAAATCTACCTTACGAGGGCCGGTTGATAAATCTACCTTACGAGGGCCGGTTGAAAAAATTACCTTACGAGGACCGGTTGAAAAATTGACTACGAGGGCCGGTTGAAAAATCTACCTTACGAGGGCCGGTTGATAAATCTACCTTACGAGGGGCGGTTGAAAAATTTACATTACGAGGGCCGGTTGAAAAATTTACCTTACGAGGGCCGGTTGAAAAATCTACCTTACGAGGGCCGGTTGAAAAATCTACCTGACGAGGGCCGGTAGAAAAATCTACCTTACGAGGGCCGGTTGAAAATCTACCTTACGAGGGCTGTTTGAAAAATCTTCCTTACGAGGGCCAGTTGAAAAATCTACCTTACGAGGGCCGGTTGGAAAATCTACCTTACGAGGGCCGGTTGGAAAATCTACCTTACGAGGGCCGGTTGAAAAAATTACCTTACGAGGGTCGGTTGAAAATCTACCTCACGAGGGCCGGTTGAAAAATCTACCTCACGAGGGCCGGTTGAAAAATCTACCTTGCGAGGGCCGGTTGAAAAATCTACATTACGAGGGCCGGTTGAAAAATTTACGTTACGAGGGCCGGTTGAAAAATCTACCTTACGAGGGCCGGTTGAAAAAATTACCTTACGAGGACCGGTTGAAAAATTGACTACGAGGGCCGGTTGAAAAATCTACCTTACGAGGGCCGGTTGATAAATCTACCTTACGAGGGCCGGTTGAAAAAATTACCTTACGAGGACCGGTTGAAAAATTGACTACGAGGGCCGGTTGAAAAATCTACCTTACGAGGGCCGGTTGATAAATCTACCTTACGAGGGGCGGTTGAAAAATTTACATTACGAGGGCCGGTTGAAAAATTTACCTTACGAGGGCCGGTTGAAAAATCTACCTTACGAGGGCCGGTTGAAAAATCTACCTGACGAGGGCCGGTAGAAAAATCTACCTTACGAGGGCCGGTTGAAAATCTACCTTACGAGGGCTGTTTGAAAAATCTACCTTACGAGGGCCGGTTGATAAATCTACCTTACGAGGGCCGGTTGAAAAAATTACCTTACGAGGACCGGTTGAAAAATTGACTACGAGGGCCGGTTGAAAAATCTACCTTACGAGGGCCGGTTGATAAATCTACCTTACGAGGGGCGGTTGAAAAATTTACATTACGAGGGCCGGTTGAAAAATTTACCTTACGAGGGCCGGTTGAAAAATCTACCTTACGAGGGCCGGTTGAAAAATCTACCTGACGAGGGCCGGTAGAAAAATCTACCTTACGAGGGCCGGTTGAAAATCTACCTTACGAGGGCTGTTTGAAAAATCTTCCTTACGAGGGCCAGTTGAAAAATCTACCTTACGAGGGCCGGTTGGAAAATCTACCTTACGAGGGCCGGTTGGAAAATCTACCTTACGAGGGCCGGTTGAAAAAATTACCTTACGAGGGTCGGTTGAAAATCTACCTCACGAGGGCCGGTTGAAAAATCTACCTCACGAGGGCCGGTTGAAAAATCTACCTTGCGAGGGCCGGTTGAAAAATCTACATTACGAGGGCCGGTTGAAAAATTTACGTTACGAGGGCCGGTTGAAAAATCTACCTTACGAGGGCCGGTTGAAAAAATTACCTTACGAGGACCGGTTGAAAAATTGACTACGAGGGCCGGTTGAAAAATCTACCTTACGAGGGCCGGTTGATAAATCTACCTTACGAGGGCCGGTTGAAAAAATTACCTTACGAGGACCGGTTGAAAAATTGACTACGAGGGCCGGTTGAAAAATCTACCTTACGAGGGCCGGTTGATAAATCTACCTTACGAGGGGCGGTTGAAAAATTTACATTACGAGGGCCGGTTGAAAAATTTACCTTACGAGGGCCGGTTGAAAAATCTACCTTACGAGGGCCGGTTGAAAAATCTACCTGACGAGGGCCGGTAGAAAAATCTACCTTACGAGGGCCGGTTGAAAATCTACCTTACGAGGGCTGTTTGAAAAATCTACCTTACGAGGGCCGGTTGGAAAATCTACCTTACGAGGGCCGGTTGAAAAAATTACCTTACGAGGGTCGGTTGAAAATCTACCTCACGAGGGCCGGTTGAAAAATCTACCTTGCGAGGGCCGGTTGAAAAATCTACCTTACGAGGGACGGTTGAAAAATTTACCTTACGAGGGCCGGTTGAAAAATCTACCTTACGAGGGCCGGTTGAAAAATCTACCTTACGAGGGCCGGTTGAAAAATTTACCTTACGAGGGCCGGTTGAAAAATTTACCTTACGAGGGCCGGTTGAAAAATTTACATTACGAGGGCCGGTTGAAAAATTTACGTTACGAGGGCCGGTTGAAAAATCTACCTTACGAGGGCCGGTTGAAAAAATTACCTTACGAGGACCGGTTGAAAAATTGACTACGAGGGCCGGTTGAAAAATTGACTGCGAGGGCCGGTTGAAAAATTTACGTTACGAGGGCCGGTTGATAAATCTACCTTACGAGGGCCGGTTGAAAAAATTACCTTACGAGGACCGGTTGAAAAATTGACTACGAGGGCCGGTTGAAAAATCTACCTTACGAGGGCCGGTTGATAAATCTACCTTACGAGGGGCGGTTGAAAAATTTACATTACGAGGGCCGGTTGAAAAATTTACCTTACGAGGGCCGGTTGAAAAATCTACCTTACGAGGGCCGGTTGAAAAATCTACCTGACGAGGGCCGGTAGAAAAATCTACCTTACGAGGGCCGGTTGAAAATCTACCTTACGAGGGCTGTTTGAAAAATCTTCCTTACGAGGGCCAGTTGAAAATCTACCTTACGAGGGCCGGTTGGAAAATCTACCTTACGAGGGCCGGTTGGAAAATCTACCTTACGAGGGCCGGTTGAAAAAATTACCTTACGAGGGTCGGTTGAAAATCTACCTCACGAGGGCCGGTTGAAAAATCTACCTCACGAGGGCCGGTTGAAAAATCTACCTTGCGAGGGCCGGTTGAAAAATCTACATTACGAGGGCCGGTTGAAAAATTTACGTTACGAGGGCCGGTTGAAAAATCTACCTTACGAGGGCCGGTTGAAAAAATTACCTTACGAGGACCGGTTGAAAAATTGACTACGAGGGCCGGTTGAAAAATCTACCTTACGAGGGCCGGTTGATAAATCTACCTTACGAGGGCCGGTTGAAAAAATTACCTTACGAGGACCGGTTGAAAAATTGACTACGAGGGCCGGTTGAAAAATCTACCTTACGAGGGCCGGTTGATAAATCTACCTTACGAGGGGCGGTTGAAAAATTTACATTACGAGGGCCGGTTGAAAAATTTACCTTACGAGGGCCGGTTGAAAAATCTACCTTACGAGGGCCGGTTGAAAAATCTACCTGACGAGGGCCGGTAGAAAAATCTACCTTACGAGGGCCGGTTGAAAATCTACCTTACGAGGGCTGTTTGAAAAATCTTCCTTACGAGGGCCAGTTGAAAAATCTACCTTACGACGGCCGGTTGGAAAATCTACCTTACGAGGGCCGGTTGGAAAATCTACCTTACGAGGGCCGGTTGAAAAAATTACCTTACGAGGGTCGGTTGAAAATCTACCTCACGAGGGCCGGTTGAAAAATCTACCTTGCGAGGGCCGGTTGAAAAATCTACCTTACGAGGGACGGTTGAAAAATTTACCTTACGAGGGCCGGTTGAAAAATCTACCTTACGAGGGCCGGTTGAAAAATCTACCTTACGAGGGCCGGTTGAAAAATTTACCTTACGAGGGCCGGTTGAAAAATTTACCTTACGAGGGCCGGTTGAAAAATTTACATTACGAGGGCCGGTTGAAAAATTTACGTTACGAGGGCCGGTTGAAAAATCTACCTTACGAGGGCCGGTTGAAAAAATTACCTTACGAGGACCGGTTGAAAAATTGACTACGAGGGCCGGTTGAAAAATTGACTGCGAGGGCCGGTTGAAAAATTTACGTTACGAGGGCCGGTTGAAAAATCTACCTTACGAGGGCCGGTTGAAAAAATTACCTTACGAGGACCGGTTGAAAAATTGACTACGAGGGCCTGTTGAAAAATCTACCTTACGAGGGGCGGTTGAAAAATCTACCTTACGAGGGCCGGTTGAAAAATGTACCTGACGAGGGCCGGTTGAAAAATCTACCTTACGAGGGCCGGTTGAAAAATGTACCTGACGAGGGCTCGTTGAAAAATCTACCTTACGAGGGCCGGTTGAAAATCTACCTTACGTTGGCTGTTGGAAAAATCTTCCTTACGAGGGCCAGTTGAAAAATCTACCTTACGAGGGCCGGTTGGAAAATCTACCTTACGGGGGCCGGTTGAAAAAATTACCTTACGAGGGTCGGTTGAAAATCTACCTCACGAGGGCCGGTTGAAAAATCTACATTACGAGGGCCGGTTGAAAAATTTACGTTACGAGGGCCGGTTGAAAAATCTACCTTACGAGGGCCGGTTGAAAAAATTACCTTACGAGGACCGGTTGAAACATTGACTACGAGGGCCGGTTGAAAAATCTACCTTACGAGGGCCGGTTGATAAATCTACCTTACGAGGGCCGGTTGAAAAAATTACCTTACGAGGACCGGTTGAAAAATTGACTACGAGGGCCGGTTGAAAAATCTACCTTACGAGGGCCGGTTGATAAATCTACCTTACGAGGGGCGGTTGAAAAATTTACATTACGAGGGCCGGTTGAAAAATTTACCTTACGAGGGCCGGTTGAAAAATCTACCTTACGAGGGCCGGTTGAAAAATCTACCTGACGAGGGCCGGTAGAAAAATCTACCTTACGAGGGCCGGTTGAAAATCTACCTTACGAGGGCTGTTTGAAAAATCTTCCTTACGAGGGCCAGTTGAAAAATCTACCTTACGAGGGCCGGTTGGAAAATCTACCTTACGAGGGCCGGTTGGAAAATCTACCTTACGAGGGCCGGTTGAAAAAATTACCTTACGAGGGTCGGTTGAAAATCTACCTCACGAGGGCCGGTTGAAAAATCTACCTTGCGAGGGCCGGTTGAAAAATCTACCTTACGAGGGATGGTTGAAAAATTTACCTTACGAGGGCCGGTTGAAAAATCTACCTTACGAGGGCCGGTTGAAAAATCTACCTTACGAGGGCCGGTTGAAAAATTTACCTTACGAGGGCCGGTTGAAAAATTTACCTTACGAGGGCCGGTTGAAAAATTTACATTACGAGGGCCGGTTGAAAAATTTACGTTACGAGGGCCGGTTGAAAAATCTACCTTACGAGGGCCGGTTGAAAAAATCTACCTTACGAGGGCCGGTTGAAAATCTACCTTACGTTGGCTGTTGGAAAAATCTTCCTTACGAGGGCCAGTTGAAAAATCTACCTTACGAGGGCCGGTTGGAAAATCTACCTTACGGGGGCCGGTTGAAAAAATTACCTTACGAGGGTCGGTTGAAAATCTACCTCACGAGGGCCGGTGGAAAAATCTACCTTACGAGGGCTGGTTGAAAAATCTACCTTACGAGGGCCGGTTGAAAAATTTACCTTACGAGGGCCGGTTGAAAAATTTACCTTACGAGGGCCGGTTGAAAAATCTACCTTACGAGGGACGGTTGAAAAATTTACCTTACGAGGGCCGGTTGAAAAATCTACCTTACGAGGGACGGTTAAAAATCTACCTTACGAGGGCCGGTGGAAAAATCTACCTTACGAGGGCTGGTTGAAAAATCTACCTTACGCGGGCCGGTTGAAAAGTCTACTTAAAGAGGGCCGGTTGAAAAATCTACTGTACGAGGGGCGGTTGAAAAATCTACTTTACGAGGGCAGGTTGGAAAAATACTACACGAGAGCCGAAAAGTTTGCCAAAGTCGCTCGCCCAATTCGAAAAATCTTGAAAAAATATTTTTTTTAATGCCAGCTCAACGCATCCAGCGGCATTTTAAAGCTCTTGGATAAAAAAAAAAAAAAAAAATCCGCTATCTCTTAAGGGGGCATATATATATATCCCCCTTATATATATATTTATTTCTGGGAAGTGAGAAACATTGCAAAGAAAGACAAAAGTCGAAGATCGCGAATGGTTTGTCTGTCGAAACGCCGATGGCGTATAGTGCCATCGAACGGTGGCGCGCGCCGCACGGATGGTAATTCATTGCGCGTACCCCATTCACTAATATGCCGACGCCATCGGAGTTCGCCAAAACCTTTCACATCCTCTTAAGTTTTCTAGAGCGGAAAATCTTGGATAAATTCAAGTCATACAATTACGTGTTTGTATGTATTTAATACTCCACATGGATATAGATAGAAACGAGAGCGAACAAGCATCCATAGCTTTGCATGAGTTTTCCAATTTACCTCGTTGAGTGCCTTTGATCAGGCCCCTCCATATCATTCATTCCATATCAGCATCGTGTGTACACTCTGCCAACTTATCTTTAACTCTGTACATCCTCGAATGTTGCCCGATAACTCAGGCACGATTTAACTTGGTTAAGGAGCAATTAGTTACTCGGTTAACCCAAACTAGAAGCCCATCCGAAACTCTCGGCATTGATCTGTGATGTTGTATCAGCTATGTACACAAGAAGTATCTCTTGGATTTATTTACAGGATCGAGAGCGAGCCAAATTGACGAATCTAGGAATTTCACAACTGTCTGGAAACTTGGCCAACATGTAACAGCTATAATTGATTCCATACGGGGAAGAACATGAGAAACTACAGAATGCAAGCCAGTGAAATGAAAAAACTGAATTTCTCATATGTAATCATGACGTTCGTCTTTAAAAAATATCCTCTCATCGATGTTTAAAAGTCATGCAAGAAAAGGCGATCATAATGGATAAGCTGCCTGTACTGGATGTACAGAATGCTCTCATGTATATTGATACAAGAGGGTGGACGACCAAGACGAGTATCTAAGGTTATACTATAGAGAACGTCAAGAGAAAAATGGCTATATGGAAATTTCCGTGTGAGTTTCTTCTGCAACTTTACTTTTCCTCAATGGCTCGACCAATATTTATGTTTCATTCCTGGTAGTTGAGCCGCCGAGGACACCGATGTCCATCTAACATCATATTCTACCACTCGATCACCTGGCCCTGCCACCGTATCCATATACCCTCTCGCATCATCAAAAGAAATAAGAGAGAAAGGAGGTCTTGCCAAATGAGAATGTTGGGTCTTGAAATGAGATACTTGTGTGTGTGTTGTCCGTAGAAGTATAAATTCAAGAAGCAGCCAATCGTTTCTGCAATGTGCATCCTTGCAATCGGGGATGATGGACTGTATATTGTGAGTCAAATCCTGACTCGCCAAGGAAAAACTGTACATTGCCCCGAATCACCAAGGCAAAACTGTAAATTACCCCAATTCGCCAAGGCAAAACTATACTGTTCCCTGACTTGCCAAAAGAAAACCATATCGATGGGAGGTATAACTTACCGATGTTGATTCCGTGACATGTAGTTTGGGATTGTACACTTGTGGATTTGGCAGTTGCGTCTCTGGTGAGCTGGCGCAGTAACAATTAATTTATGAACAATTTTGCCTTGGCGCAAGTCAGGGAAATGTGTAATTTTACCTTGATAAGTCAGGAGAATGTACAGCTCTTCTTTGGGAAATCAGGCGAATGTAGAGTCAAGGCAAAAATGGCTTAGACGATATGCAGTTGGGGATATAAGTAAAATGTAATGTCGATTAAATGTACGGATGGGGTTTGTAGAACCGACTGGCTATCATTCAAGATGACGATCTCACATCAGGCATTTTTCGTACGCGGAGGAGTTCAATTTCTACGCAATATGGTAACTGAATAACGTTTATGACAATAAAACACAACGAACCACGACGAGGATCATTAAAGTCTCCGTGGTGTAAGAGCTGAGCAGTGGGTCACAATTTGCGTGTCGAAGGATTTCCTTAGGGAGGGTGAGCACCCCTTGCGAATGGAGTAACTCAGCGCAGCGACGTGTCCAAGCAAACGCAGGATCGCAAGTCCAGTCGGAGTTTTCCAATTAGCCCCAGAGCTTAAACATTTAATTACACCTCCGAGGATGGATAATGACGGGTAATGGCGTGACGATAACGAGCTTATCCCCTGTGGGAATCCCGTGTCTGTGGATGAACGTCATCCCTCTCTCATGAGCTCCTCGACCCTCACGTTGCACTGAATGATCTATGTGCATCAGGGTGGGCACTCGTGTCCGAAGCCTACTGCGAAACTTTATTGCAAATGAGAAATGAAATCATCATTCAATACCGAGGTCAAAAAATTAACCCTCTCCTCGGTCGATTGAATCCTGTTATATTCACTTGGAGGATCTCTCGAAGACTCCTCCAAGAGATGCTGGAAAATTTGGCCCATCTCGTGACCTCAAAATAACGTAAGTTTTCGTTCAATTGCGAAAGACACCAAATCGATCCCATGGAATGGAACTTTCATCGCAAACGAGAAAGATGATAAATAACCTACGATACGTTACTTCTCATTAACTTTTCCTATGGAGCAACGAAAGTTTAACGGCTATTTCTGTCGCCCATGGCAAACTTCATTCACTGGTGTATCCAGAAACGAGAATCGATGAGTGCGTTGAGGTGCTGCGTGTTCCCTGAATTCGTAACGTTGAAAAGCCGCGAGCTCCAGCAATGAAAGCTTGCCCGCCGTACAGAACCTGAAAAGGGGGAAAGGGCTATATATTCAGTGCCAGTATTCCCCATGCGGGGCCGCCGTGTATTTAGTAAGTGGCGAACGCTTGACAGCAGCGTGAGCAGCCATTCCCTCCCTCTCTTGCGCTCTCTCTCTCTCTCTCACTCTCTCTGTTCTAAATCATGAGTCGCGGTCACTCGAGCCACGATTTACGGTGACCGAGCTGTTTGGGGAATACGTAATGAGCGACTGGGCGATTCCATGGTCCACCACCGGCAACCATATGCATTAACAAGTGGCCATGGAGTTAGAGAGCAAATGTCCTTTTTCTTCGTTATATTGAGATAAACAAGCGAGCACGACGAGACACAAACGCTAATCGTCATGACCCTGTAAGCAAAATGGCATTTTTGGTCTTTGAATATTTAGAAATATTTAGCGACGGAGTACCAACGTTGACAAAATGATACCACAACTTTAATGAAACATTCATTCCACCAAAAATTAAGTTGAGTTTTCGATACTAAAGTACTTGTCAAATGCAGCAGTCAGCTTTGAGTTAAAAAAGTTCAAGTTTCTTTATTACTCTGGAATACAGGATCACCGGATTTTTTTGGGATTTTCTGAACAAGCTCCCATGACCCAGCATTTTTAAGATTGTGGAAGGTTAGTAATAAATAAGTACAATTCATTAGGAATAACCTAAGGCAACTCAGATATACTTTGAACAGTTTTTAAAAGTAATTCACGATTAACTGGTCCGATCTGCTCGCTTGCCAATTGTAGACTGGGCCTCATGTAACCAAAAGTTCTAATAAATAGACACTTAAAACAGTTTCTAACAATAAATTTCAATACTTTTTCATACGTTCATACATTTTTGAACTGAAATTTATGATCGTTACTGTATTTGATGGGTTTTTATGTAATAAAAGTAAATCAATTCGATGTAACTGTCCGCTTATCGACAGTCTTAATTCACTGCAGGGGTACATAAATATAACGAGCCCGCGAACGGTGCACCTGTTTACTGCGCATTTTCAAGACCATCGGCCCTGGAGTGGTAGGATTACAGTTACTCTTTCCCCCTCTCTCCCTCTCTCTCTCTCTCTCTTCTGCAGAAATGGCAAAGTAGATGAGAGCACATCACAGCTATATGTGTACAAGGGTAAAAGAGAGAGCGGAGAAAACGATGCATTGGTGTTGGTGAGGGCTGGGATTTATTTTTACCTTTGTCTCTAACCAGTTCCCGTGGGAGTTTGCGAATCGATGATACCCCCTTTTTCTCTCTTTCCCTCTTTCTACATATATACAATACGCGCACCCAGCAACACAGCAAAAGTCGTTCGCGCTTCCTCCCGTTCGTTTTAAAAGTGGAATCAGTCACTCAGACTATTGAACCTCTGTAGAGAGATTCCATGGAGGATGGTGGCTTGAAGATGAGAAACTCTTGAAAACTTGAAATCGTAAAATATAATTAACGAGAGCCAATGAAAAAAATTATAAAACAAGATTATCTCAGGTGAAAAAAATCAATCCAACAAATTGGAAATAGTAGGATAATATATGAGACGTCGATCATTGTCAGGATGAGAAATATATAAAAATTTTGGTGCCGATTTTTATTCGTTAAACTTATTTTTCATGCTAGCAGAACGTGGTAAGGGGCGCCTCTATTCTCCTCAATCGTCTACTGGTATATTGGTGCACGTGTAGTGATTTTTGCAACACGATGGATGAACCATCTCAATCATACCAGAGGATGTGTATACCGACATTTTTCAACCTGATTCCCGAGCGTTTCGGATTACGCAAAGTCTGAAGAACGCGCGGCTCTAACCCTCCAAGATATTCTTCCGGGTATACCCATGTATGGGGTAACCACCCTCTATGTACGGCAAAACTATCTGACGCGTCTCGCAAAACTTGCGGAGCTTTCGAAGCAACGCATAAGATTATACAGGCTACTACGATTACAAGAAGCAAACGAGAGCGGGAATAACGTCCAAGCGCGGCGTCGTAAGGGTTGAAAATTTCTGATAGTAGACCCGTTGGTGGGGGGTGGAGGGGAGCAAAGCAAACTAACCACCTAAGATAAACGAGCGATCCCGAACTATCCGCGGATCGGCTTTCCCGTGCTGTAAACCGCAATGGCCTAACTCTCTGCACCCCAGAGTCGTAGCACTAAACTGGAATACGCTGTGTATAATAATGTAGAAAGTTTATGTATATATAGACTACAATATAAAGGCCGATGGTATGTACATAGTCAAGCAGTTATAGCCCAATTTCTTTCATCCCGACAATGAATTATTTTTCACCAATAAAACTTTTCCCAGATACATTGACTTTGATAAGACTATTTGCCTCCTGTGCGCAAACATCCCCACAATCATCATCCCCTTCATATTGTTTACTTCCTTGTCTCTTTTGCATTTCTTTCGTTTCTCGTGCAATTATTACTTATTAATGACATATATGTATATATGTCGTCCAAGAAATGTAAATACATTTTATTAAAAAAATTATTCCCTAAACTCTCATTATCTCCAATATATTTCAGGGCTTGTTATTCAGGGAATCAATATTGATTACCCAATAAAAATAAAATCGTCGATCGCCAATTTTTTTAATCGCCCGTCAGAGTAATAATCGTCTGAACGAAATCGGAACGGCGTGAAATTTTTCAGTGTACTGCAATTTCTCATCATCGTGAATGGACGGAAAACGGATGAATTATTCCAAGCGGTACGAGGAGGAAGGTGAACGTAGGGAGGCGTAGCGACACTCGAGGCTGTTGAATGAAGGGTGCGCGAGATAAAATGAGAGGTGGAAGGAAAACACACACACACACGTACATAGGAGAACGAGGGAAAAGTGGAAAAGGTCGAAGAGCTTTGGATCGAGCAGTTTTTAACGGTCGTTCCGGTATGTCGGACACGATAAGAGAATTCTCACGTATAGGAACGAAACGTTTGATTTTGTTTTTTTGCCATTCGAAAGGTACTCACTAGAGTTACCAGAGGGGGTGCTGACGTCGGCACCCAGTTTTATCCTCGCGTCGATTGTCCCGAACAAAATGGACACGAGAACGAGAGCGAGAGAGAGAGACAGGCGCGAGGTCGCGCTAGTCGATAATTCAAGATGCCATTAGCGAGAGAAGCTTCGAAAATGCTCTTGCATAGCTTTCGCGAGGTCTGTTCATGCTCGGGTACACTCATCGTTTTAGGCACGCGATGTTCTAGCGCTCGACGACGACGACGACGACGACGACGACGACAACGACGACGACGACGACGACAACGACGACGACGACGACGACGCCGATGACGCCGACGACGTCGATGTCAACTGCATCGATAGAGCACCACGTCATTCTGGAAAATGTTCCTGTGAATTAACGAACTGCGAGGACCTCGTTATTCATTGCTGCTGCTGGAACTTTATCGAGACTTCTATAGATTACTGCCACGGTGATAAATTTAACACGATCTGGCACTCACGCGGAGGAGAAAAGAAATTTATTTCCTTTTTTTTCATTGAGAATTAAAAGCACCAAGTGCCGGATAACGATGGCGTTATTAAATTAAAACGTATTGGAGAATATTTGGCAATCCCAGGAAAAGCTGCGAATTTGCTTGAATTGTTTTTTTTTTTTAATACAAACTCACGATTCTCGTCTCATAAAAATTTACATTTTTTACTCTACCTGGAACAGTTGGAGATACTTAAATAATTCTATTATTTTTGCATGCCATTCAAAGAAAATTGCGAGAAATTTGTTGGTTGATAAAATTTTTCACGTAAAAAACGATTGGAAAATTGATCCACAGACTATCAATGTCGTATTCGTGTTTATATATTTATATATATCATCAATCGTTTTCAATCATTTTTTTACTTGAAATTTTTTCATAAATTTACTTACTAAAACCTGCCCTAGCCATAGAAATGTGTGCAACTGCGCACGGTATTGCGTCTATACCGTTATATACCTCCTGTACTCGCCAAATTTAATAACCCGAGTCATGCATTCTCTCTCTTTCTCCCTCCCTCCATCTCTGTCTCTTTGGTGGTGCACAGCTCATTAAATTCTAATTTGGCGACACAGCGATGCGCTTGGTTCTCCTACCCTCCGCTCCTACCCTTCGCTCCTTTCAGGAATCGAGAGCACGTCTGAGAATACCACCGTCGGCGAGGAGAATTTGAGAAAATCTCCGGGGCTTCTCCAGCTCGAAATGCACACTACCTCACCCCGTCATATTCCTACAAATATAGATATATAGTATGTACCTCCAGTAATTGTATCCAAACAATATATAGGCGTCTCATGGCTGCATAACCGAATCATATTCCTGTTAGGGCTCCCGTGGAAATTCGCAGAAATATTATGCAAGCTTCAGAGCGTGACTCTAATCGAATAAGTCGTTTAACTCCTCGATCAAATTACAAATTTGAATTGATTAAATTATTTTATCGTCGTTTTTAGGAGTATTTATTCAACTGCAGGGTCATTTTTTTTTTAACTGACGAGTTTGATGGTCAAACTGAAACAGAAATCATGTGTGTTAATTTGACTCGTCAATGCCCAGAGCAGAAAGTCAGACATTTCATTAGCCAATATATTATATAAAGGGTACTTTGCGTCTATGAATAAATTACATGGGATTTGCCTTAAATGAGTAATACATGAAGCAATATTTTTTTTTGAAAATTCTTCTGATGGAGACCATGACAGAATCGTCGGACCTTAATAAATTCCGTTTGACAAGGGTGTACTGTGACCAGATACAGGAAGTGAAAAGGGACAAAGTGTGCTAGAGAGAGAGAGAGAGAGAGAGCGAGAGAGATAGAGTAAGGGAGAGAGAGAGATTGGAAGAGAAAGAGCGAACGAGAGTACCACCGACGCGCCACCGACGCTGGCAAAAGGGCTCAGGCCGGTCGGTCTGCTTTGCCGCACACGGTGAATGCACACGCGAGAGAGATCTTGTGTCGTCAACGTGCAAAGGGGGTAACCATCAGGCGGAAAGCCCGGTTGAATCGCATTAAGCGCATCAAGGCGAGAGTCCTCGAGGGTGAGACAAAACCCGACGAGAGAGGACTCTCTTCCTCCTGGCTCGCTGCAGCCGTATATGTATATGTATATATATATATATATATATATATATATATATATATGTGTCTAAGGACCTTTCGGTCCTTCCTCTCTGGTCGGGACCCAATTATTAAGTAAAATGCGGTGACTATTTTCCGGCCGAAGAAGAGCCGCCCTTCCTCTCGTGAAAACTCGCTCCGATGTGATGTCTGTGCGCGCATCGACTCTTTTACCATCCACCCCCTCCCTCTTCCGCGAGACTATAAACGGTCCCTTGAACTTTTTTTTTATATCTCTGCCACAGTCACGCGCGGCCCGTACGGCCATCGAGAGGGAGAAAACGTGATTAAAACCGGATCTACTCCGTGACACGAAATTAACGGCGTAATTGGCCGGGACCAGACTCGCATCGCTGCCACTAAACACCACAGAGCGCGAGGGAGACGAAGAGCTTGATGACACGTGATGTTTAAAAAGTGGCAAAGGGTTATCTGGCTTTTAAAATTATTGTAGTTATTTTTTTCTCTATTCTTTTTAATAATTCTATAAAGATGAGGAGATGAAAATCGCGAAAATTATATTTTTCAAGTATATTGAAAATTAAGAGGAAGGAAAATGGGTCAACCATATACAGTTTGTGGGAAGTTTAGCGTCCTCAAAAATTGTCATGTCGCTAAAAATGTCATTCTTATAAAGTTTTCGTGGCTTGGAATTTTTTACAATTTATTTATTTTACCATCATTGCATCGTTTTTAGTATTCCACAAATCTTCTACGTAATTAAGTTCTCATACATATCGTGACATACAAATGCACCTACTGATATCGTTTGCCTTTCTTTGTATCATTCACATTCGTATAATCTGTATTGTCGTCGTTCTTATTTTTAACATCATTATATACAACATGTGAAACGACATGGCTGAATACGTCGCCCTTAAAAACTTTATGATCGCCGTTAAATCTTGCGATGCAGTAATCCACCGTCGAATATATTTCATCACAATGTATTCATAATGGTATGTGCATGGATGATATACAATGCAAAAGTTGAAAAAAAAATGTCGTCTGTCCTTTTTGGTGCAATGTAAAACACACACACGCACTCACGCACGCACGCACGCGTTTCTCTTTCTTCTGGACGTGCTTCTTTTCACTCTTTCGAACGCTCTCGCGTGGCCAGATTCTCAAGCAGCCCGAGTATGGAGCCTCTGGAGGAGCAGCAGATGAAAGGGATTCGAGAGAAAACGCCGCGCACACGAGCCGTTACGAGAAAAGCAAAGAAAGGAGATGTAAAAAAAGAAACGAAAGGGCCGACGAAAAATCCGTTGTACGCTTTCTCGCTCCAGCATAAAATCGTCGAGCGGTATATCTTACCTCCTGGGAGTATAAGAGAACTCGTACGGGAGCTAAAAAGAACAAGGTAGAGAGAAAGAACATAAGAGAAGGTGTGTGAGGGAGGTCGGGCACGAAGGAACCCGAGTAATTTCGCGGGAAAAGCCCGTAGCACGTTTTCTTCGGTCGAAACAGCAGCAGCATCAGCCAATAGTTGAAGAATAAGAAAAGAAGAGAAAGGAGGAAAGAGTGGGCGTGAAAAAAGGGAAGCGAAAAGAAGAGAAAAAAAATGTACGTGCTCGACCAAGTCGAGACGTTGCGGAACTCCAGGCCGATACTTTTACCATTACTACTGCGCTAGCTACTATTTCTCGCTGGTATATATGTATTTTGTATACATATGTATATATCCGACGCTATGTGCTTCTATACATTATATAGAGAAACTGCGACTCCTTGCTTGTAACCCGAGTCCACTTAAGAGCGAACGCGTTCGTCGGCCTCTTCGCTTTTGGTCCAGTCCCCGACAATAGTACCAGTGGATTCTGTATACGAGAAACACTATTACCTAAAAGAAAATATATATATCCACTCTCTCGCTTCACTCCAATGACGTAACCCAAGAAATTTTCTTTGCTACATCTCGAGATGGTTAGGGGTCTCGGATAACTTTCCACCGTCTCGTCTCGTAATCGAGTTCTACTTCTACTTTTATATCCCTCACTGCTTTTACTCTGAAAATTATTATTATTATGTAGGATTAATGATTTAATTTTTAATTATCCAAATGTTTATGTATGTTATGAATAAAATTATGGTAAGGCAATGGTGATAAAAATCGTTGCTCACACTTGGAAATGATATCGAGACTCCCCATCAGGATGCTAAACTATCTGTCATGAATAAAAAATAAAAAAAATTGATATTTGGAGTCGAGTAAACGAGGAAACTCTCAAAGTTGCTATCTTGAAGTTTATCGATAAAAACGGAAGTCCCTCTCGTTAGGGGTTGTGACGTTTTATGTTCTGTATAACAGCCCAGACAGATCGCGTACCTCTGCGACTTTGCTTTAAAGCGTCGTTCCGTCTGCCACGAGACCCTGAAAAGGTCACGTGGCTGGTTGATGGCTCCACGTGACATTACGCGCAATACAGTCCTAGCCTCGGTGTGTCCATGTCTGCCTGGGGATGGTCGCGTGGTCGGCGAGCTAAGGGTGGACGGATTTGTACGAATGGTCGTTCGTTGTTGTGGTCGTTCTTTCCAACACCGATCCGTCCAGACTGGTATAACAATCCCCCTAGACGATGAAACGGTACCCTTCTCTATAAAGTTACCTCTGCGTATACACTGAGGACTGTAGGAACCCAACGATACCACCTGGAGGCTCGTGCGGGTGGCATTAACGACACAGTATTCTCCAATTACGCGCGGTCGCACGCGTATACCAACCTCGTTGTTTCTCCTCGCCGCAGGGTTTGGTCGTACCAAAGTTACGTTACGTCTCTTGAGGGGAGTGTTGGATGTCCCGAGTCACGTAACGAGAACTATTGGAAGGAGGCAAGGTTACTACTACGAGGGTAGGATGTCGCAATGCCTAACAGCCAGGTGTGCAGGTTTCGGAAGGGATGAAACTCCCCGCTTGAGGCGCATATGCAGCCCTTACAATCTACTCGGAAATAATCCACTTGTCACAAGTAATCTGTCCACTCGGTACAAATGTTTTAGCTTCATCAAAAGAATTTTTCGTCTGTATAAACGGGTGGAAATTTCTCGAAAGATAATGCGGTTCTAAGTAGTGAATTTGTTCTTCATCCTTTTCTATGAAGATGACAACTTACTTTACGCATGGATCTTTCAGCTCCGTTTGAGGTCAGGGAATAATACATTTTTCATGTTTAGTTCGTAGGACGTAACTTGCTTAAATTTTCTGCAACTAAAAAAAAAGAGATCTAGCTGGTTGCTGCAGTGGGTATGGAAGTCACATTGCGCTTTTCACCGAAAGACGCTTTAAGCGTTGCTTTTGGCTCTTAGTGGATAGCCCCGGGGAGTACCTGTCGCCATGGAGGAGTTACCGAACGAATAAAGCACTCGTCGATCGAGTTAAGATCTAGGCTGGCGCGCGAGTGCGCAACGACGGATAGCACGAAATCCTTCAAGGCTGGCTCGAGGGGTAAAGGCAGAAAGAGAGTGCCAAGAAACGTCTACGGAACCTGTCGATCTAGCAAAGGGTAACGGACGTTCGACAACGACTTACACTTAACGCTCCTATGCCGAGCCGTCTATTCACGTGGAAGACTCACGAGTGTTCTACCGACGAAACGAGAGAGTTAGCAAAAAGATTCCGAAGCTCCCTCGTGAAAAGAGAAAGTGAAGGGTTGGACGAGATTTTTTGGTATGACAGTTTATCGTGAAAATAATTGAACGTCGGTGATTGAATTTTGAGGGCTGTCAATATTTCCGAGCATGTATTCAATAGAGTCGTGACTAAAAGTTACAAAATTATTAAAATGTTATGAAAGATTTTTTTTTTACTCAGAAAATGCTGTTTGGTTAAAAATTCTGGTATAATGAACTGAACGGTATTTCAAAGCTTGCACAATTACGAAGATAATGAGCGTGAAATCAAGGCTCAATTCCATCATTTACCATGGTTACAAGGCATTTCAGTAAATCAACCAATTCTTCGCCGAAATGTTAAATAAAATAGTTTTTAAATTTCTTTCACGAATCTATGTCAATGTATTTATTTCTGCTAATTACGAAATATTACTACCTATTTTCTCAAAAATAATAAAAAATTCCATTGCAACTATTGTAAAAAAAAAAAAATGTAGTTAAAGAGAAATCGATTTTTGGCACAAAATTAAACCCCCGTGTCTTAAGAAAAGCCTGATAAATAGCCAAGTTACAACAGTCCTGCAGCAATGGCTACAGCTCCAACATTTATATATAGTCTACGCACGCAAGTGGATTTTTTAGTAGGATACGTTTTAAATTCTGTGTCTTCGTCCTCGTTCTCGTCATTCTCCAAAAATGAACTCTCGACATATTCCTCTTGTTCCAATTGCCAATCATACACATTGCGGTATTTGAGATTTGTATCAATTGATGAAAAAGCTTCAATGGAGAATAGAAATTTTCTATCTATAGATCTGAATGCGGAAGAAGGATAAAGTTTCACCGAACTTCGAACGTGTCTGCTTCGAAGGGAATCAGAGAGCAGTAGTACCACAACCGCAGAGACAAACTGTGGGCGTAAAAACTTTTTTTTCCTGCTCGACTCGATAAGGGTGAAGACATAATTTCCATTGAATTTTGCTCAATATTATTGATGGCTCGACGAAGTAAAAGGGAAAGGAGAAAGAAAATTTTTCTCCTCCCCCTATCCTGAACCATCAACAATATTTGAGAGAGTTTAATGGTTATCATGATGTCTTCTTAATACTCACTATACATTTTTACGAGGGTCTGTACCCTCGTAATTACTGCAAAAATAGTCAAGTTTTATGAAATTATTTCTTGGACCTAAAAATAATATACATTTTAGGTCGGAAATGTCTGAAACGATGGATCCTGGATGGAAAAAGAAATTTATAACTTTTAGAGCAAGAAGTTAACTGAATCTAATACACATTCTAGATTTTTTTTTAATATTTCTTCAAGCTGTAATGGCGTTTTTATTCGTGTACAAGTATTGCTGACTGAATGTAAATGATATAAATTAAATTTTATCGGTGCTGCGTGGTTAGCCAATAGTTAGGGCTGAACGCTCCGTCATGAAGCTTCGAATATTTAGAAAATCTTGCGTCTATAACATGAACTAACTTTGCCGATTTCGAAACATCACAGAAAGAAAGTAAAATTCAGTGATTCAATAACCCCTTGAATGAGTTGGTCAATGAGGGAATTTTTGGGCCACCCTTTTGGGAAGATATATGAATTGTATTATATCGGCATCGGCGGAAAAACGGCATAGGATGCAAGGCAGGGCACTGGCTGCGATCTAGGGGGAACGATCCACGTACCCCTATGGATGTTGAAATATTTTACGACCATATGGAGGAGAACGGAAGTGATGAGAGTGAGGACGGGGCTTCGCCATGGCCGAGAGTGAGCTTCACCCAAGAGCACAATTTCGTTTATGACCGGAACTATTTATTGAACGTAAATTCTCACATAGTGTCCAGACATGAGTCTGCGGATGCGATTCGAGAAAACGAACGAAATTCGACATGTACCTATAGAGACGTAGCGTGTATGCACGTCTGCGTTGTCTTTTTTTTCGCTCTGCTCTATATTTCGACTCAAACGATCCTGAAGGAATACCCGAGTGCACTTAAGGCGAGGAAGTAGAGAGGAAGAGAAAAAAGCAAGGAGGGGTATGAATGTTATCGTTGGTGACAGCGAGGAAATCGAGTGATGTGGGGTCTGCGATCGGGGACAGGGAAATAAAAAGGAAGACGTCGAAGAGACCCTGGAAGTGTCAAAACAGGGGATGATGGAGAACCATTATGTGAGGGTAGTATGATCGATTGATAAATATTTCGGGGCTATCTAAACCTTTCAATAATGTATTTTGTTTCTATATTTGTGTTATATATCATTAGGATGAATATTTGTGGACCACGAATGTACAAGCTTCAATGTCTAATAACTATTAAGTATTAATTATTACAGACGATGTATGTAGCAGCAAACAAGCTTGCAGCAAGGCTGACAATGAGTAGCTTATACAAGCGGTGATGCGCCTAGCACACATACAAAGAGCTTGAGTACCAATTAGTCACCGGGGCTGAGACCTCATTACAGCATTTAATTATAAAGTGACCAGCGAGAATATTAATTTGCGTTTTACCTCATACATTGTTCATAATGTTATATCGTGCATGGCAGAGAGTAACGACCACTAAATATTATATCTGTGTAGTAATACGTGGACAAGCAAGTTCACATTGCCGTACAATTAAATGCTGCATATGTTCTTTCATTTATTTCGCAGCTAATGCAGGGGAATGGGAATAAATTATAAATCGCTACCCATAACTACCTATAAAATGTACATATCTCTCTATGTATATTTAAAAAATAAAAATATCTCGCCGCCGCCACCGCCATCTCCTGTACAATGATTCGGAGGACACTTACAGACACACTCACACTCATACACAGAAATATCTTAATGTATCCTATTATTAAAATCAATTAATTGTGCGAGCAGTTACTCGACGAACGTTTGAAAAATTCTCATACCATTTTTTGAAATAAAAAAAGGAACCCTGCTCCGTTCAATAAAATATTTATTGCATTTTCCTCAGCAACAATTTCTGGATTGACAATTTGGTATACCCGGTGAATAACAGGGACAGTATGTCGGACCTTCGCAGGTGTATCTTATGGCAAATGTCACCGTCGATGGTGGTGGCTGAATTTTCGGCCTCGGTGGACATTTGAATGGCATTGGACCGACTCTCTGAGGACATGGTCTCGCGATACACAGTGTGGGCATTGGTTTTGGTGGTTCTGGTGGAGTTCTCCAAATCTGTGTGTATATTTATATAATACCATCGTCAATTTTTAATCGACATTTAATCGGGAAAATTGATTTAATTGCAAAAAAAAAATAGATAAATAAATACATTAAAAGAATGCCAAAATATGAAAAAATTATGCAATCCGTTATTTATCTAAAGCATTAAAAATCCATACCAAAGGTAAGCATGGTGGTGGGCAGCAGGGATACAGAGGACAAGGCTCTAAAGGTGGACAACCGCCCTTCGGACAGACAAATGGTACTGGTCTGCAGTGACAACAAGGCGGTGGCAATGTGCTGGGTGGTCGTTTGACGTTGTTCTCGCAACAGCCATCGTTAGCCATTAATTCTAATGAATGTGAACTTTTTTTTATATTTATTTATAAATGTCTATTAACAAAAAATTTTACAATGACATCCTGAAGTTGGGGTTGCAGCCAAACGATCTGAGTTCAGACCGTTCATTGCTTGTAGTACAGAATACTGTAAAAAAATGAGCATCGAAAATCTTACACGCCACTTTGTGCAGAATAGGTCTGTTTCGTTGACGTTAATTCAATCTTCGAATTAAAACAAAAAAAAAATACATTTTCACATTTTTGAAGCTGATACAACCTTTCTAATGCTCCATTTCGATATGTTGAGTATTAAAAAAATCGAATAAATAAATTTATAAAACTGTAAGCTAGTTTTAACCAGGCCAGAAACGTAAATTTCGACATTTTTTTCAAGTCTATTGCAAAGTATCATAGCTTATTGCTTTGCTTATTGAAAAATATTCATGATCAAATTGCGCTCATTTCATAAAAAATCTGTTAACAATGTAATTGTATATATAGAATCAATGTTCTGATCTCTTATTCGGCAACAAATAATGTTTTTGTTCAACGTAAAATATACACAATCCAAAAAAAATATATTGATGAATCTTTATAATGAAAATATTCACTGCTTTAGGTGGGAAAATGGTATCAAAATCCTTCCTTTTTGAAACACTTGCTTAAAACTTTAGTATCGCTTCATCAATTTATTTTTATAAATTATTCACACGCTCAGGATATATTATTCAAGCAAAACACAGAACACATCGCCTTCATAAAAATTTTGGCAACTTTAACAAGTAATTTTGTTAGTTAGACCCTGATTTAAATCGAAAATAACGTCTGCACCTCCTTAATTCTCAATATTCAAACTTATTAACTTACAAAATTTGAGGGAGACGGAAATAAAGAGAGAAGAGGAAGAGATTCACCTCTCAGTTGACAGGTTTGCCACAACAGTCGACCCACTTGAGACAGCAACAAACAGACTTTGGAGCTGGCGGGATGGGCTTTGGACAGCAGGGTATTGCGGGACAGTAACACGGGGCGTAAATCGCGCTGCGATAAATAAATTAGGAATCTATATATGTGCAAAATTCCCGAGACATACACCGCTGTAACATTATATCGTTACAGCACATATATCGTTCCATATATACATATATATATATATATATATATATATCTAACTCGCTTTGCTATACATAGTAAGGCTGCAGTATACGAAGACAAGAGCCCAGCGAATGGAACAAACTTCGTTACAGCGTGCAAGCACGAGAGAACATGAGCGAGAAGAGGAGAGAGACAAAAAGAGAAAGAGAGAGAGAGAGAGAATGAGAAAAGTCCAGAAAAGTCCCACTAATGTCCCTGAGGAGAAAGAGCAAACTCTCCACACTCTTGCGCGTTTCGTTCGCGTTTCGTTCACGTCTGAACGAGATGCTATCTACTTGTCTGATCTCTACTGGATGTTACTACTGATCCTGCATGCTGTCCGTTGCGTGCACTCACGAAGATCCCAAAGACACGCGTCAAGCAGCACAGAAACAGAAACGTCCCATGTATACGTACAGAGATGTACGTGTTGCTCAATAATAAATAGGTAAAAGGTGATTCGTCTTACCTGTTACAGGTGTACGTGAGCTGAAAACGTACGCTTGCTTGCTGACCAGAGCTCGGTGGACCTGTCAGCGGACACTTGGAGCAAAGAAGACCACTGCATGGTGGCTTTTGGGCACATCGCGATGGTACACTCGGTGGACATTGACGCAGCATATTATTACTTGTAAATTTTTTTTTTGTTTATGTATTATTACTTTTTTTTCCCCTAAGGTGTTTTTTTATAATGGCGATTTTTTATGCAGAGAATTTTTGATCCGGGAACGAAATTTTTTGGTATGACAGTTTATCGTGAAAATAATTGAACGTCGGTGATTGAATTTTGAGGGCTGTTAACATTTCCCAACATGATTCAATAGAGTCGTGACTAAAAGTTACGAAATTTGTAAAATGATTTTTTGCGAGCTTTGATGGAATTTTTTTATATTTATTTTGGACTCAGAAAATGCTTTTTGGTTAAAAATTCTGGTATTATGAACTGGACGGTATTTTAAAGCTTGCACAATAACGAAGATAATGAGCGTGATATCAAGTCTCAAATCTATCATTTACCATAGTTACAAGGCATTTCAGTAAATCAACCAATTTTTCGTCGAAATGTTTTTAAAAAATAGTTTTTTAATTTATTTTACGAATCTATATCAATGTCAAAATAATAAAAAAATCCATTGTCACTTTTATTTAAAAAAAAAACGTTAAAGAAAAATTGATTTTTGTCGATGGAATCGATTCACAAAATTAAACCCTATTTTGGTAAGTACGCAGTTTTTGTTAACGACTGAGAGTGATACCAAAGTATGCGATATCGTGAAATGGATTATGATTCAATACCATTTTCTACTTGTTGAAAAATGATGCCTTCTTTCTATATTTTTACGGTTTTAACGTTATAACAATCTCATTAACGAGAAAAGAATAGTCATTTGACGCTATATGATCTTCAAATAATTTCCATGTTTTCATCTTTATACCGTAACATATTATATATTATTCTATTTATTTATATTTCTACTGTTTTAATATTTCATATATTTACTATGCTTTGTCCCTTGATATATTATTATTATTATTATTAATAATCCTTTTTTCTTTTATGTCAACCCCGCACATTACACGTTTGTTGCATATTTTATTGTAATGTATTGTTCATTGTATATTGTTGATTTTACATCATTTTTATAAAGGACAACATGCAAAATAATTTAAAAAAAATATAAAAAATGTACTCGATCCCCATTACCCTGTGGTGTTCACAACGCACGCTCGGCGCGCAGCACCCACTTTTTTCATTGTCACTAACGTCGAGTGGGGAGCGAACCGGCTGCGCCGCACTAGCAAATCGCCAAGCATATCATTCGCGTTCCGACTGAGACAGACAGACAGACAGACAGACAGACAGACAGACAGACAGACAGACAGACAGACAGACAGACAGACAGACAGACAGACAGACAGACAGACAGACAGACAGACCAGACCAGACCAGATCAGACAGACCAGACCAGATCAGACAGACCAGATCAGACAGACCAGATCAGACAGACCAGATCAGACAGACCAGATCAGACAGACCAGATCAGACAGACCAGATCAGACAGACCAGATCAGACAGACCAGATCAGACAGACCAGATCAGACAGACAGACAGACAGACAGACAGACAGACAGACAGACAGACAGACAGACAGACCAGACAGACCAGACAGACAGACAGACAGACAGACAGACAGACAGACAGACAGACAGACAGACAGACAGACAGACAGACAGACAGACAGACAGACACAGACAGACAGACAGACAGACAGACAGACAGACAGACAGACAGACAGACAGACAGACCAGACCAGATCAGACAGACCAGACCAGACCAGACCAGATCAGACAGACCAGATCAGACAGACCAGATCAGACAGACCAGATCAGACAGACCAGATCAGACAGACCAGATCAGACAGACCAGACCAGATCAGACAGACCAGACCAGATCAGACAGACCAGACCAGATCAGACAGACCAGACCAGATCAGACAGACCAGACCAGATCAGACAGACCAGACCAGATCAGACAGACCAGACCAGATCAAACAGACCAGATCAGACAGATCAGACAGACCAGACCAGACCAGACGTTGACTCATTATTAGAATGATAATAATCAAATTATGGGGATACGAATTATGGGAATATTGTGGCAATGATACGATTTATTCCAACGAGTAAATTCGAAGAAAGGGTATGAATGATTTGTGGACAAGTTGATTAATCACAACAGATATTATAATAAATCATATCTTTACAGTTGCTTGATACATTTTGTAAAACGAACAAGGACATCCGACGGAATAGTATAACACTCGCGCTCTCGATCGTGTACGTCAATTAACGATCTTTTTTTCTTTTTCAAAGATCGATATAACGTACAATAGTATATAATATTATTTACAACGCAATCCCAAAACGTGCCTTTCTCCCATTATCGCAGAAATCTCGTCTCCCATCAATAGTTAACGATTCATCGTCTCTCAATAATTTTCATGAAACACCCAAAATAATTTATTTTTCAGATACGAATAATTGAAATGAAACGAAAAAAAAAAATGGTAAATCAATTTTCGTTAAATTTTTTTCAATTATTGAATAATAAAATTGTGATAGTCAATGATTGGACATGATGAAATAATGAAAAAAGTATGAAATTAACGAATGACGGATCATCAAGATTTAAGAGAGTTTAACAAATCTCTCTAAAGTGCGTTTTACTTACTTTTCTCCCCTATTTATTTACACGCCACTTGGTGCATATTAATTACATATAGAACATATACATATTACATCGATATGTGTAAATATATATATCATATATAAAATGAAAAACGTTTTATTTAAAAATAAAAAATAAAATAAAACGAAAGGACGCTTCGATACACCGCGCGATTTCCTTGTTCATCGTAATAACGAGCTCTACGATTAATACTTAAGTACATCGATCGATCAACGTTTCAGTAAGTACACAGTACGCACTCATTCCTCTCTCTCTCTCTCTCTCTCTCTCTCTCTGTCCCCTCTCTATCCCTCCTAAGTGTAAGTACCTTTCATTTTCTCTTGTGCTGCCGACTTGTTTTGATTTACTCTCGCCATTTTTTTTTTTTGTTCTCAAACTGAATTCTCAATTTTCCAAACTTCTTAATTTTTTTCTCCACCTCATATCTCTTTTTATTCGTTTCGGAATGAACGAGGATGGAAATCTGTTCGAATATAATCACGCCGCATTTTTCCTTAAATTTTTGTTCCGTTTCTTCTCAAATTGTGTTACGTTTCTTCATGACATTGGTAAGATTTACACGTTACTATTTGAATTATTCACCCGAAAAATGATCTTTTCGTCGGACAATCGAGAGAGTTAAGAATTTTAAATCCAATAAAGAGAGATGTGTGAAAAGAAATCTCTCGCTCGAAATATCGAAAGAGATGATGAAAGTCGAATGAAAAAAAGATCAGCGTCACGCGAAAAAAAAATACTATTTCAGGAATGTAATGCTAGGTGCGTATCTATGTGCTCGATAAAACTCAGAAATGACCGTAAGACACTCTCTCGATTGATCGATAGAATCGGCGTGATAGAATTTCTTTTTTTCCTTCGTCTATATGTATATATATATAATTTTTGTGTATTTGTGAATCGTTTATTAGTAATTAGCACGCGCGGTAGTAACGCCGATTTTTTTTTTCTCGTACTACCTGCGTCAATATATGCCGTGGCTCGGTAAATCTGCGTTTGCTTATTTATTCCATTGTTTTTTATTTTTATTTTTTAATTTTATGTATTTACCACTACGCTCTTGCGACTCCATTTCTTTTTATCTCGTTAACTACAATTGTATATATATATATATATATATATATATCATTAAATAACTAATCTATGTACAGTGCATACATAAGAAGAAAAAATCGCGAAGCGACCCAGATCGCAATTTTGATCTCACATTGAGAATCATCTGATCATTTCTTAATTCATTCTTCTTCTCCCTTCACCTCGCAATTTTTCCTTTTCCCAGCGCGCTTCGTCACCTGGACTGCAAAAAACAAACATTCCATCTCTCGTTTCTTTTTTTGTTTCACTCTGCCCGATCGGCCTCATTTGGTAATAAAACATTTTAAAAAATTGATTAAGACCCAAAAAGTGCTCTTAATCGAGATAGAAAGCCGCGTGTGACGCAATACTGATAATTCACGATCGTGTTTCACATTTATTTTTCTCTTTTTTTCTCAATTTTATTATCGATATTATTAGGATCTTCAACAGAGATTTCTCATCATTGAAATTGACCAAGTGACTTTTCGCGTCTCTTAAATGCCAGTCAACGATTAATTTGTTTTTTCCTCGCTGTTTGGGTTCTCCTTGTCTCCCGTAGACGTTGCGGATGGAAGCTGAGCGAGTAAGATTTGTATTCGTGCCAACAATTCAACTTTATAGCGCGTTTCAAAAGTACTTTCTTGCCTGAGATCCTCATTATCTTCTTCATTTTTTTGTTTTTTTTTTCATTTTCACCCCATATTTGCTACACGTCTTTAACCGTAGACGGGGTAACTGAGGTCTTCAGAGATCCTAAGCCAACTTAAAAAAAAAAAAAAAATTTGCTTAATGTTCGCGTTCCTTTTTGTTTAATCAGGTTTTTTTTTTATAATTGAACTTCAAGTAAATTGCCTTTAATGCAAACTATTGTGTTCCTGGTTAAAAGGAAGAAATCAACGTATAATACAGTTATTGTATTGCATGTACGTGTTCCCTTTGAAGCCTGATTATGCAATCATAATCAGGGAACACGTGGGGGTCCTCCAGGAGCTTAGTTTCCCCGTAGAAAGCAAAAAAAAAAAAAAAACAAATATTTGACCTGTCTAAGGTTAAGGTAAATGCATTCGTAGATTAATGTTACAATATTAGATGCTGTTGTCACGTCCGCACCTTGGAATTATGATATAATCACAAGTTTTCGTTTTTTTTTTTTTTTTTAAGTATACACTCATAATTGAGGGAATGCCACGAGTCTCGAAAAAGTGAATTCTATTTCGTTGAATATTTCAACAACATTGTGTTGAAACACAAGGAAGCTTCAGTGGAAAAATTATTTGCACAAGTTTTCAAAAGAAAACGTGACAATGACGGTAGAGTTTATTTTTCGTACACTTTTGTTTTCGAGTATAATTCTCAGAAATTGACATTTTTTTATGAGAAGCTTTCTCCTCAACAGAGTTCCCTTTTTCCAAGCTCGAGCTTTTTAATCTCCCTCGATATATCCTGCCCTCTCAGAGGGTAAAAATTCTCGAGAGGCATTTTTAACTGTGACAGCGCGCCACAGTGTCAAATATTGTTTTCTTTTTTGTTGTTATATTTTTCATGCGCCATAACATTGAGCTACGCATCGATACTAGAATTCGCGATTATCGTCAAATAAAATTGTCACGGGGATGAAACAATTTTTCACAGTTCCAAATCGCCAGCTCGGACTTAATCGTTTTTTCTTTTATCATTTAATCTTCCTCGAGTTTTCTAATACACGATGAGGATAACGAGAGGTTTTTTCTTGTACATATACATAATACACGATTATACCTTAATAATGATAACGTCCGAGAGCCACGGAACGTCTCATGGGAAGCCTAAGGTAATGTTACTTTTTTTTTTCTCTTTCTACCTGTGCCTACTTGATAAATAATTATTTGTTCTTTTTTTTTTCTTATTATTCTTCTAATTCTTCATATTCTCATCAACATGTTGGTGCAGCTTGGACATTCGTGCGTGGAAATCTGTCGTGTTAAACGAGCCGAGAAACAAGGTGCGATAATATAGTTTTTTTTTTTGATTTCTCTTTTTCTTCATAGTGCTCGACTCGCCTACACTCTAACAGTGAATAACTTTGTCTCGTATAATTACATCTTGTATTATTTCGTTTACCATCGGAAGGCTCACTTTCTCTTTTTCACCCAAAACAGCTCAACCCCCGTCGTCGATACCAAAGTATCATTTTTTGCAACGTCTTGCGAAATGCGTTTACGTGCATTTCTCTCATTACCCATACACATATATAAGAGTTGAATACTCATTGGAAAAGGGGGACCCATTTTCATTGTTTAAAAAAAAAATGTTAATTGAGTAACCCTGCGTTAAACCGAAATGCATAAACTTGCCATTACGACTTTAACATCGATATCGGATACTCTTGGTCTTTTCTCGACAAACACAGCTCGCATTTATTATTTTCGTGCCGCACTTTTGGTCACGTCTCTGTGCGTTGGTAAGACTAGCTTTTTATATGCCACAGTGCACTTTCACGTTGAGTTTAATACGGCCATACGTATATATTATATTTATCAAGCTCCCCATTACGACAGAGGACAGATCCAGAAACCGTTCGATCCGAACCGGACGAGAATGGCCTCGACAAAGCCAAATATAAACAACAAACAGCAGCATTTAATATATTATTATCATTAATTACGTTTAATAATCGATTCGAGGCTGAAACTCGATCTCTCATTTTGCGCGTCTACCCTTCAAGTGTAGTACTTACGATCGTTTGCCGTAATATCATCGAGGCCCTCATTGTGGGCCTCCAATTGTCACTATGTATTGTTGCGATAAAATTTTGCGATACTGTTCGCAAACTCCTGACGCTACAATTGCACCTGAAACGCTTGTGTCGTGTTTGGCACGATAAAAGGATTCGTTGTTGCTGCGTTTGCCTGACGAAGATTTCTCGCGGCTATTTCCGCCCACTCGGCGTCAAACGGATCGGAGGGTCCTCCGCGTAACGAATTGCCCAACGCGGCCGAGCCCAACGAGTGAGCTCGAGCGTGCAGGGGTGGCGCTCTACGGGGCGCTACATGCTGTATTGGGGTGACGGATTGTACAGGAGGTTGTACCACCGATCCCGTCAAACTACCTAACCATTGCTCGGGTTTTGGCAAATCTCCCGAAGGCGCGACACTTTCCATCTGGAAAAATAACAAACCAAAAAAAACAGCTCTTAGAAATTTGTCACGTTTACAAAAAAAAAAAGCTGATCTTTTATTACCCACAGAGTTTCCTTAAAAAATATAGTTGAGGTTAAGAGTATCTCAGTCGGTAAAAAAAAACTCTAATCCATTTTTTTCAAACTTACATTGAGATTTCGAAGAAAAAATGGAATGAAAAAAAAAAAAAAAAAACAGAGTTTTGATCGATTATTTTTTTTGGCTGAATAGAATTTTCACCTCGTCTTGCAAAGCTATATCTTACCGTTTCGACTTTTTGCATTGCAGCCTGAGCGACTAGTGGCTTAACTTCGCCAACGACACTCGGGATCGTCGGTGAGGCCGACGTCACGCTGGCGTTTGGCGAACTCGTTATAGGCGTTACGGGAT
This sequence comes from Dyspetes luteomarginatus, assembly GCA_963669185.1. Lineage (NCBI taxonomy): Eukaryota > Metazoa > Arthropoda > Insecta > Hymenoptera > Ichneumonidae > Dyspetes > Dyspetes luteomarginatus. The sequence goes on along the minus strand of OY769903.1, from coordinate 11,037,949 downwards.
TAATCGGTATCGGTGATCTGTTGATTGCTGGTGTCACTGAACTTCCAACTGACGATGTTGACGCGCTGCTGAATGCCGGGCTGGCTGATGGTGGTGTACGATATGTGCCCATCCGATTTTGTGGAACAGGCGGTGTACTCATCGTTAACGATGTACTCGTTGTATCACACGTACGACCCTGAACGGGACTTAAATTGCAGCTACGATTGAGTATTGGAGTCAGCCTATGATTGGCCGTAGTCACTGATATCGTCGATGTTGAATCCTGCCAGCTTATCTCAACGTGATTGACATTCATTCTCGTCATTGGATCATCATTATTATTGTTGTTATTTATATTGTTATTTATCGTTGAACCATTCTGCAGTCTTATGTCATCCATGGAATTGCTACTCGTTACTGCAAAATAATAATCAATGTACGAATGTTTGTACAAGGTAAAAAATGGCATAACATTAACAAATTTACAACATCAATTCAGTTTTAATCATTTTTAAAATTTCTAATATGTGTTCACACACGTTTTAAAAAGAAAATGAATCCAAATAATGATGTGACTGGATGATGAAAATAAAAAAAAATTGAAAATTACCTGGTGGACTTGCGCGATTCGTGAATAATTGTTTGGCCACCATTGACTGTGATGGTAATGGTCCATAGTCGTCGCTGCTCGACAGTAGCGACAAACCTTGAGACAGTTGCTGGCACATTGCCGATACGCTGTCTTGGCCACTGGGCGATATTTCCGGTATTGGACTTACTGTCAGTACGAATGAAAAAAAAAAAAGGCAAATGCATGAATATTTGGTCCATCTTATCGTAAAATATTTTATCAATCGACCGATCGAAAGAACTGGAGATTGATTATCATTACAAAATGTGCTGCAATCTACGAAAATACATGCTACACGAGATAAGGGGGCTCAAGGGTGTCAGACAATTTTTCAACAGATGGTGAATGGCAGTTGGTGGGACAACAGTGCTAAACTCTCAAGAACTTTAGATATTTACAGTACAGAAAAACTGTCGGGTATTGTAAATCTTACGGACAAAGATGAACAGCTTCTATTTTTTTTGGCAAATATTTTTTGATCTTTACGACAATTCCGATTTTTCAAATAATCTATCCAGCCCGTTTTTTTAAATAGATATTAGTTACTCGGTGAAATTTTCCATTTGCATCGCCATTTAGCCAAATGAGACAATTCGCAATCACCAATTTTTCACATCCATTCAGAATATTAGAGGATGTCCATCTTTGCTGATCAAACAACTAATTGTAAATGGGGATTGCCTAGCTAGGAAATCTAGAACATATCTTGGGGCGAATGGCGAGCTGGCAACGATCAGTTTTCAATAAATTATCAATCTTTGAAGAAAAAAATAAATAAACAAACATTCAGTCTAAAATAATGGAAACTTCACCCTCGTTTCTCCTGTTAAGTTATAAGTAACTAAGTGGGGATTATGTAGCTATCAAATTTAGAATATTGCAGAGAACGGAAAGCTGGTAACGATCAATTTCTCATAGACTGTTAATCTTTGAAAAAAAAAAAACAAAAAAAAACATTTTCTCTAAATTGATTGAAATTTCATCCCTTATTTTCATAAGCTTTCAAGATAAACCATAGCGATTGATATATGATCGATAGATACGAGATAGTCGAGTTAGGGATGGCAGGCATTAGAGTAATTGTAACGATATGAGGAATAATGACCTTCGTCATATCCTTCGAACTCTGTTACAAGGAAAAAAAGAACGAAGAAAATACAATTATTGAATGTTAACGTTACTGCACGATATTATTTTTTATTTTTGCTTTAAATTGTTCAACTTGAGTTGTTGGTTGGAGCATCTCTGTAGCTCAATTCGCCAAGGGTGCTTTATGTATTCATTTCAGTCCAAAAGTTAGATTAAACGAAAACTAATAAAATTTCGTTTCACATGTTACCGTAAAGAGAATCTATATTACACTTTTTAAATCACTGACATGATCAGTCTCTCACAATTGCCCGTGAATTTCAAAATAGAGAAAAAAAAAATATTATTTGAAAAATTGTTTCTATTCAACGTAATCCGCTGTTTTACATAAAGCTAAACATTTTTTTTTATCAAATTGACTAAACATTTTTTATCCGTTTGAACAATCAATTGTTTTATTTTCAGTCTTATGTTATTGGAATGTAGAGAAATTTTCATCGAATATAATTTTTAACATGGAATGTAAACGTGAAGCGTCTTAAAAATAGACGAGACTAAGATTTTTTTTGTGGTTGAAAAATCTTACCCGGTGGTTTGAGGGGCATTATGTGGGGATGTGTTGGTGGCATTCTCGCAAGATCGGTTGGCTCGAGGCTGTGACTGCGTGTACGCTCGAGATTGCTCGGAAGATCGCTGACTCGCAGACTGAGCTGTCGTTTAAAGGGCGATGCCTGATTGAGTTGATTGAAACCACGGAAGGAACCCTGACGTTCGAGCATCGATGGGGTAGCGTGTGGCCTCTCGATTGCGAAGGGGTTGAAAACCTGTTTTACCGGCGGGACGTCTGAAACGAGAAGAAAACAAAAATACGATGTTTATAATCGATACGAGACTCGTGAACGAAATGTAGAACGTAAACAAAATCATAAAAGAGGATTTCGTAGAATGAAATTTGGTGCTTGCGACGAGAGAGGAGAAAATATGGATGCGTTTTTAAATGCAGCTCTATTAAGCTGCCACCTCCACGAGGTCAATCTTTTTTTTTAAACTTATATGGAAATTATATGGAAATTATTTTTATGGTCTGGCAAATGCCATAAAAAATAATTTTTGGTCTCATGAATGCAGTTGTTGAGTATTGATGGAATGGATGTATTAACGAACAGGCCCAGCTAGACAAAGAATTATTACTCGAATAAAATTTCAATTATTATTTTTTTACGCAAATCTTCGGTTCATTTATTGTCGACTGCGCAATTTTAATGGGATCGAAAGAAATGAAAATCTGAGCTAATTGAAGGAGACCTCCAGAACGAAGGCACCCCCTGAGGGATGGAATGTTGCAGATAAATTTTTATAACTTACCGACGGAACGTTCTCGTGTGTCTTGTAACCGTTCGGTGAGGCTAGGCTGTCTGAAGCTACCGCTTCTCGTGAAAGTCGATGTCTTCGAGTCAAAGGTCATCGTGACACCGCACTCTTTGTCCCTGCGCTGTTTCCGCTCAAGACACGCGGCAAATGCACAACCAACCGCGTGACTCAGTCTTTCACCCTGAAGAAATAATAGAAAAAACATTATTTATAAAATCGTAACTCACGTGGGTATCGCTAAAAATATTGAAAAATCTTTTTGCAATTAATTCTATCAATCCTAAATTTTATTTTATATATTATTTTTTCATCCATGACTCTTCAATCACCAAAAACCGTGAAAAAAAAGATGATTCATAAAAATATATACTTTTGTGGATGATGTTTTATTTTCGACAATATGAATTAAAAATAAAAAAATGTTAAAAATCCTTTTGAAAATATGTAGTCGTTTTTCATCCCTCCTCCCTTATTGATAGAACCCCCTTACCTATTAATTATTGATAAAACCTCCCTTATTCATGGATTGGTAGGTCACCTGCCGATAACAGCGGCCACTTTCGTAGAGAACTTTTCATCAACTTACCGACTCTTTTAGTGCGAGGAAACCATGGCACATCCAACGTCTAGTTGTGCCATCTCGGCATATATAGCTGAATCCCTTTTCATGATTTCTATCAGGTGCACAAAACGAGACTTTCTCGATTGTCTGATCGACTATTAGACCCTTCGTCTCGTCCTCGACGACACGAAGGCCATCGCCGGATACATGAAGTATCGCTCGAACAGGTCTTCGTCTCGAGTTCTATAAAACAAAAAATACATCAAAACTCATTAAAATATATGATCATTTTGCTGAATAAATTATAAATCATCGTTCGAAAAAAGAAAAAAAATCTTAATTCTATAATCTCGATGTGGAGCAAACTTACATTTTTTCACATCTCGATTCTCTATATTATTGTTTAAACAAGCCAAAAGTTAAAAAATCATACTTTCTAAATGAAAATCTATCGTGGCGATTTATAAATTTAAATGAGTGTCTTGCAAACATGTCATTAAAATTTTGCTATTTCAAAGCATTGATATTGTTGAGTCTCAATATTAACGATAGCTTTAAAATGTATTTTCGTTGGAGTAATTTCATTTATATATTTTTCTTATTTTTTCACGATTTATGAATACGACAGCCAACGAGAATTTTGCACTTTTTCGAATCTTTAATGCTGTCTTTGATAGAAACTTTATGCAAACGACGCAATGTTTGCGGATATGGAGTCTAGAAAAGGAGTATCTAAAAATAATCGTCAATTTGCGAAACGGTGTCGAGGTCTGACGTGGGAGTCGACCAGGGAGAATATCCAGTCAAGTCACTTTGCGAAAAAAAAAAAAGAACGCACAGATTTTTTTTTGGAATGCGAAACGACCCAACTGTGTCCCAGCACTATTTCACTTTTTTCTTTAGTCTCTTTCCGATGTGACGAGGTGCCAAACAATTTTTTCTCTCTGCTGATTCTATTCTTGGTTCTCGAGCAGATATTTTTTTTTAAGTGTGAAAACGTCGACAAAGCTTACCCTAAGTACTTTGAGAGCTTCTTCGCAGACCTGCATTCCCCTCGATTCGAAAACTTCTACGCAGCCCAAATACTTGAAAGAAACAAAAATACAATTGTCATAATTAATTTATGAAATAAAAAATAAATAAAAAAAAAAGTGTAAGAAATTACTTTTTTTCATGTAATTATCGAAATTAAATAGTCCATTAAAGTTTCGTGACCTTCAAAGTTTATATATTCTCAATAATTTGTAGACTCAGAAAATCATTTTTGAATAAATGGTGAAACTAATATTGTTTTCGAAATAATTTATAGAGTAGACGAAGCAGTGACGAAGTAACGTAATGAAAGACGATTAATTGTAACGTTAGAAAATATTAAGCAAAAACAATTGTTATTTAGCACCATAATTTTTTTAAAATTATTTTTCAATCGATCTTGAACTAATAAAATGCAAAATTTGCAACGCCTAAAATTCATCAAGTATTTCTGAATGACGATTTTTCATGCGTTACCAAACAAACGCTTTTGTTGTCACTTACTTTTACGTGAAATGCACAAGTGGCTGAACGAACTGCGCTCTCGTCGGCCTGCCATTGATGTGGTTTGCTCGATTCTGGCACGTGAGGATCTTTTCGCCTTCGAAAACTGTCGCGAAAACTTCTTCTCAGCCGATCCATTCTCTTGCCGGGTGATCTCTCACGCTTCTGAAACATCAACGAAAAACGTGGGTTAAAAAATAATTAAAAAAAAACGATGAAATAATTATTAAAAAAAAAACGATGTAGGAACATGTTGATTGGCTTATCGTATGCGTCGTGGGAGAAAGAAAAAGCTCGAAAGTTCAAACTGCATGTAGGCACGTTCAACATATGTTCGAGGCAATTGTCTCGTTTAACGAGCATGCACGTGTGTGTCTTTGCTGACGAACTCGTGCAGACAACGATCGAGATAGGGTGTGTATAATATTCGTATGTGGATGTAACGCGTCTCTATCGTGTATATTGTCACTGGCCACCCCCGCGAGACAAATGGCCACGGGCGAATATGGAATATTAATAGGTCACGCGCGTGTTGCCTCAGGGAGGGTTCGCGAGCGATATACAGAGCTCGGATTAAGGGTGGGAAATTATCAAATATGGGACGATCCTCGTAATGTAAAATCTCAAAAATTATCTTTGTGCATTTTGAATGATTATTTTTTTATCTCAAACATTTTGTTTAATTTGATTCCATTTATAAAAAAAAATATATATATCCTCATAAAGAAAATAATTTTTTATTTTCTATCAAATAACATTTCAATGATTATTTTTTAAAATTATCGACTCTCTGGTGTGTGCAATATTATTTATTTCACAATAATGTCACATGTCAAGAGCTCGTAAAACAAATGATGAATTCCAAGATATGTCAAAATGACGAGTCTCGCGTGAATAACCAAAAGGGAATTCACACAATTTATTATTATTCCCCTCGCTTGACGAATCTCATCGATGCTCGTCCTTGCTACGAAATCCGATAAACGTTTTTCCATAATGCTCACGAGATCTGCGAGGATTCTCCATATAAGCTATAAGGGGAGAAAGATGTGGAAATCTATCAAACGAGAAGACACACGAAGAGGGAATGAGTTTGCAACCGACTTTAGGCGCGTTGGGACGTTGAAAAAAGAAAAGAGATGAGAGAGAAATGAAAAAAAAAAGCCTGTGATCGAATCTTGAGTTTGGTTCCCAAAGACTCTTTTCATATATCAAAGAGACCCTCACTCGCATATGTGTGGGTTTGTGCATATGACTGTGTATGTGTGTGTGTGTCTCCTCGCTCTCTATCGTTCTCTCACCCCTCTGGTTTACGGTGGAGCGTCTACGCGATTCACCCCAAGCTGGGATTCGGCACCCCGGGTCGGTACAACCGCCGGAATCGAATCACGAGATTCTCGAAGCCAATTTCACATCGTCGTTGCTTGAAATCTCAACCCCCCCCCCCCCTCCATCCTCTCTCCACCCCACCTTCTTCATTCGCCCATCCTTCCATATGACCCCTAGTTTCTATTATATATATTTTGCCTCCTCGACTTCGACTTATATAGTGCATACACTCCGGAGGATTCACGTTCCAAGCTCGTGGGCAACCCCTAATATATACGACACTACATATCCACACAGATATAAAATATTGTACAATGGACATTCCATGCCAAATCCATTATTAATTGCATTCTTCTTGCTCCATAAAATCAACCTTACTTTTTTATATAACCTTACTTGTAACCTTACCTTACTTGTAACCTTACTTTCAATTGATTCGACGATTTATTACTTAAGAATTTTTTTAGCCAAAAATAAAACCCACTTTCATTTTTGAAGTATTTTTTGGTAAAAAAAAAAAAAAATCTCGAAAACGAGCTGTCAGATTACTGTCAGTTGAAGGCACTCTCGAGAGTCGAAATAATTTGAATGTATAAATTGGCATTTCTTTCAGAGGTTACACGGAATGTCCCATGTTTATGGATATATACATCGTTTGTATGCATACATTTGTGTGCGTGTGTGTGGATCCACGTTGCAAACTCGTGGGCAACCCCTACGTCACTATACATACTCACACAGATATAAAACATTGTACAATGGAAATTCCATGCCAAATCCATTATTGCATTCTTCTTGCTCCATAAAATCAACTTTACTTTCAATTCATTCGACGCATTTATTGCTCAAGAATTTTTTCAGCCAAAAATAAAACCTACTTTTATAGGTATTTTTTCGTACAACGAAAAATCTCGAAATAGCGGGGTCAGTTTACTGTCAGTCGAAGGCACTCTCAAGAGTCGAAATAATTTGAATGTATAAATTGGAATTTCTGTCAAAGGTTACACGGAATGTCCCATGTTTATGGATATATACATCGTTTGTATGCATACATTTGTGTGCGTGTGTGTGGATCCACGTTGCAAACTCGTGGGCAACCCCTACGTCACTATACATATAGATATAAGATATGGTACAAAGAAAATTCTATGCCAAATCCATTATTGCATTCTTCTTGCTCCATAAAATCAACTTTACTTTCAATTCATTCGACGCATTTATTGCTCAAGAATTTTTTCAGCCAAAAATAAAACCCACTTTTACAGGTATTTTTTCGTAAAAAGAAAAATGTCGAAATAGCGGGGTCAGATTACTGTCAGTCGAAGCCACTCTCGAGAGTCGAAATAATTTGAATGTATAAATTGGCATTTCTTTCAGAGGTTACACGGAATGTCCCATGTATATAGATATATTCATCGTTTGTATGTATACATTTTGGGTATGTGTGTGTGTGTTGGTAGTAATACATAAGTATATATGCATGTATATATATATAGATATATATACATATAGTGGTACATAGGACCCTCTCGATTATCCTCCTGTTCACTGAATCGAAAACTGACTCATTACCTAGAATATCTCACGGACGCTGAGGATCCACTCAAAATGTATGCACATAATTTACTATCGCCTCTTTACCATATACAAACTCGTGGATATCTTACGTTTATATCCAGTTTTTAAAATTTGTTTTACAAAAGAGCGATCACTCGTTACTGTCCATGGGACCATTTTTGCTTAATCGAATCATCCACATAGATACATAATATACAGATATAAATACTACTACAGATATAATACTAATTGTACTATAGCACAATTTCCAATGTTTTTGGACGATATTCTTATGGATTCTTTTTTTTTTTTTTTCATTATGAATTATAATTCTCCGCCGCAAGAAAAAAAAATTCTTTGATATTTTTTCTAACCTTGGTGCAAACATCACGTACAAAAATGTCTCTGGTTTCAAATGACATCACCCTCATTTTGCGTTCTGTGTGAATCAGAGAATTCACGAGTTTCTCCGTGAGTTTTGCATTGCGTCCCACGAAAATATTTAGTCGGGTGTATTAGGATGTATATGAGGAAAAGGGAGATAAAAACCAGTGGGAGTTTTATTGCACGTTAAATCGTTTCTTCTACCCCCTCTAGTGTTTATACCCTTGTCGCTATTTTAGCGTTCAATTTATTATACTCACGAGGGAATAAAAATGTGATGGAGTTCGGATTAATAAGCACACCGTGGAGTTTTCAACGATCTTTGCATTTCTCCTATTTATATATCTCATTCTGCACCGAGAAAATGGTCAACTGTTTAATTTAGAACCAAGTTGATAAAAATCAGACAAAATTTATTTCACTCAAATAAAGCGTATTTCCATGTGATAAAGTTTTTATTTGTTCTAGATACCAGTTTATTTTAATCAAACAGAAATTATCTCTACTATATGTACACATCACTTGAATTTAATAGGATTTTTTTTTTTTTTAATGATGCTTCGTTAGGGAGCAATAAAATTTATCTCCTTTATATTGAATAAATCCGGTCAAGTTGCAAATCCACATCATGCAGAATCCACACAAAACAATTTTCAATATTGAACTCGTTTAATAAAAGGAAATTAAGTGAAAAAAAAAACATTAAATAATATAATAAAATAGTATAAATCAAATAGTTTTATTATTTATATTTTGCGTGTTATCGTGCGAAACGTCACCCTCGATTACGAAATGGCGATTGTACGGCGAATATATAGAAACAGCAGGGTCACCACGTGCCGATGATTCCAAAGCTTTTCATATCGTATCGCTGACATCTCCCGGTTTCCATAGATATCGCCAAGCTCTCCTCTTGTATACCCCCTCCCCCTCCCCCCTCTTCCTCCACACTGCCCCGGCGGCCCTTTGCCGCGACTATTCGTTTTACCAGCTCTCTCCATTTTACTCTCCTCTCTCCCGGATGCCTATGTTTGCTTGCCTGTCCGTCTCCCACGCGTTATAAAACATCGGAGCAATCAATTTCACGGGACATTTTTTTTTCTTTCTCCCTTCCTCTCTCTGTCTTTCTCGCGATATATATACCCTGTGGATTACGATGATCCAACGTGAACGAAGGATAAAAATGGAATGACCCAAAGCCGAGAAAAAATGTGACCCTGTGCGAGAAGTAACGTAGAGGTTTTTTCGATACATTGAATGGGGTTCGAATTTTTTCATCTCTGCGTCGCTTTGAATAATAGAAAATCCTAAAATAACAAAATAACGAGGGTAATTCATTCCTATGGAAATATGAACATAGTCAACGTAATAATAATTTTTATTACCAGAGATCGGCCCATTTGTACGAACGAGAAATAAATTTAAAACAAAGTGTAATGCAAAATTAATTAGACAATATAATTTAATTAATTCATGTTTGTATTGATTTTCAATTAACTAGGACGACTGGAACGTGATGAATATATTAAACGTTCGAATAAGAGAATTTTGACCAATTTGGTCCAAAGCCGAGAAAAAATGTGACCCTCTGCGAGAAATAACGTAGAGGTTTTTTCGATACATCGAATGGGGATCGAATTTTTTCATCTCTGCGTCGCTTTGAATAATAGAAAATCCTAAAATAACAAAATAACGAGGGTAATTCATTCCTATGGAAATGTGAACATAGTCAACGTAATGATAACTTTTGTTACCAGAGATCGGCCTATTTGTACGAACGAGAAATAAATTTAAAACAAAGTGTAATGCAAAATTAATTAGACAATATAATTTAATTAATTCATGTTTGTATTGATTTTCAATTAACTAGGACGACTGGAACGTGATGAATATATTAAACGTTCGAATAAGAAAATTTTGACCAATTTGGTCCAGTACTCGTATTTTAAACGTAATCAATACGAGGCAATTGCACATTTATATACCACACCATTAATATATTTTTGCATCATCAAGATATAAATACAATTTTAAATAGGACACGCTTGTGAACTCATCTCGAAATTCATTGAAAGAAAATTAAGAGGTTCGTGGGTTTACTGAAAAAAGGCCACTTGTGAACACAAAAAAATATATATCGTATCACTTGTCAAGCTTCTATGGTGTAAAATGCCTGCTGGTTCGATCCCAGCATACTTTAAGAGGTGAAAAAAAATATAATAACACTTTGAGTAAAAATGAAAATAATCCACCCTCCGTTTATCATTGTCGTTACTGTCCCTGAAATATATGCCTGGGAGTATTGGTGTGTCACGTATAATGGTTAAAACGTGCGAAAGTAAGCACTCTTGTACAGAAACGCCCTCATCGCTCCGGATATAATCGGATCTCGATGTTTGTTTAATGGAGTAAATGGACCTAGAGGGGAAAGGGAGGAGAGAAACGGACACGTGGATCTCTCTCTCTGCGTGTGCGCGTACGTCAGAAACAGATGCACCCCTTTCATTCGTGATATCGATGCAACTCACTCACGATACTCCAATGGGACATCGAGTATTTAAGTAGTAATAATAATAATGATAATAATTATAATAAATGTTATTGAAGGAGCGCGTGTTTGAAATTGAGAGATTAAAGGGATATCATTGGTTCGATAGGCCTGCGCGAGTACTCGTTTGTGCGGATGATCCGCTTTCGAACGACATTAAAGTTGAAATTACTATTACCACAATGAGATAAAAATATTGTTGAATCTACTAAATCGGCATTTCTGGGCATTCGAACGAATTTTTCATTGATTTAAAAAAAATTTTAGTTACCCCAATCATATTTTGGATTGTCCCACCCATCCCAAAATATGGGCACAGGCTAACTAAACTTACAAGTATGAAGGCGAAATAATTGGATCGATGATAAAACCTTCGTCGACGTGTCACCGAGTAATGAAATATATGCACCATTTTTTTTTGCCTCAATAAAAATAATAACAAGAAGAAAGTTTCGACGAATGAAACTTTTCGAATAAAAAGATGAATCGCGATCGCAGGAAAAATGACAACTCGCGGGCTAGACGGAGCAATAATCGTTGCAATGATCGTTCGACGGCGGAGGCGCCGAGCGAAACGATTCGTTAGTCCGCACTGTATGGTGCGTCGAACCGCGATCAGAATGTACTCCTTTCGGTGTTGACCATAAACTGACTTTGGTACTCGAGTACGCGAAGCGATGAAGAAAGAGAGAAAAAATTAATTACAGAGAGAGAAAGAGAGATAGAGAGACAAGAGAAACGAGAGCAAAATGTTTCTCATCTCTCTGTCGTCTCTCGCATCGTGAAACTCGATTAAGTATTAGCGCAGCACGCGACCGGTGGACTCTGGTTTGCGGCGGGTAATCTCACTGGTGATGATAAAAGTGCGAGGTCTGTCACCAGCACCGACCACTTGCCCCTCGTGCGAATGTATTAGCTGTATAAAACGCGCGTGTCTGCCCCATTAAAATCCTCTTTCGTTCTTCATCTCGTAGATGGTCTATATAGATGCTCCGTATAGAGTCAGAGCTCGTGTCACACAGAGTACAAAGACGAATGATCATCGTAATACTTATGCAAAATATTTTTCACAAATGAAAATTAAACATGTGAAATTTGATTTTTAACGTGAGCAAAATTTTACGATAGACCCAAGTGGTTTTGTTAAATATACAGAAGTGATATTTTGAAAAAAAAATGTATATGAGTGTAATATTTGAAACTGACGAGGCCATTGAGATTTTATGTCATGAATTTGTTGTTAAATTTTCTTGTAATGGTCCGATTTGTGTCAATTTTGAATCATCGGCATAAAACTCTCCACACAGATATACCAGCAATAAAAAATAATTCCATATTGAGCATTTTAAGAATCAATTAAAAATTTCAAATATTATAGAGTTTTTGGTAATGAAATTTTCAATGGTTGAGTTCAAATTGAATTTAAAGAAAACCAGTAAATTAGCCCCTCAGACAATAATTTCTTATTCATGAAACTTTTTCCTTCAATAAATTAATGTTTGCCGCCCAAAATGAGTATTTCTATAACTACACATTTATGACGTTCGTAAGTTCTTCGTTTTCTGCTTAACAAAAGACGATGCGCTAAAACGTCGTCGTGATCATCAGTCGAGCACCGAGTTCGTTTATTCTCTCGATTCAAACTCCTCGTGTTTCCGTACCAGAGAGGATGGGGAACCAAAGTGTACTCGTTTCAACCAGACACAGCCAGGCTTTGTGGATACTGTGATGACTGATGGAGAGAAAAAAATAAAAGAAAAAATACGAGTGGATTGAACAAAAAGTGGAGAGTACCAGAGTGTGCCATTCCGAAGGCAGCGAAGAGATAGAATAGCAGCAGCAGCAGCAGCAGCAGCAACAGTACAAAAGAGCCGATACACCCCCAAAGCTCTTTTTCCCTGTCTTTGAAGCCACGCTAGCAAAATGAATCATCGCTTCAACTCGTGACCTGACGCTCGACAACGAGACACGTTGTTGCATCCGATCCGGTCTCCGGGACTTACTTTCCCTCCAAAATATACTCATGTAACTTCTCTCTTTCATTTCTTGTGCCCGAAGATGAGTCACTCGTGGAATCCGGAAATTGAACGGCCCAGAGTCTCATGAGCCAGCTTAAAGGTCGTTGACGCTATGACGATGATTTTAATAACGAAATAACTGAGGTGCTTCTGTAATTTTAAATGTTAAATGCGGTCGAAAAAATTCAAACTTCACATTGCGTATATGTGAGAAATTGCTACAAAAAAGATAAATAGAAATTTACGTATATTTAAATGTAAAGCGAAATTTTAAATTGCACTTTGTAAACTTATAGAAATAGAAAAATTGAAATTAGTTTTGTATGAATTCTAAATAAAGTGCGTTTGATCAAAATTATATTTATACAATGAAGAGTATATTTTTATATTCATAAATTATCGGTGCAAAAAATAATTGAAGGATTTTTTAAGGATGCTTGATTTTGTCTTTAAAATAAAATGGTATAAAAAAGCTTGGTTTTTCGTGAAAAATAAGATTTTTACTAATTTCTATTGTGTATATATGGAGTGCAGAGAATACGGACAGCGATAGGTGCGCGGTCGGCGTGTGGCTCTGGCGGTCACCAAAGTGCAGAAGCGTTGGACGCGGACAGTACTTGGTGCGGTGACCGCTTAGCCGTACGCTGGCTGGCGCATCAAATCGCTGAGCGTGAGGTAATTTTCCCAGAGTTTGGTCACTCCTTGTAGGAACACCACAACTCTGCCGAATGAGCCGGACTGTACCGATACAGGTTTTCCGCAGTTTCACTGTGCCCATGGCGAATGCGGTACAGTGTAGCTAAGTCGGCTGCGGACGCACCGGAAGTTAGGTTAGCTCAGCGAAATTCGGGTAGGAAGTGATAGGATGGGAATGGGAAGGGTAAGTAAAAACCCTCAGGGTATACGCTGGAACACAATATAAAAAAATATATATATATATGGAGTGCAGAGATAACACTAGTAATGAGAGGGTTTAAGTATTTTTATTTATGTAAAATTCTCTTGTCATCACGAAGCTCTGACAATCGAGTTGAATTTGGTATTGTCAGGTTTTCACTGAGTTTCCAGGCTCAAGAGCCCAAAGCGTCAGCTACTTTATGGCAAAATGGTGATGCAACGTGGCGCAGATATTATATGTACAAAGGACGAGCATCCAGAGCGAGCACTTAGTGTCGAACAAAGATAGAAAGGGGAACCGTTTCTCGTCCTTGTACTCAGCACACATACAAATGCATAGTCTGGCCAGGTGTGGTTCGTCGACCGCATCCAAAATTCTGACGATGAAATTTAACATCAGAAATCTCCAAAAACCTCCATAAACTATCCTCTGTACGAACTTTTTCCACGAAAAAAATCATTTTTACTGTCAGAGACAAAATATACATTTTTTCAATAAATTTTTTATTTGTTCCTCAACTCCTTTTTCAGTCAGGAATTGACGAATGAAAATAGCAATTTTAATTTCTTTATTTGGATCTTGATATTTGGAATTTTTTCAATTATTCACAAAGCTTCTTGTGTGTGATGACAAATTTTTGAATACAGGAAAAATTAAATTAAATGAATATTTGTAGTTTTCCTTTCACGATTCGTCACAATTCGTCTGCATTGCGTTGACGCCGCACTTGCACCTTCTCGCAATACATTATGTATATATATATATATATATATATATATATATATATATACATAATATGCCGCAACACGGCTGATCCTTTCACCATAAGACGACAGGTGCAACGCATGCGGGAAAGTTAGTACACCGAAGAAGTTCATGCGCTCATAGTACTTTCTGTGGTGCAGCAACGCAAGTAGGCATGTAGACTTATACGATGTACATTGCAGAGACAGGTAAATGCGTCGCGATCTGCACACAGTGAACGTACCACCATGTAAGGTTACGAGAGAACTTGGTATACGGACAGGCAATTTATATATCGCCATATCGTATATACGTACGAATACAAAAAGTCAATTAATCGGACGAAATTGCATTCGGATAATTTATTAAAGGGGAATAAAATTGTATTTTTCAAATAGAATGCTTCATCAATTTACAATCGACGATTCGAAACAACCATTTTTGTTTCAACTTAAATTTAAAAATAATGGCTAAGAAATTATTCATTATCTTAAAAAAATAGTACATTTTATTTAAGTTTATTACCTCTACAGAACCGCACAATACTGGTAAATTTTCGATCAATCAACGGTGAAAAAGTGATGGAATTGAGGTCGTATAAAATCGTTATGAAATAATGAATGGAAAATAATTTGTTTATTATCAAATGCAGCTGAAATGCCTCTTTAATTATTCGATACCAGCTCGACGACTCTCTGTACCTTTGTATAAGCGTGCAGAGGTGGCTATTATATTATATGGATGCATTTACGCGCCTCTTGTAAAAATGTTAATGGCCTACGTATAGAATCGAGACTTTATAATCTCCCTTATTCCATCGTTATTTAATATCATTTGTTACTTTTTTCTTGCATTTATTCTCTCTTACATTGCCACGGGAGAAGGAGAAAGATGAGAGTATGTGTGTGTGAGAGAGAGAGAGATCGTTCAAACAGCCACGCATCGCCTTGTACCACGTACCAGTACTACCGGTTATCCTTGAGTTCGATCCCCTCCAGTATACTTACTACCATACTGGCCTCTGTACGCTAAAAATGTACGTATATATATATATATAAACGGTCACTTTATACACGCAACCACTTCACCATATAGTACATATACAGGGTGCCCCATTTTTATCTGCATACCTGAATGTATCAGACAAATATTGAGGAAAAAATTGAAAAAATTCAGTGCAGCATATAGGCAATATTTCATTTTTTTTTAAGTAGAGGCTAAAAATTTGGACTTTCTTTTAAAAAAGTTAGACCGTCCGTTTTATTTTCCTTCAATTAACCACGTAGTAAGAAAATTAAACTAAAATGGACTGTGAAAAAAATAGATTAAATTTCGTTACTTTTTATTTTTTTATTAATTAACGATAATTTCAGCGATAGTTGGCGAAAATGAGACACTCTGTGTATGTATGCATATACAGTTGAACATCTAATATGCCAACTTCCTTTAATTTCGATTAGCTTGTGTTAAAAATCGGTTTCCTGTCTAGAAGAGAAGGAGGAGGGAAGACGATTTTAATTAGAAGGAATTTCGTCATTCCCAATTTATTAATTGGAATTTTCATATTTTTATATTTTTAGCACGTATGTAATGATGAACGTGTATGTGTACATATAGTAGACTCGTGACAGACGAACACTAATACGTATTATTAAACGTATAGCGCGGGTCTTGTTTTACAATGGTAGTTATAACTTTTACTCTCTCTCTCTCTCTCTCTCACACACACACACACACACACACCTTTTCTCTCCACCAGTTCAAGTTCTCGCGGACTATGTATACCGAATAGAATTGATGTCGGTAGTTGAGAATCTATATACCCACGCTGAGTTTTTATGTAGGTGTGCCGCGAGCATCGTTACGTCTTTTATGAAAATATAAATAGGAAACAATTTAATGTAATAAATCACCATTCTTGATGCATTATTGATTTAAGGAGGTTTCAAGAATCTTTTTAAGCTTGCCATGCAATAAATTTCCATCTTCAATGATCATTATGATAATGAACACCAAAGTTTAATTGTTACATATCTCTTGATAACTGAAAATTGATTCATGAAAACTGAAAACTGATTTATACAAATTATTTCATCTCCATAATGATAAATTGACGATAAATGGATATAAAAATGAGCCCTAAAGAATTAGATTTCGATTTGAAAGTTAATCTTAAATCTCCCTGCGAGAATGATTGCAAAATAAATGATTGAGTCAACAAAAAACCCTGACTTATCAGTAACCCCTAAAAACTTGAATGACCATTTTTCCAATATTTTTCAATTAATTTATCTCTACCCCGTTCTGCATAACGCGTACAAAAGCAAATCCGTAATAAAAAATGTGCAAAAAAAAAAACTGCATCCCGTAATCCAACAGGAAACATAGGTGAGTTGGGTCACGGTGCATTGAGTCGAGGACTCGCATTTTTCAAGCGTTCCCGCCACCTCTTCTGGCTTACTCCATAATTGGATACGTGGCATCGCCCTCACGCGCACGTACTAATACTATTAATAATACAAGCTACGCAACGCTCTCTTTCTCTCCCGTTCTCTTACATTGAAAAGAAAAAGGGTTTATAACGACTCTCGCTCGGTTTAACATTTACAGATGGCAGCCTCGTAAATATTTTTCAACGCCCCATATGTGCGTGTAGGTTTAATGAGTTTGAGCTCTCGCGCATAGGTATAAAATCCTCGACAACGATGTCGACGCACCTACGATATGAGATATTTTTCTTTTTCACCCATGAAAACTACGAGACACGTAACACATATATATATATATATATATATATATATATATTTTTTTTTTTTTTCATATTCTTTAACGAAGGAACTACTCTTGGTGTGTAACGAGGTGAGTGTACGCTAAGGTGGACGACCACAGAAGGGATCGCGAGAGTGCGACACTGGCGAGGGCATCGTCTGCCTTGTAGTACCATCGCCCTCTCTTATTTCTCAGCATCTCGACGTCGTCGTCCACTCTCCAAAACTCGTTTGTCCCGTTTCAATTCTTGGATAGTTGGTATATTATATATATATATATATATATATAATATATATATATTTGATACGCATATTGTATACCGTAAAAGTATCCTAAAAGTCTCACCGTACAGCATGAGAAGATTTCGTACCGAGGATGTCGAAAAACTCGATAAGCCAGAATGCTCCCAAGTTCATAGACTCCTCTCAGACTCGGTTTGAATTGCAAATCACGATTGATTTTTTTTTTTTTTGGCATGCAAATATGTTTCATACGTCGCCCTTGTGAACATTTTTTTATGGAAGGATTCTTGTACTCATTATCAAATTCGGACAGATGCGTTAGTGAGAGTACACGAAGGGGGTCGCAAGAACCGAGAAAAACGGTTTCGTAAGAAAAAAAAAAAAATTATTTAAACGAAATAAAATATAATTCTTTTGAATAAAATATGATCTTGTGCAAAATTTAGAAATACAACATTATCTTGTATAATTGAGAAATCATTCAAGTATTGAGTAAGATATAAAATGGTGAATTTTTCCATCTTATTTTAATTCACCGAATTTTATTATGACATACTTTAAGAATTTGGATTTATTTTTTATCTACATTATAGAAACGAGTTCGAAACTTCAAATTGACAAGTTAATTTTAATTAAATATCAAAGAGTTGTCGATTATTTAATATTTTACGTTGACTCGTATAATTATATACAGGCAGCGTGAGATAGTGGACGCGCACATTTGGTAAAATTACTCTCTAACAATAAGAGGCGTGAAGACAAGCACCTGACAGTCAGCCATAGTATGACTTGGTGGCGTTAGAAATGAAATTGCGTCACGATACGGGGAGTACAAGGGAGAAAATGACTAGCTGCGTAACGCACTATCGACAATTAAATACAACTTGGTCACGAGAGTCTGTTATAGACGCGTTACGTTGACACACGCAGTACACGTAAATAAACGACCATAAATTGGAACGTTTGTAAAGATGTTTAAATTATCATAGCGTAACATAAACCTCAAATACTTGTTGCGTTTAATATCTCGTAGGCAGAAGATGAATAAAATTTATTTGGCCTATTAATTGCGTAATTTATAATAGGATAATTGTGATGGCGATGCTGATCGTTAATCAACAAAAAATCATTACTTTTTTCAACAAATCAAAAAGTGAATGGTTCTCACATGCCCTTTGAAACGAATAATTGAAGAAGCAGAACTCAAAACCCGTAATTAAAATCAGTAACGTGAATAAATTTTTTAAAAATTACGTTAAAAAAAATTGTAATTGGAAATACTATTTTTTTTTTGTACTGCCGAAGTACAAAGTACGTCTGCTTTATCGCAGAGCCGAAGGATGCATCGTGGGAATAATATAATCGATTGCATCGTTCTCTCTGTGTGCCAATTACCGAGTCAACGTCCACGGTGAAATCGAAGCGTTAACTTTCATTACATATATATATACCCACTTGTACTCTTATATATATATATATATATATATACCCACTTGTATTCTTGCTGCGTTGTAGTATTAGCTACATGCGGGCGGTACCGATAACGCGTTCGTGACGAGGAAATTCGAGTGTTACCCGATATACATGAAACTCAGTCCGAGCTATAATATTGGTCCAAAACAGAGAGACAATACAGATATGAATATATGAAATTTCAGATGATATACATATATATATATATACATATGATAGACAAATGTCCGAGTATTGGTTGACACAACTGACCGATGGAAGGAAAATCGTCAAACATGTTGCAGGAATGACGTGGAGAATCCACAGAGTTGGCTGTCAGTCCTGACAACGTAGTTTGGCTAAATGGTAACTCCATTAATTACGCCGAGGAACAAACGTATACATTCGTTCAATTGTGCATAGCTACGCACGTGTTTAATCACACTGTGCTCTCGATGACCTTGTCCTCCGTAGCGATTTCTTTAGTATTTTTTAAACGATAATTATTCAAGAAAAATAAACGAAATGTAAGAAAAATTAAAAAAAATTTAAACAAGAAATTTTTTTTCTCATATAAAATTACGTTATTTTCTTTCATAAAGCGACTGATTTTTTTTCCTGTTTTATTCCAATTTATTATTAGATAGAGACGAGGTGTAGATAATTAATTTTGAACGTCAAATTAGTCTATGATTATCGGTTTCTGCCAATTATCGACTAATTTTATGTCTCGAGTCGTTTTTTTTTTTTTTCATCTCCTCTCTCATATATATACTTTTTTAAATTCAATCTTCATATTTTCCACGAACGAATTGAGGATGAGTTTAATGCCTCGTTAATTTGTACTGGCGTGTATTATATGTATACATATATATATATGTATATAGGTATGTAAATTTCTGTACAGACGTCAGTGTATATAGAGGGAAAAAGAAAACCTCTCGTTGCATTATACCTGCGTGCAGACAGGCCCCTGTCATGATGACAGATGTATATCTATACATTTACATTGCCATTATTGAAGCTCATTTACTATCGGCAATGCACTCGAGCGTCTAACGAGCGGCCTCTATATGCACGATGAGTTACGCAAAGGTACGGGTGTGCACTAGGTATATATTGGTGCTGCCTGCTACATCAAGATATACGTACTTGGACTGTATTTTACGTTTACGTACGTCGCACGATCGACATCGTGTCGCAAATTTCAATGAACGATTTCGAAAATCAGAGTATATTGCAAACCCAAACAGTATATAGAGAAAATCGACAGCGTTTGGACGCCAAAAGTAGTACAAAAAAATATATATAATATATAAAGCTGCTTGGCACCCTTTCGAATTTTCGTCAAAGGTGAAAAAGATAAACGATTCATTTTTCTCCAAAATGCAACAAAGAAGAAAATTAATTTCACAAATTATTTTCACGATCCTATATAATAATGTATTTCTCGCGCTGATTGGAAATCCGCCAACGATTTTTATGAAAATGTTAACATTTTCACTGAACATTGCCAGCAAGAATGTATATTATTTCCCATTAGTTAATAACAAGACGAGATATACCTTTCAGTATAGATGAATGATACGCAGAAATTGCTGCGTTGGTCAAGAATTTTATATATCGTCTTTATACGGATGTCAACAGTTTTTTTTTGTGGTAAAAAAATCAAAATCGACTCCACGGTTTCTTCTGAATCACTTTAGATCACAAGTCTCGAGTCCAGGTGGAGCACATTAGCTTACTCATCGAACACTCACGGTGTATGCGATGCTCACGGTATTTATATATATATATGTGTGTGTGTGTATGTGTGTGCGTGTGTGGACACATGTATAATGAATACGTGAGTGTCAACCTCATGCTAATGCGTGTGCGTGTACTAACACACACACACATATATGTATATATTGTGTACAGGTACGAGATTGGCATTCACAGGATGACTGCGGAGTACCCTATGTGCGACAATCGCAACCGAGTGTGCTCGACCGCGAAGTCTCGACAAATCGGTTACGCCTTTTTCCAAGAACACGCAAACATCACGTACATTTGATTTTTCTTCTCATCTTCCTCTCATCGACTAAACACGCTTTGCTTAAAAAGAAAAAAAAAGCTATACGTTCACTGATAGAACGTATCAAAACGTCATTTGGACATGGCTACTGGTTCTGAGTAATAATAATTTTATCTGCACAGAGACGTTGATGCCACTGGTCGCGATAGATAATGAGAAGAAGACTCGTGCATAAAACCTAAGGCTCGATGACAAAAAAATGTATGAATAAATTTTAATAGAATTAACTTTTTAATAAGTTTTTTATTCAACTTATGTCTCCATCGTAACGATTAAATCGAGCAAAAATTATTTCGATAAATAAAGTTTCTTAATATGATGAATTTAACAATTAATCGAAAAATATATAATTCAAAGGAATTTTATTTTTTATGAAATTTATAAAAAATAATGTTATGCTTTTTTTCTATTCAGACGGGATACAAGGCCGATGCATTTCACAGTGCATATCGAGATGTATGCGACGATCCATTATTTCTTTATACGCGAACAAATCGCACGATTGTCCCGGTGCGAAAGTGCGTAACGTTTTTGTCATTAGGTTTCTCTTTTGTTTGCACATTTTCAATGATGATGTAAATGATAAAAAATTATTACATACGAGTGGATTCTGCATGGCTATAGCGTTGAGTCGGTGCTAGTGCCAAAGAGAAAGGTGAGATCTGTGTCGAATACACTACACACACACACATATATATATATGTATATGAAAATGCGAGGTCGCAAGATCGATTGAGAACCGCTGAAACTCGGAACGCAGGGGGGACAGATACCGGACTCGAAAAAAAAATTCAAACTCAAGTACGATCAAGAGACGACGACGACGACGACGACAACGACGAAGAACAGTGCGGAGACTTGTGAGCGAAGGTTCCGCCATGAATTATTGTGGACTCTAACACTCTTTTACCACACGCTTTCTGCTGCCGTGTTGCTTTGCCAAGATATCCTTTGGAATTATAAACTACCATATATATAGTCTATTGAACGCGAAGATAAAAATAATCATCATCGATCCTCGAGTATGAATATACGATTAGGGTGCATGTAAAAATTGTTCAATTTTTCGTTCGACTGCATTGACAATGAGAAAACATATAATTGAGATAAACATAGATTATTTTTGTGTTTGGGTTTGGGTTACAAGGAGGGTATGTTTATATTTTATAGTTGGAGTAACAATATTTATAGAAAAAACAATTATATCATTGTTGCTTCTACTACAAATTATTGTATTATATTATTCACCCTATATTATATTTTGCAATTATAACATATTGATTTTTCTCAGCATGAATTTTGGCTCCAGAAATCTGTAAAACTGTTTTCTTACATGTAAAACTGAATATTATATTACACAATAATCATTGTTTACTTTTTCATTCAAACTTTGCAAAAAATGTTTGCAATTATTTTTTATTTCCAGACAATTTTCGTATTAAGAATTAAATTATATGAATATAACTTTTAATTTTGAAAATAATACTAATTCGAACGATTTTTTTTTTTTTTTTTTTTTTAATATTTCAGTACTGAAGGCTACTCTGGAGATTTTGTCGAAATTTTACGATCACATTCTCTAAAAAAAAAGAAAATTATTTTTGAATGCCAAGACCCTACTCAAAGTGGGGAACCACTTAATTCAGGGGTTTAAAGTAAAAATGTTAATACAGAGGGCTTTAAAAACCGTAGAGAATTTTAGAGAAGCATTGCCAGTCTTAACTTTCCGCGTTTCTATATATAAACGGTTTGCCATAAATGTGAATTCCTGATGAGAAATAAAAACAAATGGTATACCGGAAATAGGGAAATATCAAAGTTACACCATGGTCGACTATTCATCTTTCTCTCTCTTTCTTTCTTTCTCTCGCGGTCATCGATTTATGATTATGTATTCCGCGTCTCTCTTTTAATATTGGTGGACAAATATTGAGCACCATACGTTCCCCCATCGACGTGAGCCACAAGGGTGAATGAGGATGACCCAAGAAAAAAATTAATACACACTAAAAACGATCCCACGAAATTCTTAAATATTATTCGTTAGAATAAAAACGTAAAAATTTTATGAAATATTTTGGAGTGATTTTCACAAACGTGCTTATTTTTTGAAATGCTTTTTCAGTTATTCAATAAATCTGGGTAGGCTCGTAATTTAGCCAATTTTGTATTCGTATGACCTTTGAACTGTGAAAAATGAGAAATAGACCAAATGGATTTCTTATTTGTAGTGAAGTTACTAGATTCAAGATTTATTTTTATCCATTGTAAGTTTTTCTCAATAACCAATGATCGTCGTTGCCATGTTCTATCGTCTGTTTTACAAGGATGCAGGCCGAGGGCGGATAAAGGAAACGACAAAGTCGACACACGAGCGGCTCGCAGCTCGTTCATTTCCGACAGCTGCGAATCTCAGGCTGTTTTACGTGGAGCAGAAGCAACAGCAGCCAGCAAAGGCAAAGAGAGAAGAGATCCCAGCAAAGACCAAGGAGAGCACCCACCACATCAGAGAGTACGAGAGGAGCCCTCGCCTCTCTGGGATCACTAAATGTGCCTCCTGAACGGGACATCTGGCTGATCCGTATATTCCTCTCACTTTGTTCTATTCGTCTCTCGAGCACGAGACGACGAGCGTTAGACGGAAAGAGAGAGAGAGAGAGAGACGAAATTGTGTGGTGAACGTGCGGGGAACATGGTTCGTGCCGAGATAAAATAACGGGACGCCTCGGTGTGAGACGAGAAGAAAGATTTTTTTATTTTTTCAGCGACGAACAAAAATTTCAATTTTCAGGCAAATTGAATGGAATTTTTTTTTACTCTGCAAAATACTTTTCGATGAGTGGAGCAATTTCGTCGAAAAAATCGAAGGTAGAAAACAAAATTTATAAATTTTCATAGACCGGTGTTGTGCTGAGTGAATTATTGTTTACTCTGGCAATCGCTTTTGAAGCCCCGAGGGGACACGTGCTTCGATAAATTGGAGATAAAGTGACAGTATAATTTAATTTCAGTAGTTTCAAATATCGATGCAATTATCGGTACAAGATAATACAACTATGAGCAAAAAGTCCGAAATTAGTTTTCATTTTCACTACTGATATAGAATTTTTCATATTCCCCTCGAAAAGGCTCGAAGTCCCGGAGGGATCGAGGAAAACTTCAAAAATTCGCAGACTGAGTAGGTGAATTTTAATTAACGTAAAAATAAAAAGAACGCAGTAATACGAATCTCCTCAATTTCACGGGATTCAACGATCTTATCAAACCATCCAACTTCCTTCTGTACAATAATTATTTTCAAAAGCGAGATCGTAACACAGTGGTCAATTTTTTTGCGATTGGCCATAAGTCCATTTTGCCCTACGGATAAAATAACGAGACCTTCACCCGAAACCATCTAAATCTCAATACACTTGTTAGGTTTGAAAATTATCACAAAATTTCCATATAGAAGATAAAAATAAATGAGAATAAGGAAAATCATTCTTTTCTTTTTTCGTTAATAAAATTATCAACTCCAAGCCATAAAAACACTCAATATCCAGCCTGTATTCGACATAAAGTGGAGAAAAAAAAAATGAAAATAAGAACCAGCCACGCCGTGAGTCTACCGGAATGAATACGGCGAGGCTCCAATTTATCTTACGGATTTTTTTTTTAAACTGGTATATACATATGTATATACACAATATACATATATATATATATATATAAATGTAGTTACGTACCGATAGCCGAAGAGCATTTCCACTGTGGCTGGTGGCTCTCTCGAGCGGTTGGTGGGCGGACGGGTGGTTACCCATTTTATTATTATCGTAATTATTATTATTATTATTCCGTTAAAGATTAATCCTCTTATTCCTCCAGCTTCTCGATTATTTTTCTCCCCGAATGTTTTCACCACGTACAATAATACACTGACACAATACTTTCACAAACTGTATCCTCGATGTTTTTCACGTTATAAAAAAATATAAAAATAAATAATAATGATAATAAAAAATCAACAACAACGTGGATGTAATTATATATTGAATTATCCAGCACCAACGACGATCATCCGGTATACCAACACTTTATATACACGTGTATCTTCACAAAACGCACGTGCACTCCCCTTTTTTCCTTGGGGCTGAGAAACACAGCAGGTGCGCCACAAAATGTTTCAAACGATCGAGAAGAAACGCGCACTATTTTTTACTGGTTACTAGCCGATTGCCCAAAAAAAAAAAAAGAAAAAAAAAAACAGCTGATCGGCAATTGGAATCGGCGAAAAATTGAGGAATGAGAGGAAAATTTTCAGGTGTAAAATGACACAAGTTAACATCGACTCACAGACCACGGACACATGCGCGCATCAACGATCGATCGTCGATCGTTTCGATCGACGCGAGCGTCGTCGTTGCTCGTTCCTCGTGCACTGGGCTCGTTTCACAACGTTGCAACTCACCGCTCACCAAAAGCCGCGGCTGCGCCTCAACCACGACGTGCCTTTGTGTATATATATGTGTGTAGCTCCCTTTCTCCCTCTCTCTCTCTCTCTATATATATATATATATATATATATATATATATATATATATATGTGTGTGTAATTACGTTATGTGCTACCTTCCACCTCTCTCTTGCTCGCCACGGCTATTTTTTTCCACTGGATCGGTTACAGGGGAAAGCAAAGTCGTCTCGAGAGCTCAAACCGTTTGGCCATCAAGATGGCAGACGCTTTTAGTGACGATCCGATCGACGAATGATAGCCAATGAAAATAGTCCAGCGGATCGATCGAACGTTGTTATATCGATCGTTGCTGAGATCTGACAAATTCATACGTAAATATATATGCACTCTTGTTTATATTTATATTTATCAAACGCAACACGAATAAATCTTTACTACATTAATCATTATTTCTCATTATATTCCCAAAGTCTTCGAGATTCTCTTTGATGTTTTAGTAAAATTCGTTGTTTATTTTCATTTCTTGTTTCTTTCGTTTGTTTTTTTTTTTTTTTTTTTTTCACAATAAAAGTACATCCAATATCGGCGTCACAGGTAGCGGATATTGCGATGGCTTCCTCACTATCGACGCCGACCTCGAAGCTCTCATCGTTTCCATCATGCACTCTCGATGCGAAACTCACACTCGGTAAAAAAAATAAATAAAAAAAAAAGGCTAATACTTTTTAGACTTAATTCAAACCCCTGACTGTATCGAAGCTTAGGAAAAAATCGTTTTGTCGTCTGTGCTTTAAAAAAAAAAACGGTTTATCGATTTCTCCTTGACAGATCACTTGACACAAACATTTAAAAAATATTATAAATCCTTTTTTTTTTTTTTGGCGAGATAAGAAACTGGTTGAGGATGGAAAATTCAAGACTTTTCCATCTCATGAGCGAAGCACTTTTGTAGAGTCGACAACGAGCAGGTAAGAAGTTTGGACGCCATGACGCTCATGAAATTGCTATATAGCCGAACCGATGTTGCGAGAGGAAGAGAGAGAGAGAGAGAGAGCGCGAGAGATAGAGATGGAGAGTCGTTTTTCTTGGGTCAGAGCCGGCCTGGTTGGCACGAACGTGTTCCGTACGATTCGTGCCACAGCTAGGCTTCTTCGCTTCTTCGTTCCTCGTCTTTTCCCTTCGTGGCTGCAAGCTAGTACCGACGACGAGCCGAGAGCTCTGACAAAACTGGCCATACAACTTGTCTCAGAGGCCGGGAAGAACTGACGTCACTGCAGAGCTCGGCCTGCCGTTCTTAGAGTAGGATTCCAACCGGTCGAATGACTCTTATTTCTATATACTTCTCGCTCTATCACTCGTTTATCGTCATTCCATCAAGCCTTTTCTCTTTCTCTTTCTCCACTTGTGACTATATCCAGCTCGCTTTACCTTCGATTCTCCAGTCTTGAAGCCACCTCAGGCTTAATAATGAATAGAAGGGGTAAAAAAAGGACCATCAATGTTGTCACCCTTGTGGATCTTTACGAAGCTAAACCAAAGAGGAATCCTTGAGAGCAACGAGCACTCTTCCTTGGACCCACAGTCTTTCATTCGAGCCAGAAGATTGATTTTCATCCCAAACTTTCATAAATCACCAGCTTTTTTCCAACAAGATTCTCGTGTAAGATCGAAGAAGATCAATTTCCAAGGATACCAAAGAGTTCATGACCTGGATCCTGGAGATCCTGTTTAGTTTCTATCTCGAGAGAGAGAGAGAGAGATCCATGTAGAAACGAGAAGCAGCAGAGGGTTGTTTATCGTCTTAGTGGACACGAAAAATTTTGGAAAAAATTTCAACGTCCTTGTGGCCAATTATTAATCAGAAGCCTTTGCAATGTGTTTTACATATACATTTTATTTAGTTATTTACAAATTAATTTGGCACGTAGAATTCATCATCTTCTGGCTTATGATAAAAAATTGTTTCTATCCGGGGACTTCCGGTGGATTGATGTCACGTTCAACTCTGTGAGAATCCTCAAGTGTATACTTCCGGTTGACGTCAACGCGAGAGGTGAGAGAACTGGGGCGATCTTTGGAAAGGTTAAATCGAGCAATTATTCGTCACCGCGAAGAGCGATAAGAGCACGAACAAGATAGACAGACGGTTGGGCTGCGAATGTGCTGATGGTCAGTTTGCTGACAGAATTTACTGATTATATACGTTATGATGGCAAAGAGCAAATTGTGCAAAAGTCTCGAGGCTCGAGCCCGCACAGTGACTGACAGAGAGAGGGAGATAGAACGAGGATTCTTCTGATGATGCCGTTCGAGCCTTTTATTGGATTAACCTCTTGTGCGTTTATTTAAAGAAATGAGGGGGCGTTGTTGCAATAATCCCCGAGTCACCAACAGGCGATGGAAAAAATTTATGTCGCAGCAATAAGTATTTAACAGTCTCAGTCGTGTTATATGAGAAACACGTACATAAACACACGCACACGCACACGCACGCGGAAACGAACCGCTACGAGTTCCCACGTTTTTCCGTTGGCCCAGGCCCGTTCACCGCACACACCGTCACGCTCAGCTACTTCCGGCGACCCCACCGGAACTCGAAGTACGTTTGATCGAACGCTCTGACGCACAGATATTCCTTGAACGAATGATATATCCAATTTTTTAACAAATCATCTTTTTCTTCTCGATTTCCCAATTATTCACGCGATAAATTATCAAAAAAAAAAATATATATATATATATATACTTATATTTATGGGAGTTGTATAGATGATTTGTTAAAGGACGGTTATTATGACTCAATTAACAATTATTTTTAATTGATGAACAATTCGATTAGATTATATTTATTTTAATTTTTTTTTTAACCAAAAAATCTATCATTCTCGTTTTGGTATTGGACGATGCACGAGCGTATAATCATTTTTGATAATCCCATATTGCGGTGGAAATCATCATCGTGATATAATTACGGGGGCGGAAGAGAGAGAGAGAAAAAAAGAGTGCTTTCGATTATACAAAATATTAAACGTCCCAGTCCCGTCTATATATATATATTGCGTCGAAAAGTCTGATGCACAAACCCAAACCCCCCCACTTCGAGGCTCGAAACGTGAATGCGAACTAACCGAAAGAGCCACGATCGTTGCGAGAAAAGTTCTACCTATCCCTACTCCTGGGTTGAGTCGTCAGTAACGTGGATGGGACCGATTGGGGCCCCACGACACCTGAGTCAAGGTAGCCATGTACCTTCGAGACTCGCGCAATGAAATTATACATGAAATAATTATTTTTCAAATATTATGTAATAAAAAATAATATATTTTTCAAATGTTGAATTTGTTCGAGCCATTGATTAATCTTATAATTATCAATGATACTAATGTATGAAAGTCTAGTTAGGTTTTTATTCACTTTTATGAAAATTCTATTTAAATAGATAAATGATGCATTGCCTAATGAAATGCATTGATTAGAGGATGAATTTTTTTTTTTTGTTCAATTAATGAAAAGAAAAATAATTTCTACTCGCTTGAACGTGGCTACGTCGAAGCAATGGCACGGGGGTTGTATATATGAGGCCCTGTTGATGGTGGGGTTTGAATATAGCGCGCAGCTGCCACGGCAAATGTTCGTACATCTGCTGAGACGCACACAACGGGGATTCATCGTAGTGGCACGAACTAAAACCATCCCAAGAGAGAAAAAAGGAGAGACTTTTTCTCGCGTCACTACTATATTTATATAGATACGAAGTGAGGAAAATGGACGGCTCGAATCGCGTGGCTGAAGGACAGAGACGAATGAAAAGCGTAGCAACGTTATATATTGGAAAAGGTAAGAGCGAAAAGGACGATAAAAACAAGCATATAGCTCCACGGCTGAACGAAGGGAAAAAACGAAGGGATTTTATCTCCTTCCACCGATATAACGGAGAGAGTGAGAGAGCGAGAGAGAGAGAGAGAGTGTTCTCCTTCAGAAACCCCGAAGCAATTATCCTTCCAGTGAACTCGAGGGAGAGACAATTGGCAAAGTTATAAATTAATTAAAAACCTTGCCTGGCAAAGTTCAATTATTTCATTTTTATTCGCAAAATATTACAACGCTATAATTGTCCTGTAATTACTGCCATAGCTCTGATAATGTGAAATTGATATCCGTTAAATTTACAAATATTAATGTAGACTTATAAGCTAAAAAATATTTTTCCCCGTTCAACATTTTTTGCTGCGTTAATTTCATTTCTGTGAGATACAATTTTTTACTTGCACATTTTATGACAAATATGTTGCGTGTGGTGGAAAACAGCCGGTGCTTAATGAGAATTTCGAACGAGGGTAAATAAACTAATGATTAATTTTCCTATTTTCGGATTTCAATGCCTCCGTCATCAAAGGGATGATGCTTGGGTTGGGTTGTATTGAAAACACATAATCCTTGTACCAGCATTAATGGAATTTGGAATGTTCCACTATAGTGTTCTATGGAACGGAGAGTTCGAGAGGGAGACCCGTAATTACAACAGGGATTCGAATTCAACCCTTCGTATAGTATAGTGTTATGTCGTCGCACCAAACATCGAGAGGGTGGTAATAACGATCGATGATTTCGTGTTTAATCGGTCGTACCGAAGCTGAGGGTATATAACTAATACATGTATATACACATAAACTAATCAAATCTATATTATTCATATATAAATATTATAATGTTCGCTGACAAATTGTCAGGCTGTTTAACACGTGCTATCCCCAACTATAAGGGATGAATATCATTGAAATGAAAAATCATTCAAGCTTTATCAAAATATCATCAAATTTCCTGTAAGTCAATAATTTGTGACGAAATAATTCGATTGAATTACATTTCTCATCACTCCTCAGGCTTCTTATCGGCAGTTATATATAGTATAGAGAAAATCTGATGGAAAAACGTTTACCTCGAAAATGTTTAAGCCCTCTCAGACTATAACACAAACTGTAAACTATTTTTTCTTCAGATTTTTTTTCTTTAAATCATTCAGATTTAAAATAATAATAATAATCAAGGTTAATTTTTATAAATTTTTTTAAATTATAACCAGGCAATCTCCTTTTTAAATAATTATCAATAATTATTTTGATAAAAATTTCAAGTCATTTTTCGTTTAAACAATGCTGTGTTACGTCTGCTTCAGTTTTTAGCAAATAATTTTCTATTTTTTTTTTTTTTTTTTCATTACGACGAAAAACTTCGTGTCCCCAAGTTATCACACACACTGTGACATCGGAGTTGTAATTAAAGCCGGAAAAATTGAATGAACCAACGCACATGCGAAAACACCCTTATAAAGATTTATCGTCGAGAGTTCACCGGAGGGTGCTCAATGTCCGCGATCGACCAAGTGAGCCAACACTGGGTGGAATAGCGAATATTACGTTCCACTTTCCGGTAAAGCATCGACAGTGAGTGGGAGTAAGGAGCATGTAATATTTGTAGATGGCGGTCGAGAAGAATCGATAAACTCACTTCGACCGAGCCACGCTATACATCGAGACGTGTGTGTTTGATGATAAACTATATTGGCACAGATAGTGTGCCTGAACGTCGATTATGGGCAGAGAAAAGTAATATAGAGCTATCTCTGGTCCATCGTAACCCCTTTAAAACAATATCAAGATGAAATTTCAAAAATTGTCGATAGGTGGATGGGACTGATCGGGGCCCCACGACACCTGAGTCAAGGTAGCCATGTACCTTCGAGACTCGCGCAATGAAATTATACATGAAATAATGATTTTTTAAATATTATGCAATAGAAAATAATATCTTTTTCAAATGTTGAATTTATTCGAGCCATCGAGACGTGGGTGTTTGATGATAAATTTATACTATATCGGCACAGATAGTGTGCCTGAACGTCGATTATGGGCAGAGAAAAGTAATATAGAGCTATCTCTGGTCCATCGTAATGCCTTTAAAACAATATCAAGATGAAATTTCAAAAATTGTCAATAGGTGGATGGAACTGATTGGGGCCCCACGACACCTGAGTCAAGGTAATCGTGTACCTTCGAGACTCGCGCAATGAAATTATACATGAAATAATGATTTTTCAAATATTATGCAACAAAAAATAATATCTTTTTCAAATGTTGAATTTATTCGAGCCATCGAGACGTGGGTGTTTGATGATAAATTTATACTATATTGGCACAGATAATGTGCCAGAACGTCGATTATGGGCAGAGAAAAGTAATATAGAGCTATCTCTGGTCCATCGTAACCCCTTTAAAACAATATCAAGATGAAATTTCAAAAATTGTCAATAGGTGGATGGAACTGATTGGGGCCCCACGACACCTGAGTCAAGGTAATCGTGTACCTTCGAGACTCGCGCAATGAAATTATACATGAAATAATGATTTTTCAAATATTATGCAACAAAAAATAATATCTTTTTCAAATGTTGCATTTATTCGAGCCATCGAGACGTGGGTGTTTGATGATAAATTTATACTATATCGGCACAGATAGTGTGCCTGAACGTCGATTATGGGCAGAGAAAAGTAATATAGAGCTATCTCTGGTCCATCGTAATGCCTTTAAAACAATATCAAGATGAAATTTCAAAAATTGTCAATAGGTGGATGGAACTGATTGGGGCCCCACGACACCTGAGTCAAGGTAACCGTGTACCTTCGAGACTCGCGCAATGAAATTATACATGAAATAATGATTTTTCAAATATTATGCAATAGAAAATAATATCTTTTTCAAATGTTGAATTTATTCGAGCCATCGAGACGTGTGTGTTTGATGATAAATTTATACTATATCGGCACAGATAGTGCCACGCTTACAATTAACTGGTAACTCTGTGTGGGTCACGCACGGATTCAATAACAGGATGTGCGTCAACAAAAATATAATTATAGTGTATAATTATTATTTTGTCCTTGTACTCTACTATTATTAAAAGCTTCATCCAAAAGTCCTTTCTCTCCGATGATTTCCTTATTGTTTGGAACCATTTTAATCAATATCAAAATCAGTCAGGCATAGTTGCTGTTACTTTTGACATAATTACCATAATTCAATTAAATCGAAATTGAATTTGACATAATTACCATAATTCGATGAAATCGAAATCGAATTTTACATAATTACCATAATTCGATGAAATTTTCCGCAAACTTACAAAGGAAGAATCAGATGTTCCTTTTACCGATTTCGCCGTAATTGCACGTACATGTCTTGATCATTTATGTTATTTATGTAGCGTTCAGTCATTTCAGAATGAGATTATTTTTGAGCAACTTTTCGAGACCCCATTAAAACGACTTTTATACCTGATTGTGAAGTGGGGACCATAATTGCACTTTCAGCGAAGCACTCTTCGTTTGGTATATACATATATATATAGTCATTTCGCAGGTCGCACAGGTAGGCACATTTTGCGGAGGATTTGACGAAACGGAAAGAAGGGTGATTTAAAATCAGTTCAGTAAATGAGCACGTTAAAAAAAATTCTCATATCTTCAACTCCAAATGTGTAATGTAATGAAATGTACTCGGGTATTTAGGAATATATATTGTCAAATAAAAAGAACAAAGTATTTTACAGCAGAAAATCGTCCGAAATATTTTGAAGAACAATCGGTACTTCACACTTGAAAAATTGATACGTTTTATGTAATATTCATTAGAGTTTTAATTACGTAATTACTAAATTGGCCGACCAAATTTTATTTCATCTAAGTATTACTTTGCTCGAACAAAGTCAATTTGATTGAAAACAAATAAATTTATTTTACTCCGTGCAATAAATTACAATATCGCATAATAACAAAATAGTTATAACTCGATTCTCTATTTTTTGCCTCAGTGTGGTGAAATGTAAAACCAAAAATAGAAAGCAATTATTTTCTACGCGATGCAGCCACGTAATTATGCACTGTAAGCTGGAGTGGCGAAAAGCTGCGTGTGCAGCTGCACACACGGTGCTAAAAAGCATCAGCCAGCGAAGAAGTTTGCACCGCACGCCGCAGTATTTCAAGGTGCGAGAACTGGAAGTCACTCGCTGGGAGTTTTGCACTCTTCAAAACTTCAAAAGTCGGCGACATCGATCTCCAATGTAATTGGGCGATTTCACGTCCATATATACATTATATATAAATATATATAGGGTATTCAACCTTAAATCAATCTGCCGTATCATCGTCATAATTTTTTTCAATCTGCGTATACATATCACTGCATCAGAGAAAAAAACAGATCAAAGTACTCGGATTAATTGAAACATTGATTTGAAAATTATCAACAAGATTATTGAATTAACACAGAGAGTGGAGTTTGATGAATTTTTCGGAAATTTGTACAGTAAATTTAGAATTATTAAATATTTAATAACCACCCCTAAATATGGAACATTATTGCCATTATTATTATTATTTGAAATGATTGTTTTATCATCAATTGTAGCATTTGTCTTTGATAATACCAGTTAGGAAAACTAATAATACAAAATAGCAAGGGTGGCAGTCAGTTCGATTTCACATGGAATCCTCCATATATGTGTACACACGATACTGCCTCATGTACTATGGCTGTTTTTTTGGTAACAATCAGGGATCACGTTTGTCTGTTATTACCGTAAATGCTTTCTGCGACCGTTTTCATATAATACACGAAGAATTATCCCAAAGCGAGAATACGATGGGAAAGAGTAAGGAGCGTTCTACTCTTTGAGTGTGAGCGAAGATGAAGAAACTTCGATGGAAAAACGTCCTTCGTTTTTACACGTGTAAAGAAATATTATTTTTTGCACCTTCCGTGACCATGTGGCAATCGAGAAATGCGTATAAAGTAATAAAAAATGCTCTACACGAAACCTTTGAAGTATTTAAGAATTTAAGCCTGTAACCCTTTTTCATAAGGTGTCCAATTTATGAATTATGATTAGGAGATGAATTTTTAAAATAAAAATTCCTACATACAAAAAATATTCATGCTGACCTCTCACAGGGTTTATTATCGTCCAGATAACAAGAGCCAAATAGAACAATCGCACAAGTATAAAATTAAGATCAAATTTACATTTCGATAATCAGAGAAACCACTTTATATGCAATTGAAACAAAGGTCATTTGAATTTAACGAAATAATCAAATCAAACTCAGCTGATCAGGCCAACATTTAAATAAAATTATGTCCACGATTACAATTTTGGGTCAATTTAAACGAACGTTATTTTACTTAATTAATTAATGAGTTCGTTTTTTTTTACCAATCAAAGATTATCATTGTTTGCTTTAGAAGAGCTTGTGATGATAAATAGCACAGTGTGAATCTCGGGAGTTGGGAGAATTTTCGTGCGACGATGACCCTTATGCCTTAATCATCGTAGGGTCAGAAAAGGACACACTGGGAACAGACAGGAATTGACGAAAACTCTTGCAGCCATATGGTCACATGGGTAGGGGAACGCATGCAATGCCTCTATTCATCTATATATGTATGCACATACATGCATTATATATTATATATTTTATACTATAATATCGTTGCACATGTTGCGGTATTCCCATAATATAGAGAACAGTCCGGGACAGGTATGGGAGTTGCGCTCGTTGAAACTGGCCGATCTACCGTAATATTGCATTATAGGCGGTCAGATTCACTATACGATGCTCAATTGTAGGTGCACACATACAGGTTAATGTACACACGCACTCTGAACCAAATACAAGCTGTATACATGGCAGGGGATGCTCGCAATGCCTTCTCTTTCCATTTGATAAATAGATTTAGGTCTGCGAGCTGGAGCTTCATGTGTATCAAGATATGTGGGCTGTGCTAAAGGATTATTATAATTATTATATACACGACGATCAGAGATCTTCATACCTCCCGATCTATCAACGGATCCGTTCAATCGGCATTGATTGAGCAAAGTCACTCATATCTTTAATTGGGACCTCTGTTCTCTGCATACGCAACATATACGCATGTATGGGCAATTCCTCGACAAGTTGACCAGAATATAACACTCAAAATTTTAATGAAAAAAAAAAAATCATTAGCATCGTTGGAAGGTGGTCAAGCAATATATTATTGGAGGTGATCGATTCTTCTGAATTTTATAGGGGTGGATAGTGAATAATTTTTTTTTCGTTTTTGTAGCAGGGCTCGAAAATTAACGTGGATCCAATTTTCCCGCGATACTATTAAGTTGTAAGTAATTACGGTTTTGGATTATAAACGTCAAAACAGTATATCTCAAATTATTATAGAATAAAATTTATTAATCGAAATAGGAACCATTAGAATCTACGCATTTTTGCCAACAAGAAACGAGTCTGTATTGATTCCAGTGGCATAGAATTCGAGAGTCCTGCAACTGATAAATTGTACGAAGACATTTTGAGCTTCGCAATTATTTTTGCACCAACCTAATATACACATAAGTTGCGTGATTTTTTTCTAATAGTGAGACTTGATCGTAAAACCATATTGATACGCTTGAAAAACGTGTG
Source organism: Dyspetes luteomarginatus (assembly GCA_963669185.1). NCBI lineage: Eukaryota > Metazoa > Arthropoda > Insecta > Hymenoptera > Ichneumonidae > Dyspetes > Dyspetes luteomarginatus. The sequence goes on along the minus strand of OY769903.1, from coordinate 11,001,787 downwards.
TGGATTTTTATGGAGGCTGTTCGTTGACCAACGAAAATCACCGGAGACGCGATAAAACGACACAGAAAAACATGGAGTCGAGAAAGTTCACTTTGCCTTTGCACAACGTTCATTGAAAGAGTAGTTGTACGATTAATGGTGGAAAGGGAGGGAGAGTTGAATATATACGCATGGGAATTTTTATAACGTCAAGGCTGTTTGCCTCACTGAGACATTCGTGCATAAACATACGCATACAGTCCACCTCACGTTTGTATAAAAGGGAGACGTCATAATACCACTATAATGGCCCCTACGCTACGATGAATGCATATATATATATATATATATATATATATGTATATATATACGCTTATATATGTAATGCTTATATATATAATGCTTATATATATATATATATATGTATATATATACCGTAAATTGGGCACACAACGAGAGACTCATCATTCTATTGTCATAAAAAAAAAAAAAACGCGGGAATTGGGTATACAGTATTGCATTTAATCGCGCCTTAAAATCGGGTTATTGCAATTATCGTTGGGGCATGTGATTCTAACACTTGCACAATACTTTTCCATATTTAACATACTTGATACATTTTGACTTAGCGAATACCCTTCTAAAGTGTATTCGCAAGATTGAAAGCTGAAAATCACAATAATGGAAACTTAATAGAACTTTAATGTAAACTTAATTAAAATGAAAGAAAAACTTGTTTATACGATGAATAAATTAATTTATAATTCTGCGCTAAATAAATAGTGCCCAATTTCAATGATTTTATACTAAAATAATTACGAATAATTTTTTAAAGCATTTATATAATCGAATATGACGTTCACTAATCAGATCCTGATTTCTCATTAGGAATAAAAATAATTTCTTACATATTTAAAAGATATGGATAATTTGGATAAAATTGTGACAATATATATTTTTTTTAAATTATATATAGTAAAACCACGTCCATCTTCGCAACGCACGTCGCACGCAAACATGCGTACGACAAACGTTGGCTGTCGTTGGTATTGCGATATTTTTTACACGTGGCAATCAATTGTTGGATATTATTATTTTTTTACTTTCTTTCTGAATAGCCGAAAAAATCAAACTAATGTAACAATAATGCCATGAGTCTTCTGCGCTGGATATGTTGAATTGTGTAACCGTCGTTGAAATATATATATATATATATATATATATATATATATATATATATATATATATACGTGTGTTATTTTGGTATGGCTTGTTCGTATGACATTTTAACCAAGAGTTTCATTATGTTCTAATAACGAAATGATATATTTATATCACAGATGAAAATGTTACGTGATATTTATTCTAGAATTGAAAATAAATAAATTACAACGACGTACCTAATAGAGCTTTAGTCAATTTCTCTAGATCGAACAGCCAGTCTGAGCGTTCCTGTAATAATAGAGAATAAAACGATAAATCGATTGTTAATTATTAATTATGTGTCTTTTCTTCTTAAGAACCCTCTAATTAAAAAAACGGACTCGCCTGTATGCCTTAACCTCGAGGAGTCTTGAGGGGCCAATCAAGAGTACCGAGGAATGGCACCCCGTGACAAAAAAAAAAGAATTGTCCACCAATGCTTTGTAATATTGAGCGGGACGCGGTTCCCACGACACCCCAGTGCCAACGAGCTCACTCCTATGGGAACATTTTGTATATATATATAAGGGTGAATTTTCATACCTGTTATATATACATATACGAAGAGCTCTGTACAAAAATGTAAAGATCTAGCGACGATACGGAATTTTTCCGATTCAATCTACATTTTCCGAATTTTCTCAATCGGTTGGAATTTTGATTTTATCGTGACATTTCAACAGAATATAAATATTAATATTAATCGTCCGTGATTCTATTGCTCCATAATGGAATATCGAGTTGGACGATTCCATCGTATCGTGCATATTTTCGTTGCCCCCAAGTGAACCCACCGAAATACACATATTTCTTGTTGTATAATTCAACGACCTTTTCATTGGAATTGCACAAATGCTTCAGCTTATGATAATTAAAGTTTAAAAAAAATGTGATTTCACCTATCTATTGAAGTTTTAGTTTTTTCTCAACGCTTTTTCTCAGTCCACAGAAAGGTTTGATCCGTGACTGAAATTTGTGGTAATATGATTCGTAAGCAGAAAATCGTGCAAGCAGTGAGAGTTTCTGTTGATGGCAGGTTCAAAATTTCTTCATACTACACACAAGCGTTGAATGGGCGAAACAAGCATTGAAAACGGCTATTCACGAGCATGGCCACCAATCTAGAGATGGGCTACTAGGGGATTTTGCTCATCGGCATTACATAAGCGAGGGTTTCACCCCTAATTCAATGTTCTTATTCCCTCACTACCTTTTGCCCCTCTCATGTTCTAACATCATCGTATTCGCTGTTGGGACTTTACCAATTAGGGGAGCGATATTTTTAACCTGCTGCTGTCGCCAGACACGTTGCTTTCACTCTCATATACTATATGATAGCCAATAAAAACGGAGCGCAAGAAATATTGTTGTAATGTTTGTATTTGTGGCCACGAATTACCCACAGATGCGTGATGAATAAAAACGATAATTTATTTGTTCCCCCGTTTCGTGAGAAAATAATCTCGCAAATTTTACGGTCAATTCGGACTACCATCCTGAAATTTATCGTAACTTTGGATACATTACAATTGAGAAAATTTAAATACTTGACAATATATTGTTGAAAAATATTTTATGCTTATTGGACGCTAGTTTTTGCTTTTTTCGCTAAAAATAACGAATTAACAATGTTAACTTCCGTTGCGTGTTAAGGTGACAAATTTTCACCTGCAAAGAACATGGAAATGAAGATTTTTCTTTTGCCTTAAAAGGTTTTACAAGTCTTAAAAGTTTTGTTATACATAATTATGGTTGTTACAATCCACTAAGTTACAGATTAATTATTCACAATACTGCCCGGCAATTTTTACCAGATTTTTCTCTCCGTGTAGTCGCATTGGTGACAGGGAGATGCACCAGCCTGATGGCAAAATAAGCCTCCCAAAGAATCTTCATCGACAAAAAATTGTCATTTTTGCCGTAGTTACACCCAGTTAAAATTATTATCGATGAGACTCCTGATAGAAACGAGACGTGATAAGACCGATATTAGGATCGTCAGCGATATTACAGCCGCAACGGCAGAATCTTTAACTTTTCTCTATTGTACTTGATGCTAACCTAGTATTCTTGAGTGACCACGACTTAATATAGTTGGATCGTCGATTCAAAAATGAGTAAGATATTTCTCATACTTCGAAATCATAGTTTTCCCCAAAAATATTTTCAATCTTTAGGAGAATAGTACCTACAATTACCTTCAGATACCAAAATGAGTAGATTCATCATAATTTTGAGATCGTCATTTAGATTGTATATTTAAAAAAAATTGCAATTTTTATTCGTCGTCTGACGTCTGTCGTTTACTGGTCCCAATAGACCCAACATACCTACTCATACGCACTTTCACCTTTTGCCAACAGAAAAAGAATCAAATCAATCAACCGGCAGTTGATTCATTTATTGTTTACAACCAAAATATCTGAGAGACACAATTACTGTCTTCATTTTTATGCATTTGTGAAAACTTGGCGTAATACGATACTGTTATAAATCTCGTAGCATCGGTATCAGGTGAGTCATAATACGGGAGAAGTAAAAAGAGAAGAGAGAGATCCGGGGATCGCTGATCCATTAAGCCAAAAGTGATATTATATACCAGCATGGTACTCGCTATAATGAGTAATAGAATTATTTTCTCGCGCGTTCGGATTAATCATCGTCGTCGATGTGACCTGACGCGAGACCACGGAACGCACAACCATCGGCACTGATATTATACATATAGCTGGGAGCGTAGACATCACAGTACATCGTGGCAGCAGCAGAGAGACAAAGCTTCGTCGCGTGTAATTCCCCTCATACCCATCCAAGAGAATATATCGCGATAAACGATAAACGAGTCAGCATCTGCGTCTCTCGAAGCATAAAGTTTCAGCGACATTTTGATTGTCTCAGCCACTGTCAACGTACTCGAAACTCAACGTAACGTCATATTCACACCGATACCAGCCGTTCTAAATCGGTTAATGCATCAAAAAGGATGTCACGCATACGTTCCAAATCCCTTAACGCGTATCGAATGAATCGTTCGCGGGAGAAAAAGACTGTACACAGGTAGTTGAAATGTGCAAATTGGTGTCCATGATAATGAGTTAAGTTATGCAAACGGCTTAAAAGTCAGGAGTTAATTGTAATGATAACTAATGATAAGCTGACGAATAAATTTCATTGTTACGCAAAGAAATAAAACAGACTTAGTGCGGGAACTTCGTGGGAAAACAACAAGAAATACGTCTTCAACGAGTAATTCAAGGCACGAACGAGAACTTGATGCGTTAGAATTTAATCTTGGCTGCAATCCCGTCAATTCGAGAGAGGGAATGGTTATGAATGATTAGTAATATTGAAGCGCCTGAAGAACTGCAACCCTAAGTACACCGGTGGAAAGACCGTGCGCTGGCGAATCGTGACTTTCTCCGTCAGCTGTCCAATGACCAATGATTTTACCAGCGGAAAGTGTACCCTGTACGAGGACGCCTGGTATTTGTCATCGATCATAAAAAAATGGACCTCAATTTTGTCAACATCAGCCAGTATCACTGGCATAAATTTATTGCCTCGATCGAGTTGCTTCTTTGCCCTTACGATCTTTCATCGTATACACTCAAACCATACGCTGTGCGTAAATCTAAAAATCCATATTTATCAAAGAGACCTCACAAAAATTCTTTAACGAACCGCAGGGAGCTCATTCTCAAAAGCTGGAATGTGTACGCTTTATCGTAAAAAAAGAAAGACCTATTACTTTACTGTTGGTAATTCTGACAATCACCCATCAAATGGGTTTCCTCCTAGATATACGAGATGACAACAATAACGACGCGACAACGTTCAATATAACAAAATGGCACGCGAGAGGCTTTGGTTGAAAAGACCTCGACGTCGACTAGGTTATATCTGCCTCCCTGGTTACTCCACTATTTCTACAGCTCTTTCACTCTTGCTGGGCAACTTCAAGTATCTCGACCATTTTATTCACTCTTCGTCAAGAACCCGACCAAACGGGATCCAAGGGACGTCGTTGCGACGACGACGTTTCCCCTCCCGTCGCGTGAGAATTGCACATTTGTGAAGTTGGTGGAGATATCATATAGTGAACCAAATTGTTCTAGTATGGAGGACCGGAATTGAAGAGAGAGAAAGGGAAAGAGAGAGAGATATTCAGGAGAAAGAGACCATTGAACCTTGCTACGTTTGCACGATATCTTGCCTATCTTCAACTATTATACGGTCTATCTACTGTCGTTCTCGATCGAAAATTTATCTGAACACAATGTTCTGGCACAAAACATGTTGAATTGATTACGATAAATATTGTCCAAATATGCATAAAATAATTCAATGATATGGACAATGAAAAGAAACCATAATGCAGTAATTAAAGTTGTGCAAATTAGATCTTGCACATTTTTTTTCTTATTCACGTGAATTTTCGACATTGACATATATTAAAATATATTTTATGAGGAAACGTCAATTCCTAGTGTAAATTCAAATAATTCTAATGTTCACATATTTTCCACTGTGCATTGCAGCCGAATATCTTTAGCCGAAAAGTTTTTCGAGGCATCACAAAATACGATAATATTTCGCATCCTAGAGCAGCTTGGACGATAATGATATGGGAAAACGAGAAGGAAACCAACCAATACGTGGGCAATCATCTCGACGAGATTGGGTGGTCGAAACTGTCACATCGTCACGATTTCAGGTGGGGGTAAGAAAACAAATGTCTATAGAGGGATAAAATGATGAAGCGGAAAGTTTGAGACACTCAAAAATTGTGAAAATTTATTAGCTGTTCCAGTGGAAGGGACAGAGGATAATCGCAAAACTATCGGAAACTTCATCGTACTCTGTTCCGGTCGCCATTAGATTTACTTCTCTCCTTCGCCCTTCTTTTCAACTCACCAGAAATCAATTTAGTACGTTCAATTTTGAACTCGAGAGTTGCGAAAGGGAAAACCATTTTACGGATGAAACTCCTCGAGGAACGACGAGGCGGGATGGGAAACAGGAAATGACCTCGTAAACTGTTATGTGCAAGGGATTTAACGAACACGCTTGAGTATATCTGACACGGCGACGACGACCATGGACGACGTGGCGAATTCAGTTCGAACGATTTTCATCGGTTCTTCTCGTGCTGGAAATCGCGAAAACTGGTAATACAATTTCCAGTTTGGGTTTCCATTATTTAAAAATATTTTGCTTCTCTTTTAAAGACCGAAAATATGGACGAACGATATATTTGTCTCTTATCGTTGCGAAAAAAAACGATGACACAAGTGTTTTTGAGTATTAAAATTGCTTTCGTGTATTTATTCAAATATTTTTCTGTTAATTCTTCTGTGTAGCATATATATCATACGAGTAATTTATTCTATGAATCAGTATAGCCTGAACTATGTATGTAGGTAAATCATATACGTGTATAGGGAAATCGATGATTTGTCCATTTGGAGAAAATCCAATTATCCGCTTCCCTAATCGCGGCCATTCTACCGGATCACAATAATCGGATCATCGTGTAATCTACTCAGCTATCACCACACACACAAATTCTTTCCTGGGATGCCACCCACTCGCAATATATGCGCTGTTTGCGACTATTTAGATTTTTGTCCGTTTTAAAAAGCCTCAAATATTAAAAATAAATATATGGTATCGGTTCATGAACCGAATTCGTACCTCGGAATATTCTCAAAAGACAGTAAGACACATTGAAATATAATGAATGTGTCGATCGATCGATTATTAATTATTTTATATTTTATTTTAATCAATTATTGTTTATGTATTTTTTATTTTTTTTTCACGAACCGTTTTAACGCTTTCTGTACAGTGATGAGTCTTTAGAGGCCGAACGAGACTTTGGGGAAAATGGCGTTCAGTCACATGTAAAAATCGTCTACATAATCGTTATTTCTTCATCAAACAAATCGCGGCTCTCATATTAGCGGAACGAACAATACAAAATTACAATTAGAAAATAGTTGCAACTATTCTGACTCACTTATAACGTAAATTTTCGCATCTAAATTCTCTTAATGGAGACCAAATTTCCTTGGTATTTGGTCAGAGGATCAATAATGACAATGGGCGATTACATTATTTCTGCAAAAGGTCGAATGTTGAGCTTACAATCGACCACACATTTACGCGATGCCCCGATGACCTGATCGAAACATGCACATTTCTTATCTTATATTTAAACGCCGTTTTTATTGGAATTGCAAAAATGGCTCGCCAGGAGGACATTAAAAAACGAAAAATAAGCTGCGATAATTTCGGATTTCCTTTGACCTTACTTAAAAGACCATATAGGCAAATCGATAGGGGCAAATATTTCAGAATTTTTCCGTCCCAAGTGTCCCCTCTTGAATACGGTTACTATTATTTTGACACTATTGACAAAATAGCTTCTTCGTTCTGTATCTCACTGGCTTATGAGGGTGGTAGTGCGCAATAAGTACGCAAAGATTTTAGAACCGTGAAACATTGGACAGAGCAATTATTTCATGTCATCATTCTCGTTATGGACGATACATGAATGAAAGATCGGTAACTGATGAACTCGATGTGCGCTCTCTCTCTCTCTCGCTCTCTTTGTGAATGAGTATAGTAGCTTAACAAGCCACCGGAGGGGGAGGCATCGCCGTCAACGACGCCTCTTGTGTCTCTTTTGGCCGAGTTCTCGACAGAGAGTGAATAAAGTGGTCGAAACACTTGAAGTTGCCAGAAAGAGACGAAGAGTTGTAGAAATAGTGAAGCAGCCAAGAAGGGAGAGACAACCTACTCGACGTTGAGATCTCTTCAACCAAAGTCTCTGACGTGCCATTTTGTTATATTCAACGTTTGTCATAATTATTGTTGTCGTTTCGTATATCGAGAAAAAAACGAGTTCGTTAAGTGATTGTCGGAATTACCAACGGAAAAGTACCACTTTTTTGTTTCATGATAAAAGGTACATTTCAAATATCGAGAATGAGCTCTCCGGCTCGTTAAAAAACTTCTTTGAGATATCCTCGATCCATGCATTTTTATGTTTACGATTAGCGTATGGTTAGGTGAGATGGAATGCCGTAAGGCAAAGCAGAAACTCGATCAAAGCGATAAATGTACCTTAGAATGTTGATACTGGTTGAATTTTAAACAAAATTTAAGTGAGCCTGTTTGACGAAACGATGAAAAATGCTACTAAAGTCACTGGAAAGCTGAGCATGCCGCGGTGGGTCAGCACACCGAGGTTGGTCTCCACCGGACATCGGTGTATTTGGGGTTGCAGTTCTTCAGACGCATTGATATCAATAATGATGCACAAATATTCCTTCCCTCAAATGGATGAGACTTTCCCATTTGTGCCTTAAATTACTCAAGTTTTATTTCCTGTTGTTTTCCCACCAAGTTTTATTCCATCCTTATTTGCATAACAATCAAGTTTATTCTATACACAGGAGTTATAATTTATATAGTCAACGTCATCACAATCAACTCGTAACTTTTTAGCCATTTTGCACATTTGAATTTACAACAATTAGCACATTTGAACTATCCGTGTACAGTCTTTTTCTCCCGCGAACGGTTCACTCGATACGCGTCAAGGGATTTGGAACGTATGCGTGACATCCTTTTGGATGCATTAACCGATTTAGAAGGGCTAGTATCGGTGTAAATATGACGTTACGTTGAGTTTCGAGTACGTTGACAGGGGCTGAGACAACCAACCTGTCGCTGAAACTTTATGCTTCGAGAGATGCAGATACTGACACGTTTATCGTTTATCGCGATATATTCTCTTGGATCGGTATGAGGGGAATTACACGCGACGGAGCTTTGTCTCTCTGCTACTACCACGATGTACTGTGATGTCTACGCTCCCAGCTATATGTATAATATCAGTGTCGATGGTTGTGCGTTCCGTGGTCTCGCGTCAGGTCACATCGACGACGATCATTAATCCGAACGCGCGAGAAAATAATTTTATTACTCATTATAGCGAGTACCATGCTGGTATATAATATCACTTTTGGCTTAATGGTTCAGCGATCCCCGGATCTCTCTCTTCTCTTTTTACCTCTCCCGTATTATGACTCACCTGATACCGATGCTACGAGATTTATAACAGTAATTGTGTCTCGCAGTAATTTTGGTTGTAAATAATAAATAAATGAACGATCGAAAATGCGAGAACTTAATTCTTTCTCTGCGTTTGTAAAAGAGCGTACGAGTATTTTCGGGCTATTGGCACTTGTAAACGACAGGCAGTATCTTAAATAATAACTATTCAATAAAAATTATAACGTTTTTTTTTTTTTTCGATATGGGATCTAAATGACGAGTCTCAAAATTATGGTCAATTTACTTATTTTGGCATATCTGAAGATAATCATAAGCACTATTTTAATAGACTATGTATAAAGACGTTGTTGCTAAAGAATACTAGATTATTGTCAAGACAGAAAAAAATTAAAAATTCTGCCACTGTGGTCAGATAGCCACTTGTGACTTTGTCAATATTCTTACAGTGCTTAAGATCGCCTATTTAATATCAGTCTGATCGCGTCGTCTCCAAAGAGTCTCATTGATATAGTATAATTGTAACTGAAAGTCACAATTTTTCATCGATGAAGACTTTATGGAATGGTTCAATATTTTTTCACCAGACTCGTGTATCTCCTTGTCACCATCACCAATGCGAATATCGCGAGAACTGCGCAGAGAGGGATCGCAGTCTTCGACATTGTTAAATAGTTGCTTGCCCCGTAGCGTATCGAAGTAAACGATAATTGATCGAGGCTTTTCATATCTCGTGTCTTATCACGAGGGCAAATTAATTGCGACAATTGTAATCGAATTATGCAGCCACGCGTGATAATTAACCACCCTGATACATCTGTAGAACAGTCTATTTGTGCTTATAGGCAAAAGTTTTTTCGATCACGAGGTCTGCGAATGATATTTGAATGACTATGTACACACTTGGCAGTTTATAACCAATTAACTAGTAATATAATGAGCTAATGACCGATATATGCACATATTGAATAACTTTGATAAATTTTTATGTATCTCGATAAAATTTAATATCCAATAGAGTTTTTTCGGGTCGCTGAATCGGAACCTGAGGTCAGCGACTACAAATTCTTCATCGTTCAGCTGATATGGCCCCTGAAAATATTCTCTATTTTAACGGTTTTCAAAACGCTGAGTACAGTTCAAAAGCGAAGAAAATAGCTACCCCTGCTATTCGTTAAGGAACAAGAAATCACGATCCTAGAGTATGCTACGTAGAAGTGGCGACGGGATTTTACACTCCTTGTTTTTGTTTTTATAATGAAAAGAAAAACATAACAGTAAAAAAGCAGCGCTGACAAAAAAATTTTTAAGCAAAGAAAAACTATTTATACCCACGCTGTCTGCAGCCAGAAGATTATTTGTCTACTTCAAACGCGATGGGAGTTAATATTGTTAATTCGTTATTTCTTTATGCATTCAATCTATTACTTGGCCGCACTCAAAGAAAAACAATTATTAGCGCGCAATTGGCATCAAATATATTATTATTTCAATCTTGAGAATTTGTAATGGGGATCCGATCGAAGGTGAAATAATCAAAGCTCAAGAGAAATTCAAACCTACCCTTTAAAAGTCCAATGAAAGTAATAATTAACGCAAATAAGCAGGTGCTCAATATATGTCGAGAGAGTGTCCTAAATTAATAATACTATGTATAAAAAATATACCAAGATGATTTTTTAATGAAAATCACGAATATGAACTCAATTTGGACGAATATTCGACGAATATATTTCATAAAGTGAAATATTAAATTCCATTACACAAGCTGTAGACGAAATATAGGTCGATAACATATATACGAAACTATCGACAATTAACGAGTGCAAGGACCAAGTCATTGATTTTCTGGGCAAAGTATCCTTTGCTTAACTACGAAATAAATTATGGCGTTACCGATAAAGTTACACCACCCAACTAATAAAAAAATATGATAAATTAAGGGGGAAATGCGAGAGATGATAAATAATCTGAAAGCACTCAAGTTGGACTTGAATCAACGTTTCATTGACGACGATGCTAGAAACTAGAACCCATGCTGATCGATTTTAAATCATCTCCCATTTCCTGTTCGACCACAAACGGTCAACCCAATCTCCTTACCGTAAAATCAGACCTGGCCCCAAAAGTGACAAAAATTACGTTCAAAACAAGTTCGAGAAAAGAAATGTTCAACGCCAATCGATATCAGTATTTATCAAGTATCGCGGTCTACTACAATATTTTGGCAGTAAAATGGGTCTGGCCCCAAAAGGGCCAAAAATTACGTTCAAAATAAGTTTGACAAAAGAAATGTTCAACGCCAATCGATATCAGTATTTATCAAGTATCGCGGTCTACTACAATATTTTGGCAGTAAAATGGGCCTGGCCCCAAAAGTGCCAAAAATTACGTTCAAAATAAGTTCGAGAAAAGAAATGTTCAACGCCAATCGATATCAGTATTTATCATGTATCGCGGTCTACTACAATATTTTGGCAGTAAAATGGGCCTGGCCCCAAAAGGGCCAAAAATTACGTTCAAAATAAGTTTGACAAAAGAAATGTTCAACGCCAATCGATATCAGTATTTATCAAGTATCGTGGTCTACTACAATATTTTGGCAGTAACAGGGCCTGGCCCCAAAAGGGCCAAAAATTACGTTCAAAATAAGTTTGACAAAAGAAATGTTCAACGCCAATCGATATCAGTATTTATCAAGTACCGCGGTCTACTACAATATTTTGGCAGTAAAATGGGCCTGGCCCCAAAGGTGCCAAAAATTACGTTGAAAACAAGTTCGAGAAAAGAAATGTTCAACGCCAATCGATATCAGTATTTATCATGTATCGCGGTCTACTACAATATTTTGGCAGTAACAGGGCCTGGCCCCAAAAATGACAAAAATTACGTTCAAAATAAGTTCGAGAAAAGAAATGTTCAACGCCAATCGATATCAGTATTTATCATGTATCGTGGTCTACTACAATATTTTGGCAGTAAAATGGGCCTGGCCCCAAAAGGGCCAAAAATTACGTTCAAAATAAGTTCGAGAAAAGAAATGTTCAACGCCAATCGATATCAGTATTTATCATGTATCGCGGTCTACTACAATATTTTGGCAGTAAAATGGGCCTGGCCCCAAAAGGGCCAAAAATTACGTTGAAAACAAGTTCGAGAAAAGAAATGTTCAACGCCAATCGATATCAGTATTTATCATGTATCGCGGTCTACTACAATATTTTGGCAGTAAAATGGGCCTGGCCCCAAAGGTGCCAAAAATTACGTTGAAAACAAGTTCGAGAAAAGAAATGTTCAACGCCAATCGATATCAGTATTTATCATGTATCGCGGTCTACTACAATATTTTGGCAGTAAAATGGGCCTGGCCCCAAAAGGGCCAAAAATTACGTTCAAAATAAGTTCGAGAAAAGAAATGTTCAACGCCAATCGATATCAGTATTTATCAAGTATCGCGGTCTACTACAATATTTTGGCAGTAAAATGGGCCTGGCCCCAAAAGGGCCAAAAATTACGTTCAAAATAAGTTTGACAAAAGAAATGTTCAACGCCAATCGATATCAGTATTTATCAAGTATCGCGGTCTACTACAATATTTTGGCAGTAAAATGGGCCTGGCCCCAAAGGTGCCAAAAATTACGTTGAAAACAAGTTCGAGAAAAGAAATGTTCAACGCCAATCGATATCAGTATTTATCATGTATCGCGGTCTACTACAATATTTTGGCAGTAACAGGGCCTGGCCCCAAAAATGACAAAAATTACGTTCAAAATAAGTTCGAGAAAAGAAATGTTCAACGCCAATCGATATCAGTATTTATCATGTATCGTGGTCTACTACAATATTTTGGCAGTAAAATGGGCCTGGCCCCAAAAGGGCCAAAAATTACGTTCAAAATAAGTTCGAGAAAAGAAATGTTCAACGCCAATCGATATCAGTATTTATCATGTATCGCGGTCTACTACAATATTTTGGCAGTAAAATGGGCCTGGCCCCAAAAGGGCCAAAAATTACGTTGAAAACAAGTTCGAGAAAAGAAATGTTCAACGCCAATCGATATCAGTATTTATCATGTATCGCGGTCTACTACAATATTTTGGCAGTAAAATGGGCCTGGCCCCAAAGGTGCCAAAAATTACGTTGAAAACAAGTTCGAGAAAAGAAATGTTCAACGCCAATCGATATCAGTATTTATCATGTATCGCGGTCTACTACAATATTTTGGCAGTAAAATGGGCCTGGCCCCAAAAGGGCCAAAAATTACGTTCAAAATAAGTTCGAGAAAAGAAATGTTCAACGCCAATCGATATCAGTATTTATCAAGTATCGCGGTCTACTACAATATTTTGGCAGTAAAATGGGCCTGGCCCCAAAAGGGCCAAAAATTACGTTCAAAATAAGTTTGACAAAAGAAATGTTCAACGCCAATCGATATCAGTATTTATCAAGTATCGCGGTCTACTACAATATTTTGGCAGTAAAATGGGCCTGGCCCCAAAAGGGCCAAAAATTACGTTGAAAACAAGTTCGAGAAAAGAAATGTTCAACGCTAATCGATATCAGTATTTATCATGTATCGCGGTCTACTACAATATTTTGGCAGTAAAACGGGCCTGGCCCCAAAAGGGCCAAAAATTACGTTCAAAATAAGTTTGACAAAAGAAATGTTCAACGCCAATCGATATCAGTATTTATCAAGTATCGCGGTCTACTACAATATTTTGGCAGTAAAATGGGCCTGGCCCCAAAAGGGCCAAAAATTACGTTCAAAATAAGTTTGACAAAAGAAATGTTCAACGCCAATCGATATCAGTATTTATCAAGTATCGCGGTCTACTACAATATTTTGGCAGTAAAATGGGCCTGGGCCCAAAAGGGCCAAAAATTACGTTCAAAATAAGTTTGACAAAAGAAATGTTCAACGCCAATCGATATCAGTATTTATCATGTATCGCGGTCTACTACAATATTTTGGCAGTAAAATGGGCCTGGCCCCAAAGGTGCCAAAAATTACGTTGAAAACAAGTTCGAGAAAAGAAATGTTCAACGCCAATCGATATCAGTATTTATCATGTATCGCGGTCTACTACAATATTTTGGCAGCAGAATAAATATCATTTTCTTGCATGAAAAGACTTTACGATCCAAGACTTTACCTGTCCCTTTTTAATTAATGTTGTTAATCAAAGCAATAAAAAGGCGCTGGGAAGTATTCTTCGCTACCATACGTACATGTCGATATAAAAGCATATAGATTCGCATGGTTCAAATTATTAAATAAGTACTAAAGTATTGCGTGAATAAAAAAATATCGTATACTGGTTAGACATATTTATCGTGAATGCGTACGAGTTACCCATCAAGCTTATCGAGTTATTCATCCCATGCCGACACAAAAATGCGATGGAGTCAGAGAATGAAAAGGAGATCGGTCAGATATGCTAAACCCTCAAGTGCACATCATACTCTACTCGGTTCAATGTTGCAATCATTGGACCTCGACATTTGATGCATTCAATTTGCTCTGCGCAGATAAAAACGCGACAATCAAAACACCGGATATGCCGCGAGTGATCCTATTCAAAGCTTCGTCATTTTTTTTATCGTCGAAAAAGCTGTAAGCGGCTTTTGTAACCAAATATTCACGGTGTATTGATGAACTCGGAAGTTTTCTCTTGAGTGCTATAGAGACTAGGGAAGAATGTTTAAGCCTAGAACCACCCTATCGTTTTTTTTTTTTGCTTCAAGCCCTACACTGGGGTACAAACGTTCTCCAATCTTCTCATTAGCGTAAAATATTTTTCATATGTGATAATAGGGTTCTATTTATACATAAATCCTTTCGGTTTTTAATAACTAAGTGTATGATAAAGTTAGTTTAGTAAAACAACAACTCGCAAAAAAATCATTTAAACCAAACCGAAAGTGGCGCTTGCTAGCTCTGACGCGGAATGTAAAATTCTCATGGGGTACGCTTGTACCCCAGTGGAGGGTTCTAGGGTTGGTCGATCTCTCTCGAACATCACAATAACAAATAATATGTAGTGAATAAAAAAATATTCAATCTCAAGCATTTATGATTTAGATTTATATGTAAACATAAATTAAATGGTGTAAGGGTTGCACCACTATTTCACGCTAGATGTCAACCTGTCGCATGTGTATAACTTGTACGATTAGTAATAAGATATAATATTACTATTCTTTGATAGAGTAGAAGCTTGTGAAAGAAAACGGGAAAATAAACTATTCCATATATATATAGGCATATTAGAAAAATAGCGGCTATTGTATCATGTATCGATTGTCTGCTCCAGATCTCAAGTGGCCGAAAAATTTATTTACATCAAATATCACGAGAATGGACACGGAGTGGTCCGACATAAAATCATATTTTCTTCCATATTAGACACTAATTAGGCTCTTGAATTGTAGTTTAACCTTCTCAAGAAAGACTAAATCAAGTATTACGTGTCTACTATGCACGTACTGGTGTAATCAACAAATCCTGTATAAATCCTGAAAGAATTGCACAACAGTTATCAAACATCGTTTGCTCTTTTTGTACCATAAATATCGACATTTTTATTTTCATTGCGAATTATGGGCACTTGTACTCGAAGACGGATCCACACTGAAATTTATGATATGTTTACATATTTTCTCACGTACGAAAACAGTAGAGAATCTCAAAAAATGTTGTTTGATGAATTCAATTTGTTTCTAATATTATTTAGGAAAAAGGAGGAAAAGCACAATTCCTTCATTTTATATACACACACACATATATATATATATATATATATATATATATATATATATATATACACATATATAAAATGAAGGAAGTGTGCTTTTCCTCGTGGACAAAGTTTGGTAAATAATTATTAGGGATTAATAAATTTTTCAAATGTGCATTCAGAATAAAATATAAATAAATATAAGAATTAGATAAAATAGGCATCAGTTAGATGAGGCAATTGAGAATTAAGAAAAGGGTTAACAGCTCTTGGGACGGGAGTCTGACGTGATTGTATATGATAATCACCGTTACGCTGCCCCTATACAGAATGACAACTTTCGATTCTTGCATCGATTAAAAAATGGAACGATAAATTATTCGAGCTCTATTGCATTACATGTACTTGACATCATTGTATTACGATACCCCTGGAGCATATGCCTATATACAACGATGATCATTAGCATCTGCCAATTGAACGAAGTGTATCAAGTTAATATTTAATATTTGTCCAAATGGCTGAGGCATGACATTGAGGCATGATGACGTGACCGAGTAATTATCCTACCTATTTTTTTAGTATTGTGAATATAGATATTATCCATGATTCGCCGTGTGCGTGATTTAATGAAGACTTTGAGATCATTTAGCGAAGATTTACCCAAGTGTGAGGTAATTTCCAATGTATCCCACGATTATTTAACATGATCAAGTGACGCTGCTTAATATATACTTGCCGATTCGTTGAGTCAACAAGATATGAATGGTTATCAGCCGATATTTAGTCTTTTTCGGGAATATGAGATATAACGATCCCGGAAACTCGTCTCAAATTGACACAAGTGGTCAAAGTTTATTTTAGAATTCGCCCCATTGCTCAATCGATTGGGTGGACGTGACTTGTATGTTCTATATAAGCCTCGTTCGATCATCGTTTAGCATACATCCTTTGCGATAACCAACTCAGCACAATGTCTAAACTCGCTTTCATTTTGTGCGCCGTTCTCTTCGCCTCGGTAAGTATATACCATGATTAATCCATGGGAGTAAGCGGTAGAGTCCAAAAAATTTATAATGTTCCATTAATATTTGCATTCTCATAAAACATGCAATTTGTTTTTTTTTTTTTTTTTTTTTTTTTTTGAAAAAAAAAAAAGAAAAAAATACTTTAACGTTAACAGATGTTAACAGTGAAGAATATAATTGTTATTTCCAAATAATTATTCATTAACCGTTCTGTTGCTGATAATATTGATAAACTGATGAATTTATTATTATTATTACTCATATATTAACTAACATTATCACTCATATATTATTTTTAATGAAAAATAATCAAAATTCTGTCACTTGAGGCCGATTTATTTAAAAAAAAAATTCTGACGCGACGATTAGAGACGAATAAATATCATTCATATCGCCATAATATCGCTAAACTTATAATAGCTTGAGAGACAGTTGGGAGAATTTTAAAAATTATTTCCGACCTGACACATTCGTAAATATGTTATCAAGTGAGGTACATGTGAAGCTTTAAAATTAATAATTTTTTAATTAAATCATCATGAAAAAAAACGGTAAAACTTTGATGGAAAAATCCCAAGATTAAAAAAGTTTACATTTGACTCATAACCTTTCTGAAATGATGTACAAAATCTAGGCAGCGAATGCAAGCTTATGGTTGGATCACGTGGAATCAGCTCAACGAAAGGTCGAAGGTGTCATCAATTCTGCACTATCTAAGGTCAAAGCTCAACTCGAAGCTGCCAAAGGAAAATCACGAGAGGTTTCCGAAAAGCTTCAACAATCAGCACTCGAATATACTCAAACAGTGAACGATGAAATATCCGAGGTTCTCCAAAAGGTAAGGAAAAAAAACTGCGATCTGTCAACGTGATTTCACATATGTGTCAAGTCAAAGTCATTAAATGGACGAATGTAAATTCAATCGCTAACCATGTTTGATTCAATAACTCAACAGGCTCAAGATGAAGTGGACTTATACACCGTTGAAGCTGGTGGTATCGAAATCACCGAATGCTCACTATTGGCCGGTGATTTGGATGACACAGCCACCACTGCGATCACCACCATGAATGAATGCGTCGTTCGAAAGATCGAAGCAGGCGTCGATTACACCGAGAGCATGATTAAAATTACCGAGAACGTCCTTTCCAATCTGACTGCATTGCGACAAGACGCATATCACTGTGGTGATAATGTTAACAATATTATTTCAGCTCTGAAGGCCGTTAGATGCACCAATTTGGTAAGTATACTTTTGAAGAATAACAAGAGTTCCGAATTCTCACATAAC
The DNA here is from genome assembly GCA_963669185.1 of Dyspetes luteomarginatus. Taxonomy (NCBI): domain Eukaryota; kingdom Metazoa; phylum Arthropoda; class Insecta; order Hymenoptera; family Ichneumonidae; genus Dyspetes; species Dyspetes luteomarginatus. The sequence continues at coordinate 10,983,464 of OY769903.1, read as the reverse complement.
CGTCGACCAAATATATATATATATATATTCAACGACGTCTCTTTAAATTTTTGAGAATGTCATCTTAATCCATATCTTCCATTTGCTTTTATTGATTTTCTATCGTTTGATCACCAGGTCGGAATCAAGGCAACATGGGCCGCCGGCAAGACTGTACCAGACTGTTCAATGAGTATTGGAAATCTTACTAACTTGCTGACCACTCTTGAACCATCCCTCACTGATTGCGCTAAGACCGACGGCCTCCTCACTTTCCACAGCGAGTCAACGGAAATCGTTGACAGGACCAAGACCTGCATTCAAAACAAAGTCACCGAACATCTTAACCCCAAACCTGAGGGTCATACCACTCTAAATCCCGAACATCCCGAACACGATACTGAAAATGAGAATCATGACACTGGAATCCACGAATATCCCGTAGACGTGATAGAACCACAACCGTCCATAGAAGTGAAAGAACCACAACTGTCCGCAGACGAGAAAGAACCACAACTGATCGACGTCGTGACAGAATCACAACTGTCCGAGGAACACCATGATGATGATCATGTCGAACACAATACTGGTGATAAACTTGAAAACAAGAAGAATGGTAATTCTGGAGAATATAATGATAATGTTTTTTTCCACTAAAAATATCGTTCCCTTTCGTGAATTAGCTGTGACAGTAAATACGTGGTAATCTGTACACGAAATTTTTATGTCGATAGTTCAAAAGGGACTATCCAGCGTCATGTATAATTCAGCGGCGATAACGCATTAAAAGTTATAAATAAATTGTTATTTCAATGGAATATTGTGTGTTGTTGTTTAAAATATATATGAAGTAGGAGATAATTCAAAAAAATTAACAAACTATGAAGTTTGCATAGAAACTTTTTTAGCTATAGGTCTAGTATATATAGTACGATCCGATAAACGAGAATGAGCTCACAAATGCTGAAGTAAACATTTTGTTGAGCGATTCAACGATCAGTGCCAGCGTTGAACCTCGACCCTTTCATCAGCGTATTTCACTCTTTAGGTGAAAAGCCTTTAAAAATAGAAAATATTCAGTGCACGGGTTCTCTCATTCATTGACCACATCGTTTCTGAAACGTCTGCGGGAAGTTGGTTCGGCTTTGATGATCAAATGCTCATGTCTAAGTGATAAACTCACAAATGGACGAGAAATGATCATTAGTGCAGACACATTTTGAGGCAGTTTAAATATATATATATAAACGAACCCTTCCGCATCCAAGCACATTATTTTTTCATTCACTTAACCAACGTTTCAAGTTTTATTAGCATTGGTGAATCCAAAACAAGAATCGACATTATTTTTTACTAATAGAGATATAATGAATCGAGTTCATCAGTTATCGAAATAAGTCATTCATTCTTCGAATACAACGAGAATTACTGCATGAGACAATTATTCATGCATCGCGTTCCGCAGTTATACGATAAAGCTTTGCGTACCAACGAAACTATCATAAATCTTGTCACATCGGCATCAGGTGTCAGAATAAAAGAGCGATACCAATAAATATATTATATATTCATCGTGCACTTTTGCGCTTTCAGATTAATTATCGTTGACCTGTTGCTACAATGAGAGGCCACACGGTGCCGATATTCTTTCATGCGTACATAGCAAAAGCGATGCACCCTTTGAAGACACATAAAAATGCAGTTGATGGCATAAGCGCATCTCTCTCTCTCTCTCTATATATATATATATATATATATGTTATTTATTTGGACATTCTTGCTCTTTAGGGTTTCAGGAGGTAATGCTGATTTTACATTTTTCTTTATGCACTCTCTTGCTCTTTCTACATCGAACCAAATTAACTACAGGGACTGCCAATCATTTTAAAGAGGCCAGAAATTGTCCAGCTTGCTAAAGAAAATTGTGAGAGTAAATACCACAGCGCAAAAATACCACAATCGGAATGCTTCTAAATCGAGAATACGGTCGACAATGATATAATTTTTTGTTTTTTTTTTTTTTTTTTTGGCTTTCACGTTTTCGATCAAACCGATGGCCATAAATCTGGTCCTTGACGTCAACTTGAAGAAAAAAACGAGATCGGAACTACGCCATAATTTTCAATTTTGATCGAGCTTCTTTGCGGGCAACAAAAGCAATAGAGCGAAATAAATAATTGTAGATTACACTTGCTGGTTAAATAACGTTTGAACTATAAATGTTGACATTTTTATTTTCATTCCGAATAATGATCACGTGTGTTCGAACGAGGACAGGCACCGCAATTCGTGGTATATATTTTCTCAGGTAGAAAGATAAAACGGTGTATGGCAAGATTCGATCATTCAACCCTTTTATTAAGAGCACCAGATATAGGGGTCATCCATGCGATGACCTATGTGTACGCGAATACCGGATATATACAGGATTCACGGGAAAAAGTGTACATGGAAAAAAACATGTCAAGGGGGCCTTGTTCAGGCATAAGACGAAAAGCCGAATACCGAAGACTGATGGCGACGGGTAACACTTTTCCATGTGGTCCCGTTCAGTTGCGGTTCTTCGGCGATGCGGACTGCCGTAACGAAACGGATAAATAATGAAAAAATGAAATAATTTTATATACGATCATTTCGGGATCATACAACTGGAAAGCATGGTCACACGCATCGATGATCATTAGCATCTGCTAATTGAACGAAATGTGTCAAATGAATAATTGACGTCTGTCCAAATGGTACCCAAACAATGTATCGACGAAGTCATTATATCGAGGAGGCACGAACGAATAATTATTTCACTTGACTCTTTAGTTTTCTAAACGTAGATGTTATCCATGATTTATCGTCTCTGTTTATTTAACAAAGACTTTGATCCCAAATGTATTTTCATTCGGCTTCGATTTATTTTATCACGCGGCCACTGATGCCAATTCTCAAAATATTCCACCAGTATGTACACAGTGATCGAGTAACGCTGCTCACTGCGCACTTATCGCGATCCGTTGAATCAACAATATATAAAAGATTATTCACCCCTGCAAAAACTTTTTCGAAAATGAGAAAGATATCGCTTATCGGTAATTCGAATCAAATACGTGGCAATTTTCATTAGCACAAGTGGCCAAAGTTTCGTTTACATATTTGGCCCCTTTATTTATTTTTTAAATCAAATTAATACGAGACACGGATTTTCTATATAAGCCTCGTTCGATCATCGTCTATTATAGATTCGTTACGGCAAGCAACTCAGCAAAATGTCCAAACTCGCATTCATTTTGTGCGCCATTCTCTTCGCCTCGGTAAGAATATACTCAATCAATGATTGTAAGCGATATACAGAGTTTAAATAATCGATAATGTTCCAATGATATTTGCATTCTCATAAAACGTGCAAAGTTTTCTTCTTTTGTTGTAAAAAAAAAAAAAAGACTTTTGGTCTAACCATTTTTTTAATATATAATTATTTATCTATTATTTTCTCACGCGACGATTAGAGACGAATAAATATAATTTATATCGATGTAATAATTTCACTAAATTCGATCGGTCGAGAGGAAGTTGGGAACATTTAAAAAAAAAATTCCAGCCTCACAAGTCCGATAAATATCTTATCAAGTGAGATAAATGCGAGGATTTGAAACTCGCATAATTTTTTACTCGAATCAGACTAATAGCAGGGTGCAACTTTGATGAAAGAAAGCCCAAAGTATTGAAAAAGTTAATATTTCACTCATAGCCTTAATGAAATGATGTAAAAATTTTAGGCAGCGAATGCAACCTGGTGGTCAGAAAAGGTGGAAGCAGCCCAGAAGAACATCGAAGTAATCCTCGACGTTGCAATAACCGAGGTCAAATTTCAACTCGAAGCTGCGAAAGAAATATCATACGACATTGCCGAAAAACTTGAAACAGCAGCCCTCGAATATACTAAAAAAGTGACCAATGAAATATCCGAGGTTCTCCAGAAGGTAAAGAAAAAACGCTGCTATCTATCGACGCGTTTCACACGTACGTGTGATGAGCTCTCGAAATTGACGAATGTAAATTTAAATCACGATGTTGAAATCGATAACGTAACAGATTCAGCATCAAGTGGACATACTCACCGGCAAAGCCGATGGTGTCGATGTCACCGAGTGCACACAAATGGCCGCTCATTTGGACCAAACAGCCCTCTATGTGGTCGGGAACATGAGTGTATGCGTCGTTGAAAAACTCGAATTAGGCGCCGGATACGTCGATGGCCTCGTTGAAATCTCGCAGAACGTCCTTGCTAATCTCACCGAGCTGAGAGAGGAGGCACATCAGTGTGCTGCCAATGTCAGCAATATTGCAACGGCTTTGGAGGCCTTAACTTGCACCAACTTGGTAAGTTGAAGAAGAACAAGAGTTCTGAATTCTCACATAACGATCGAACAAATATACAACGACGTTTCATAAAATTTTGAAAAATTTCATCGTCATTCGTATCTTTAATTCGGTTTGACTGATATCCGATCGATTAATCATTAGGTCATAGTCAAAGCAACATGGACCACCAGCAAGACTGTCCCAGCATTTTCAGCCAATGTTGCAAAGCTCACTTACTTGCTGGCAACTCTTCAACCATCCCTTGCTTATTGCGTTACGAGCAACGGCCTTGGCACTTTCCATAAGGAGGCATCGACCATCGTTGACAGGACCAAAAAGTGCATTCAACAAAAAATCGACGAATTTCGTGATGCCGAGCCTGAGGCTCATACCACTGGAATCCCCGAGGAGCACACTGTCACCAGCACCCCCGTCTAAGTTACCGAATAGCCCGAATACACGACAGGAGGACAACTGCCCAAGAAATCCCATTATGACAATTAATTTTGACAAGAATAAAATATCATTCCCTTTCGTGAATTAGCTACGACACTGCGAATACGTGTAATCATTATATTTTTTTGTATGTCGACAGTGCGAGACACACAGTATGGCCTCATCGATAATTTACCGATGATAAAGCGCCAAAAGTTATAATTAAATTCTTACTTAAATGGAATATTGTGCGTTATTGAAAATATAAAGGAGGAAATTATATTTAGCAACATTATCGAACTGTGAAGACTGCATAGAAATGTTTTTGGCTAGGTCTAACAGCAACCCCATAAACGAGAATGAGCACACAAATGCTGAAGCGAATATTCCGTTGGACAATTCGACGCCATCAATAGCGTTGCCAGCGTTGAATCTCGACGCTTTCATCAACATATGCCGATCTGTAGGTGAAAAACCGCTCTGTAGGCCTTTAAAAATAAAAAATATTCAGCCCACCGGTTCTCCCGTTCGTCCTTTCTGAAATTTCGGAAATGTTGGAGCAGCTCTGATGACCATTTGGTTATCAGAGCTGCTGCTCTCTGACGTGACCATTTTCTCGTGTCAGTGACAAACTCACAAATGGGCAAGATGTTCTCTATAGTGCAGACGACTCATCACGAATCCGAACTTGCGCGAAAATTTCATCTCTGCTGACGACAATTTAGAAAAGAAAATGTTACGTAAGTTATTGGTAATCTCGAAGCGGAGGCGCCTGATGAACGGCAGCACTAAGTACACCGGTGAAAGGACTGAGTACTGGTTGGCAGGCGCACTACGCCTTTTCGACGCTTTATTTATAGGAAATTTACACATTATGAAGAAGTCGCGCATTTCTCATGTATTTGAAATAGAAAAATGGGGATTTTTTCAATGTCGCGAAAAATTGTCAATATTGACATTCAAGAGTATTTATATTATATAATCGATTTGCTGTTAAATATATTCTGCCCTGGTTTCATCGTACACTTTAAAAAATCTAACAGGATCACAGATCTCAATAAGATATATTCATTCTTACATCAAATAGGCTCCTGTTATTGATACTTCTTCGACCACTTTGTCGCGAACATATTATACAGATACACGAAAACCCGCCCTTTTTGTATACAATTATAGGAAAACGGGGATTTTTTCAATGTCGCGAAAAATTGTCATTATTGACATTCAAGAGTATTTATATTATATAATCGATTTGCTGTTGAATATAATCTGCACTGGTTTCATCGTACACTTTAAAAAATCTAACAGGATCACAGATTTCAATAAGATATATTCATTTTTACATCAAATAGCCTCCTGTTATTGATATTTCTTCGATCACTTTGTCGCGAATCTATTTTACAGATACACGAAGACCCGCTTTTGGTGTATACAGGTAAACACTGTACAAGAAAAAGAGGTAGCAGCAAGTTCCCTTGGTTCGTACAAGCGTGAGAAAGTCACGTAAGTTTCAAACGCTGAGGAGAATACCGCGGAGAATTGTGATAAGATAAGGAGACCGCGTTGCCTGATTCTCTTCCTCTTATCGAAACGACGACGGTGCGGATACCACAGTTAAGTGTCGGGAAACGCGTGAGCGACCTATAATAATTGTGCGCTTGAATTCCAGGCACTGTCATAATAAATATATTTAAAAAATTAATATATTAAATAATAATATATTAATATATTAAATAAATTAATATAAAAAAAAACCCCCCGTAGCGGTTAGCATCATCGTAATAAGATGGAAAAAGCATTTTTTGTTATTTAACATCTTGGGTAACATTATTTACACGAGTTTCTTGATCACGTATCTCTATAATTTCAGCAACAGAGAGATAGTGAGTGACCAAAAATATATCAATGATCTCGAACTTTTGGTCCGTAAAATATGAATAAAATATATCTCGTGTGTATCTCATGATATACTTTTGAGGGAAGATATTGCAGAATTTTGTCGTATATATAGATCTTTTAGGCAGCTATATATAACTGGATATATAAAATATACATGATGCATAATATACTTTTTTTTCATTGTGGGAATTTTTTCTCGTCAAGATGTGTGCCGGAAAACATATTGATGGAATCTCAAAAACAGCCGCTTGAGATATACGCTGCATCCCAACGATGTTGTAATTTACATATACGCGGAGAATAGATGGGCAAATAGTCGGCCACGTCATGTTAATCTATAGCTATATATATATTTTTTTTTTGTTTTTTTTTCCACCAATGCTTGATGAGGACAGCCGAAAACTCCACGTCGTACTTTTACACACTTGTATATTTTCTCTTTCCCATAAAACTCTCTGCAGTTATCCAGATCGTTTATTTCTTGTAGAACGTTGCACGACTCGTATATTTCGCTCTCGGTGCAAATAATTACAAATATCCCATAGGAAAAACCACGAAGATTTCTTTCGAGAATTTATGAAGTACTCGAAAACTCTTGCTTCGTAAATACATTTGTTTGAAACATTCTTATTGCATTCGGTACGGTTGGAGATAAATAAATGCACGAAATGTAAAGTAAAATAAAACAAAAAAAAAAAAACAAATTTGTAAAGCATATAAGAGCAATTTAACGTAGTTTGGGACTGTTCAATTATTGTATTTTGTTCTCCTTGTTGTTTTATAGTTTCAATCGACGTTATTAGAGAGTTTTTTATTATTTTTTCGATGAATGTTTTTATTATTTTGTAGTTTACGAGATAAAAGTTTTTTGGATGTGTGATTCGAAAAGACTCGACTCCTCTATTCTCGTCGTCCTTGTTCTGTTGAAACACACTTGAAACGCCGAATCTTCTCTTTTGGGAATCAAGTATATAGCTCTTGACCGGTAGAACCAGTTGCTCGTTGGCCTCACGCGTTTTGGAACAAGCTCTGTATATATAGATATACGAAATAAAGATGCATTACTTTTTTTCGGCAAGATTATCATTGACTCAGTTTTCAAAAAATTATTCGTTCGGAGATCTTATAGTCGCAATTAAATTCCCGATTAAAATGAGCATGAATATTCGTCCGAAACTTGGCAAATGGTGATCTCCGTCAATTTTATTACACATTTTTTGCGATATTTTGAGCGATTAATTCTCATCGCAGTTTATAAAAGTTTCGTTCATTTTTTCATCGCTAAAAAATTGATCGTACATTTTTTTACTGACATGAGATGCATCAAACCTTCGACGATGTGTAATTTTACTAAAAAAACAGCTAAGCACTTGTCATTCACGGAAAACGACGTCTCTCCGGTTGGATGAAATATACACATATAGGTGAAAGGTCCAATGAGAATACTTCTAAATCGAGATTTTCATCGACCTTGATATAATTTATATTTTATTTTCATGACTTTCACGTTTTCATTCAAAGCAAAATAATCCGTAACTCTAGTTTTATATTTGCATACATAATACTCTGGAGTTCTCGACACCTTCAACCTTTCCTCATTTGCATTGCAGTTTAGCTACAGACCTCGAGACCTCAAATTGTTTTTTCTTTGAATAAATGTTGTGATTAAATTCAACACATTAAATTTTATTTGCAAGAAAATCACTCAATGAGATCTACACTATATCAATTAAATACATTTTATTTATACAAAATAATATTAATTATCATAATAATAATATTTGATTCATAAAAATATTCTTAGGATCGAAGTAATTCATTCTTTATGGCGAGTGCTCCGATTTGACGTCATTTCGCGACCCTGATACCAGACTCATCGGGGAAGCAGGTTTCATTTTTTTCGTCAATTTTTCGGAGAATTCATTTTTTTTTTGTTTTTTTTATCTATATATAGATCACTGCCAAACCGGTTCCTCTTGACGAGCGTACACACACACACACACACACATATATATATATATATATATATATATATATATATATATATATATATATACGTGATTCTTTGCGTACACGTACAACTGCAAAGGTTTATGAAAAACCTCAAAAGTAGTTCAAAAGCCAAACAGACTTTCCTTTTTTTTCATGATTTTTCTCGTTATTCACCATTTAATTATCAATTTTTATTCAAATTTATTGTAAATAAATTAATCATTAATTTCGTAAATTTTGTTGCATCGATCGCTCATTAATTTAAATTTTATTACGAAACAATTATTTATTATTGAATTTTTTTAAATAAATTCTATAATGTATTTTATATTTGTTAAATTTTTTAATTGCAAATTTATACTTCTATTTCGACAAATTTAATTGAAATATGTACTCGATTCGTGTGTGCTTTGTGACGGATCGAGCCTCGATCGCATCAACAACTCGCGATAGTCTCTCTCGTGCGTTCCCGCTGGCTAATTACAATTTTCTTCCGATTGCGTAACGATTAACGTGGTGCGCCCTCGTTAAAACGAGATTATTGCCTGGTGAACGAGAGATCGAGGGATAGGCATTGGGAGAGGGGCCAAAATCGCATAGTTTATTATGAGTAATCCGAACTGGCAATTCCCTCGTCACTGCAAAATTATGTTTGAAAATACTTTCACCTATAGTTATGCTGCAGATTGCTGATGCGAATAAAGGTAATACATCGCCTCCATCTAAATTTTTCATTGGTCATTTGGTCAGGCGATAACAAACCGATGCAAAAGGGATACGATTTCCTTTTTCTAATTTTTTATCCCTTCTCTTACAATCATCACAGCAATATAATATTTTTACAGGGTACTCTGGACGTATTTTTCAAATTATTGTTCTGACTATGAAATGGCCCCGGTTTTATAACATTCTTTGAAGATAATGCGATTGTTAATCCAAGCAAGTGTACCACTGATATATTTTTAGTTTAGTAAAAAAAAAAGAATCTCTTTCAAAATTTCGTTCAGGAAAAGTTTTATTAATGGTATGGATAATATATAAAAAATTTGCTGGGTAAATACAATATTCTCCCGATTGCGCAACAGTTAAAAAATAAAAAATTGTTATATTTTAAATTTTAAATTTTTTTTCTGGCAATGGAAGTTATTTGATGCACATTTTACAAGCTACAATCCTGTAATTTCTCTTTCTCGACATGTGAATATTCGTGTTATGTCTGCATCCGTATAAAAACGTGCCTGGCCCTCTCGTCGATAAATTGACAGTAAGGATTTTGTGTAGCGACATATTTTAATCATATCGACAGCCTCATTAATTATTCACATTCGCGGCAGAGCGTATGTAAATTATCTGACCGTTCATGACAATCATACGAGATTAATTGGCACGAATGAGAAAAATTGATTGGCATCATGTCAAATTAATTATTTAATTATTTTGAAAAAAAATATGATAACGAATTTTGACCCTCGATAAAAATTAGGACCGAATCACAAATTATTTACGGAACTATAGATAAAAATTCAAAAAAAATAATAATAATAATAGAGCAACAAAAAAAATGTTTATCGCAAAAATAATTAATTTTCGATCGAGATAATTCCGGGACTGCGCGTACGCATGTCCCGACTATCAAAAATTTTGCGCCCGATATACCCGCTTTAGGGGTATTCGGAAGGTTCAGCCATTTCCGTAAATTGTGCAATGGAAAGGCCTCGCCCAGGAGGAATCGCCTTCTTGATCACGATGTCCCCCGCGCCAAGTAAGTTATAAATTTATCGCTCACACCTCACTTCTATACATAATGTCCCATGTAGTGCAACGATTCCGAGAAACGATCTCGCGTATCTGCGTAATCTAGTGGCGAAAAAAAGATTTATTCCCTTCATATATGTATACATATATATTCATATAAGAGTGTATGAGTTAAAGACAAAGTTGCCATCAAACTTCTGATCGTTGTGAATCGTCTTTCTTTTTTTTTTTTTCCTCGCGACCGCACTCAGTCAGCTGAGCGAACAGGATAAACGGAAATACGTCGATTATGTATATATATGTATCGATAGAACTGAAATATTCACATAGCCATATTTTCGCGTCATGTATGTTTATAATGTATGCACAGCATGATAAATTATACGCGTGGACCGTCCACGATCGTGACGATAAATAAACAATGTGTAAATAAAGTGAAATGGGTGGAAAGAACGAAGTGACTGAGGAGAAAGAACTGAAAAAATAGCTATAGTCTACCACGATTTATATATAGCGATATACGCTGTATACATATATCTAATATATGTGTATTTTTTTTTTCACTATTCTGATCGATATATATACTTTTCACGTAGTAGACGTGCACATAAATATTTATGAACGCCCTTCGAATTTTTCATCCCTCTTTCTCCGTCTAGTCTCATAGTATGCATATGGGGCATTCCACGCCAAATCGATTTGGCTGCGAAAATCACAATTTTTACAAAATCAGTGTATGTTTTAGATGGTTTTTGCAGCAACATCAAAACAAATGAAAATGAAATTAAAAAGTAAGTAGATTTTTTTAGATATTGCGTTTGTGTTTGGGAATGATGAAAAGTGTTACATTAATACCGTTAAACTTGATAGATTTTTCTGAAGATTTAAACGATGAATAGAAGAATCATTTTTTTCTAGACGTTTTAGAAGATGAGCCCTAATTCGTGATTTATATTATTTTCTTTTCAACAATCTCAATTTTTAACAAAGAATTTCTAATATATAATTTTCGGAAAAATCTGCAACGAACTATCGTCATAGCACTTGTTTGAAAAAAAAAGTGAGATTTTTTCTTGATCGAAAAAAAAAAAAATTGTAGCACTTAGAGGTTCGTTGATTTGGCGTAGAGCATCCCATACATATATATATATATAGTACGATGAGACGAATCGAAGGAAGCGCGATGAAAAATTCTATATATACACGTATGTGCTCTAAATCTTGAGCAGACCTCCAGCAGTCCATATATATATATATATATATATATATATATATATATATATATATATATATATATAACTCTTTTCACATACGCTATTCGTACAGTGTACTCATGGCACACAAACGGAATGAAATGGAATAAAAAAATTCCAAAGAAGATAGCCCACGTTAGATATCCTGACGAATTCAACATTTCACATTTTCACATAAATTTACATTAGCCATATTTATTCATGACCCTTAAAAAATTTTCAGGTGAATAACATTTCCGGAATACATAAAACGACGTGGCAACGTTCTGTTGCAAAAAACGTTGAGTATTAAACGTAACGTATTATTTTTTTAAAGAAAAAAAAGAAATGTGGCTCGTATAATACGTTAACATGAACCTCTAGAGACGTTTCATTAAAATCTTGCCTATATCTATATAGTTTATTTCTGTGCTGTTTATGTCGCATTTGAAATTTAATAGAGAAAAGAGTTACGACAATCCGACGTGAAAATTTTGTAAACGACGTCATTCAACCTCTCATCTATACTTATACATAGACGTGTATATATATATATATATATATATATATATACCCCATGCATAAGAGACGTAGTATATATATATATATATAGTACGTATCTTATGCATGGGGGATTTAAGTCGTACGCTCTGCATTGTTCCTGGAATTTCACCCTTCAACTGAAGCTTTTTGCTCGCTAATGAAACTTCGTCCCTGTTCCCCGAAGGGGATGAAACGAGAAGCCAGATAAGGCAGTGAAGGCCAGCAGGACGAAATGAGAGATGGATAAATGAGAAAAATGAAAAAAAGAGACTAACGTGCAGCTTACGAGGGTCGAATTGAAAATTTTACCGAGAGATTCCCCCGGTGACTTTTCAACGTGAGTGAATGACCAAGAGAACGAGAGAGAGAGAGAGAATCTGATAGTTCGTTTGCTCTCTCAACCGTGCTAATTTTTTTTGCCGCAGAACACTCATTGAGACACCGGGAGGTCAATGCGCTGATCTAATGAAATTGAAGGTTGACTTCAGCATGTTTCATTATTCAGCTGGTTTGGATACATCGATGCCCATCATTGAACGATTAATCAATACCGGACGGGCATAGCTTGGAGAGACACCTTAAGGAAGTTTCATCAATATCTTCAGTACAAATAAAACGATAAAATTTTTTAGGCCATTGGTGGAATTTATTGTGTCTATGACTGCGAAGTTTCAATGACATTTCCAACGTTCCCTACCATGTAATACGAGTTAAAAATCATTTTACATCAAGATTATTATTATTATTATTATTGGATATATTTTAATTCACGCAAATGGAATAAATTATAATTCATCATGAAAAATTATTCCATTCATGAAAATCAATGAAATCCTTATGGCAACAAAGTATTTTTAATAATTTTTAAAATCTTTTTAAATAATTTTTTCTTTCCGCCAAATATGAATTTTCGATATTTCTTTTCAATGTAATTTCCTCAAACAAAAATAGTATTACAATGACTGTTCAAGAAAATCGTTTCGTGAAATCGTTTCGTCGTCTCAATGAAAAAAAAAAAATGCTTGCTTTATTGCCAAAGAACGAATTGCAAGTGCTATTGAACTCAACCCACACACACACACACACACACACATATATATATATATATATATATATATATATATATATATAATCCTGAATCCAGCTGCATGTACTATTGCATCGAGTAAAATTTTTAAACGGAAGCTCGGAGGACTGCAAACTTCCTCGCTCCCTTTCTGCAACACGAGAACGCGTCGAATATCGAATTTCAAGTTCGGAAGCCAAGTAAAACCAGGTAAGGGTGCGGTGTCGTTGATTGAGTATACCCGACGAGTGACTGGACACAGTGATTGGTCATTGAAGCACACGATTAAAAAACAAAAAAAAAATATTGCCATTCTTATATCTTCACTGACAATAAGAAAAATATGAATTTTAAATCCAGCCTATCAGCTCGAGTAAAACAAAATACATGAAAATTCTCACTAGACTGAACCGAATTAATCAAATAATTGAATTTGAAATCGAATAAATTTTGGATTTCTGCCGATAAGTCTATAAATAGTTACAAAAATATTTGTCAAATTCTCTCAATTGACAATAATCGTCCCAGGTCGTTAAAAATCATTCGCTTGCAGTTGCTTTACAAGCAACATTTTATTTTAGTTATTTACAGTTTGTACAATCAATGAAAAAGTAAAAAAAAAATCTGCAAACGAATAATTTTATTGCTATTAATATTTTATTTATAAAAATGATAGCGTTATGAAAAAAAATTGTTTACCGTCGATAAAACTCTACAGCTAAACTGGATAATATGACCATTAATCGTGCCTCAAGTCACAAGAGCCAGAGAGTTTCACTCGTAAACATCTAGAGTCTCGATAAATATATTTTACTGCACGAAGAGAAGGTTCACGATGATTTTTCATCGTGCTCTAGTCATCTCTCTTCTCTATGTTACTGCTAACCAACGTTCTCTACTTTGTCGTCACGCTCTTACGATTACGTTGTGCCAACGCAGAAAACACGTTCAAGGAATGTATTTCATAATGCCAGTGCACACAACGAAACATAATATATATATATATATATATAATTCGTATACCTTGTGCACGATGATTTAAGAACTTAAAAAAAAAATGAATAGTCTTTTTGGCCTGTGTAAACTTCACGTAAACATTTGAAAAGTATACTTTGATTAATTGCCCATTTATTAAATATCTTCCCAAAAATTATTGAGAAGTGGAAACTATGACTTAAAAAAACTGGCTTATTTTTAAAAATATTGCTTCTTTCAACGAAACATAATATATATAATTCGTATACCTCGTGCACCATGATTTAAGAACTTAAAAAAAAGTGAATAGCCTTTTTGGCCTGTGTAAACTTCACGTAACATTCGAAAAGTATACTTTGATTAATTGCCCATTTATTAAATCTCTTCCCAAAAATTATTGAGAAGTGGAAACTATGACTTGAAAAAACTGGCTTACATTTAAAAAAATATTGCTTGTTTCATTAATTAAGTAAAGTAATAAATTTCATTTATCTAAATTGAATAAAATTTCTTTCAATCTCCCAAACAATTTGACCAAACGAATATTTGCCTCGAAAAAATTTTGCTATTAAAAGAAACATCATTCGAATGATATAAATACTTTTTTCGAAATGTAACTCTGCATCCTGTAATTATATTTTTCCGGCAATTTGGGACAGTGATAAGTGAATCTGTTGAACTGAAAGAGGAAAAAAAAAAAAAAAAACATTTCCCCGATTACAAGAGAGATTTTTCTTTATCTGTATGAGGAAGCAAAATTGTTCTCGTGATCCTGGAACTTTTGTCTTTCGTTCGTGAGGATTCCGAGGACAGATTGAGAATCTACTCGAGGCATCCCAACTATTGCGTCTCCACCTTCATTCTCTTCCTTCCACAACTTTTGGTCTCTCTATCGTCATCTTGTAGTCTCGACGAGATTAATCCTCGAAATGAGTTATACACACACATATATATATATATATATATATATATATATATATATATATATATATATATATATATATATATATATGTGTGTGTGTATAACTCATTTCGAGGATTAATCTCGTCGAGACTACAAGATGATTATATATATATATAGTTATACACACACATATATATATATATATATATATATATATATATATATATATATATATGTGTGTGTGTATAACTCATTTCGAGGATTAATCTCGTCGAGACTACAAGATGACGATAGAGAGACCAAAAGTTGTGGAAGGAAGAGAATGAAGGTGGAGACGCAATAGTTGGGATGGATATGAAGGGTCGAGAAGCCGAGGAAAGGTGCGCCGGACAGGAATCGATCGACCAGCAGCCACTCGAGCAAAACGCTTGAGATTGGGTTTCAGGTGGGTCTACGAGAGCGAGTGGCACCGACACCGCATCGCACACAAACGCACACAGACACATCATGTTTCTGAACCACACCCGTTGCTCTCATTACGCTATCAATATACATACACCAATGCTCTGACAGTTTGTCCTCATCGTGAAAGGAAGGAAGGAAAAAAGGAAAGATGATCAATCAAAGGATCACTTTTGGCCTCCGCACACAAATAATCCTCAATTTACCGTTCTCCACTTCCTTTTTTTTTTCTCACATCCACAATCCCGTCAATTTATTATAATTTCCAAAGAGCCACGGTAGAAAAATAAAAGTCGATTAAAATTTTTATGTCAAATTTGTTTATAATAAATAACATTCGTTTTAATTGAATAAAACTTTTGACATTGAAATAAATAATTTTTTTGAAATAATTTTTACAACGCATGCATGTATGTGCGGTGTCGTAATTAGTGTTTGTTACGGTAGTTGAGAAAAATAACCGCATAAAACGACTCGAACAATAAGAGCCACGGTAGAAAAATAAAAGTCGATTAAAATTTTTATGTCAAATTTGTTTATAATAAATAACATTCGTTTTAATTGAATAAAACTTTTGACATTGAAATAAATATTTTTTTTCAAATAATTTTTACAACTCATGCATGTATGTGCGGTGTCGTAATTAGTGTTTGTTACGGTAGTTGAGAAAAATAACCGCATAAAATGACTCGAACAATAAGACAAGCTGCCACTCTTGCTATACTGGAGCCACATTATTGTCACGCACGCTTGGCCCCAAGAACACGCTTAGAAATATATATTAGTGGTGACGAAGAGTGTGTACGATCGTTACAACTGAGGCACAAAACTCTTTTCATTTTTTTTTTTTCTTCATACCTTGTGATTATTTTTATTTGCATGCACCATTGGACAACGACGTAAGGAATTTTATGACACCTCGTCGTTGAGAAGTGAAATACCCTGAAATGTGTAATTTATGTACACACACACACACACACACATACTAAACGTTAAAAAATTGCACACATGCAGAATGATACAAATTTCATTACAATTAAATCGTAAAATATCGATTTTCCTTTCAATCGGTAATTTTTTTATCGGTATTTATACCACTTTGCTTTTCATGTCTCATTTAAATTTCATCATCGAGAATGTATATTTTATATTATATTATACATGAAATATCCATTCAGGATGACATTCTTTCATGAAAATCCTCTGTGAAAGAAAAAACCGTAAATCATATATATATATATATACGAGCTTCAAATCTTCCCTCCCTGTCTGCATATGTGTACGTATTGTGATAACATTTGGCAAGGATATTTGGAACGAGATACGTTATTCTCATGTATAATGCGTATAATAGAATGAGTCAGTGAGCCAACAATCGGACGAGATGAAAGAAATTTTTTTGGCTTATTTGAAAACTGGAGTAGAGCTTAAAGCCCAAATGCTCGTAACATATATATACTTTATATTCATATAGAAATAAAATTTCACGTAGAATATGAAAATGTATATCATTTGATATATTAAGACTTTTTAATGGGAAAATATTATATTGCATTTTGCTGTGGGACTTTTTTTTCTCATTACGTATTAAAGTAGAGCGTAATTGGTAAAAATCATTAAATGAAAATTATCATAATTAGTGAATATGTGTGTGAGGGGGGGTGATGACTGTGAAATAAGCAATCAGTCTTGTCATTGGTCATGAAAAAAAAAATCACAAGTGATTTTTGTTACCGGTCAACCCTACAGACGAAAATCTTTATGAATTGTATGATATACTTGCCCATCAAAAATATATTTCGACATCCCTATTATGTCAATAAATATTGCATTTTGCTGTGGGACATTTTTTTCTCATTACGTATTAAAGTAGAGCGTAATTGGTAAAAATCATTAAATGAAAATTGTCATAATTAGTGAATGTGTGTGGGGGGGGGGGGGGGGGTGATGAGTGTGAAATAAGCAATCAGTCTTGGCATTGGTCGTGAAAAAAATCACAAGTGATTTTTGTTACCGGTCAACCCTACAGACGAAAATATTTATGTATTGTATGATATAATTGCCCATAAAAAATATATTTCGACATCCCTATTATGTCAATAAATATTGCATTTTGCTGTGGGACATTTTTTTCTCATTACGTATTAAAGTAGAGCATAATTGGTAAATCATTAAATGAAAATTATCATAATTAGTGAATATGTGTGGGGGGGGGGGGGGGGGGGGTGATGAGTGTGAAATAAGCAATCAGTCTTGGCATTGGTCGTGAAAAAAATCACAAGTGATTTTTGTTACCGGTCAACCCTACAGACGAAAATCTTTATGAATTGTATGATATAATTGCCCATAAAAAATATCTTTCGACATCTCTATTATGACAATAAAATTTCCAATGTCACACAAAACTACCCCTATATTACGAAAATTGTCAATACAACTTTTCGTACGTCGATATAATTATCCTGTGAAATATTACAGTCGTCATAATATAATATCACAATTCCCTGTTAAATATTTAATGTACGACCTATATATATAGGTTTTGTGAATCGCCTGAAATTCTAGAAAATTTAATGACGATGTTATGCCCGACCTGGGCGTGGCATTGGGATATCAGAGGTGGCGCTCTGGTAAATTTGAATGCAAAGTCGAAAGGAGAAACGAACTGAGAGTTATCGCATCAAGGGAAGGAAGGGCTCCATCGGAGCGTTCGACAATTAGAGCTAACTATCGTTATACTCGTCCCCATCGTCGTTGTCGTCGTCTCATCACGATTAAACCATGGCAAAAAACACTCAGACACTCAGACCCTCCAACATATTGACCGGTATCACGCTCTGTTTCACACTCTCGATCTCTGATGAGGAAACTCACGAAAAGGGAAGAAAGAGAGAGAGAGAGAGATCTTTGCTGCATGCACGAGCAGCACAGACATCGACTTTGCGAGAACTAATCTCCGGTCAATTTTCACTCATGCATATATATATATAATAGAAAAATTATTCAATCAAAGAATTCAGTGTCGTATCAAATGACAAAAAAAAAATGGGAATCACATACACAATTTTCATCATTTATGTCCTAGTGAATTTTCCACGCTCCAGAGAGTCTACTGTAAAAAAGTTAAATAATTTTTCAAATAGAAACATTTACGAAAATGACAAATAAAATTATCACCAAAGCACCAAAATTCTTATCGTTAAATCAGATACAAATTATAACAAATATCTTGAATTAACTGATATACTTGAATTATCATCGCTGTATATATTTTAATTGCACTTTCATGGTGTTTGCGAGTCTGAAGGTTATGAAAAATATGAGAATGATTTTTTTCCATTCGATTTTCCATTCTACACTTTCGACTACATTTTAAATTAATAATTTTCAATGACAAGGTAATATATTTCGTTTAATTCATGCCAATTTTATACGAGCCAAATAAAAATGTACTTTTCTCATTGACGGTCATACATTTTTTTATCACTTTTTTTTTCATTCTCCGAAAATTCCCAATTTTCCGAAAATTCGATATCGGGAAAGTCATAAATTTTATTGCATCCCCTCGTGTATCGAGGAGCATTCTCATCGGCTTTTCTTTGATAACGAGTCGTGATTCAAGTGGAGCTATGGAAGTGCTGGGCACGTATAACGAGGTTGACTAGACGAGGGTGGGTACGTTTGTGTGTGTGTGTGTGTGTGTAATAAATATACGGGTCCGGGTTGGCTTTATAGAATAGATTTTTTTGGACTCGATCGGCGGGGGTGGAACCAGAAAAAAAGAGAAAGAGGGAGAGAGAGCAAGAGCGTGTATAGGACGGATTTGCCTTGTTATACGAGGCAAAATAATAATTGAGTCTCTTGCGGAGCCGTACACGTGCCAAACGTGCCACGAGCTACAAATTGACCAGAATAATTGCGTACGAGAAACTTTTGGTCGTTCGAAGATGGCGTGAAAATGTCACGAATTCCGTGAGCCACAATGGCACTTTGCGATTGACTCATTACAGTCACTCTATATACACGTAATTGGGCACCATAGGCTGCTGTAAAAGATATAAAGGTCAGTACGTGCGAAAATACAAGAGCTGACGATCTTCGTAGAGACATTAAAATTGAATTTTCGTCCTAGCTAATTGCCATTAAGGATTTCTTTTGTCATTAATGAATGGACTCACATGAATAATGTTGAGAAATATTCGGTGAAGATTTGATGCAATCCTGAAGCTAATCTTGAACGATATAATCTTATTGTTCGTTTTCTTGTTGATTAAAATTTATTGTAATGGGGCATGTGAGCAGGACATTTGAACAAACGAACGCTCCATTCGAAATGGGAAAAATAAATCAAATATGAGTTATAAAAATATGAAGAAAAAAAAATATATACGAAAAAAAACTAAATGGAAATTATGAAAAAAAAAAATATATAAATATAATATATATTGTGATGTAGCCCGTTTTTGCTCAATCCGTTCGATAACTTATGAATAAAGCGCGCCTTGAATTAATTGGCATCGACGTTATTTCGTACGTAGGGAATCGTTTAAACTTTTAACCCTATTAGATTTTTTTTAAAAGAATTTAGAAGGAAAAGAAAAAAAAAATTGATATCTCGGCGACGGCGATATTCCATTTAACGCGTCGGCGTCGCCTTGACAAGATTCACCACACGTTATTCACGACCAAATGGAAGAAATTAATGATGAAAAAAAAAGTGAGTATTGCGAAGAATACCTGAGGTCAGAGTTGACCAGTGGAAATATATAATAAGTGAGAGACTCGATGCAAAAAAAAGAGGTCAAAAAGTGAACCATACGCTCGCTTTCTCGTGTAATGCCTGCTGACCTCTGGATAATTTATCATTGCCAGGTGCGACACGTTTCAGTCATAAAAATTTATTCCTATACTCGCGTTTATGCATCAGGCGAGATTTTACGCAGTAAAATTAAATTTAAACACATAAATAAATGCACATAAACACATAAATTTTACACATTAAGCGTTGCATTGTTAACAATAGAAATACGACTAACATTATATTCGTATAATTATTAAATTTTACATAATATTTAATATCGTATATTGAACAATGCCCAATTTGATTCGATGCGAAAAGCTCCAAAGTGCAATATTCGTTTATTAAGATCAATAAAATTCATACTTGAGTTTAATTTAATTAATAGAAAAACAATCTCCGATGTAAATTTTTTCTAATAATAAAAATAATAATCATTTGTAAAGAATTATTAATTCTGGTATATGGAAATTTAAATAATTAATAATTAGATAAATTATTTTAAATCCTCCAAATTACTATTTTTATTTGTTTATAAATCTGTCAGAAAATCATTTATTTATAATGTTTATTGCAACTGTTTAATTGGTTGATAAAAAATGTCGAGAAATTGCGCATATATCGTGAATCTTTTTCATAGTTTTTTTTTTTGTTAAATGAGACTGATTTTTGAGAACCTATAAATTACTCGACATTTTCAAGGGAAATTGATGGCACCCTCTACTATTCATTGGTATCGTTCATTACTTGGCTCAGACTATAGAATTGTATATTGGGTGGTACCGAGGCGACTCATGTTCGAGTCAACCCGGTCGATACGAGAAAAAGAGAGAGAGAGAGAGAGAGAACACGAAACGATCCCTTCTCCCTGCCCCTCGAGAAACCACGTGGGCAGTAGGTGATGACGTCATCGTAGAAATAATCCTCCCACCAGGATCAAGGTCAAAGCTGCCGCAGAACGAAATTTTTTCGTCTCTCTTGAGAATTTTTATGCATTATTATGCGGTAATTTATCCTCGTGAAACTGACCTTTGTATAAGCAAATAAAATTAGGGCGGGAAAATTTTAGTTTCCATAGCTAATGCAGATTAAACAATAAATAAAGGCTCTAAAAACAAAAATAAAGCAATGAAAATATGAAAAAAACTGGAAATTTTGTATGAGCATGTTGAGAAAAAAAAAGCAAATTTTAAGCAAATAATGTAAGTGATAAAAAATAATTGTAATTTTTTATAAAAATTACCAAATATCTTTACTGCTTTATACAGAGAAAAATGATTAAATTTCACGCAAACTTTTTTTTATCAATTGTCAAAATAAAACGATTTTTTTTAACTCTTATTGTATGATCGCCGAGGCCAAAGAAATGTTCAAATATTTTTGGCTGTCTTGGAAATGAAAAAAATATCCAGGCAAATTATATTTTATTTGGGCGTGGATTAAAAAGGAAAGGATGGTCAAAAAACTTTATTATTTTTTAATTTTATCTGCACCCTATAGAGCCACGTGGATTTTCGGAGAATTTTTACTAGAAAGCAAATGAGCATTCGAAAAATTTGCTGAGCCAAAGATATGTTTGGGTTAAATATTTTTGACTGTCTTGGAAATGAAAAAATTATCCAGGCAAATTATATTTTATTTGGACGTGGATTAAAAAAGAAAGGATGGTTGAATGATCAAAAAACTTTTTATTTTTTTATTTTATCTGCACCGTATAGAGTCACGTGTATTTTCGGAGAATTTTTACTAGAAAGCAAATGAGCGTTCGAAAAATTTGCTGACTATTTAAAAGATAAAATGGATTGCCCGCGTTTACGTGTGGACATTAGAGCATGGTCTGTTATGTTACGGGAATTTGATTCCTCGCAGCGTCTCTCTTTCTCTCTCTCTCCCTCGTTCTCTCGCGTCTGCGTCTCGCCGGTGCATATTCCGCATATATATGCGAGCACGAGCCACGCCAGGAAGTGCGTCACGCGCTGTCGGGATTCCCGTGAGCAAACCGAGAATCCGCCTTACCGTGACGGGGTAGCTGCCCTGTCCGTTTTTTTTTTCTCGTCAAATACAGACAAAAATTGTCAAACTCTTACTCTGCGGTTGTCCCGCAGTAAATTATAAATTTCTACAATTGTGCATAATTTTTTTTTTTTAATTCATCCCTCCAGCCCTCCATCAGTTTCATATTTTTGCCTTGTTTACAATCTTTCTCAATCCGTTGGCTCTCCCTTGGAGAAAGCTTCATGAATTAAAGAAAATTCGGAACAAATCTGGAAACTTTCGATTCGCTTATATTCAACAGCTTTATTTTACCATTTTTCACGACTTACTTTGCATTTTTTTTTTCTATGTTCCGGTAACTCAATAAATCGTGATTCAATTATTTTGTTATTTAATCTTGTAAATATATACATCATGTCAGCCCTGTGGCAAATTTATATAACGCAGAGCGTTGATAATTTTTAAAACATTTAAAATCTGATAAAATTTCTATACCCTCGTGTATGTAAAAAAAAAAAAAAATCATCACTAACAAGAGATATATGGATTGCACAATTTGTATGTTATCAGAAGTTCCATTTCTCCAGCCATATGGGCACATGGACGCAACATTTTTTTTGTATCAAATTTTTCCCAAACTGTTCGCAACACTTTGCATTCATGGATGAATATTTCCATGTAAAAAAAAAATAAAAGATTACAATCAAAAGTGTTTTTGAAAGAAAGAAAACTGATCATATCGTTCAAATAAATCGAAAAATTAAAGCCCTACAGGCTTTGATTTTTCACCACAAAATGAGATTCTTATCAAACGAGCTAGAGATTGTGATAATATCGAGTGGCAATGACCTCATATAATCTATATCACCCGATCACTTCAGCTAAAGTAAATGTAATCCTGACCCTGAATTATTAAAAAAAAAAAAGGCGATGAACATCTTTGTTGAAAAATGAGTTTGACAAAAAGAAATTTTGACGAGTAAAAAAAATCACGAAGCTTGTATTCTATATATCGATATGAAGACAATATCAAAGCTTGAAACCACCAATTCTTTTTAGGCAATTTTTTGATCGAAATTATTATTTTTTTGGGGAAAAGGAAATTATTTAATGGGAAACATTAATGCTTTTTTTTCAATCGCCCAAAAAATTAATTCTTCCTATCGGAAAGTTATCAAAGGAAAAGTACAATTGTCTCTCCCCCATCCATACGTTTCTTTCACATCACTTTAAGGACACACGAGTTTTATTCCAGCATTTAAGTTATTTTTAACGTCGATATCGATCGCGAGACCGTGCGATTGTATCAGCCATTCAAATTCAATGAAATCTTTGACTTCCTCTTTCATCGATTTTTACATATGCACGTATGGAGTCAAAAGTATACGTAAGTTATACATGCGTCATCTTTATGAATGTCTTGACTAGACGTTAACCGTACCTATATAATTTGCGGCCATGTATAGGCACTTGTGGTACATATTGCGAGTCGGATGTACTCTGTAAGTCAGTCTAACCGCTATTTTAGACTCGCGAGAATAACTAATTTTCTCTCTCTCTCTCTCTCTCTTCCTTCTCCTTCTCCCTCTTTCGGTCTTTCTGCAATTACGACGACTAAATGACCCACCAACGTTTAGCCCAAGTTCAATGTCATTATCGATAGCGAGCCAAGTTTTAATTGCAAAACCGACGTCGTAAACGCACTGATGTTCACTCGGTACTTAATTCATTCCAAGCTATGGATTACCAAACACGTGTTTTTCTCCTCTTTACTTCCTCTTTTCATCGAGTTGCCAGAGATTGCCGCTTGCAGAGATTTAAAAAATAAAAAAAAGATTTTTCAATGATTGTGTCAAAGTCCAAATTGGATTTTTTTAAATCTATTTTGATCAAATTGATTTTCATCAATTTACGAAGTATTTTCCATCGTAAAGTATGGAGCCATTGTTAGCTCATTGTTTGCTGAGAAGTTTAATTATTTCTGCCAATTTTCAAAGAGGTAAATTTTTGTTTAATTTTCTCAAATAATAAACCACACCTTTGGTAGAATTTTTATTTTCAACGGTTTGTTTAAGTCGTTGAATAATTCACTATTAATTCTTCAACATTAATTTTTTTCTAACATTAAGAAAAGAAAATTTTATAGAGTAACAATAAAAAATTTAGTTTATTTTAAACTAATTTTCGTGTCTAAGATGAGCTTATTTCTAGACCAATTTTTGTCCAACTATCCCCATACCAAACTGTCCACTGATCCACTGTTAATTCTTCAACATTAATTTTTTTCTAACATTAAGAAAAGAAAATTTTATAGAGTAACAATAAAAAGTTTAGTTTATTTTAAACTAATTTTCGTGTCTAAGATGAGCTTATTTCTAGACCAATTTTTTTCCGACTATCCCCATACCAAACTGTCCACTGACCCACTGTTAATTCTTCAACATTAATTTTTTTCTAACATTAAGAAAAGAAAATTTTATAGAGTAACAATACAAAGTTTAGTTTATTTTAAACTAATTTTCGTGTTTAAGATGAGCTTATTTCTCGACCAATTTTTTTCCGACTATCCCCATACCAAACTGCCTCCCTCAAGCAATTAAAATAAATTCAACTCACACATTTTTCTACTCATCACATAATCTATTTTACTTATCGATTTAATTTTGCTTCTTTCTATAAATAAAAAAAAAACAAAAAATGAATAATGCACAATCAAAGCTGCAGCTCAAAATTGCAATGAAATTAACGTGTAATTAACTGGCGGAAATGGCAATTAAAATTTTTTACATCACAATAAAATAATATTTTTCTTTTTTTTTATTATTTCTATATATAACCAAGTTGTATGTGTATAAAACTCAATGTCAGATTCCCAGCAAGTAAAAAGCTTCACGAGTCCGCTGACGAGAATAGAATACGATACCGTTTGTTCGAATTTTACAGAAGCAAAAAAAAAAACAAAAGAGAAAAAAATTGACAATTTTTGCGGAGGTGTGAAAATCGCGCTGGATAATTCTCGCACAGTATTGTCCGCTACTCATCGTAACACGAGCTAAATTCTACATAATATACGTGGCCATGCAGCGTGAGTGAAATAATTGTTTGAGCGAAAGAAACTCGATATACCTTTGCTTATAATATAATATACTTGAATTGTGTATATATATATATAGCGTGCTTTCGATTGCTCAATACGCTTTAGTCAAAAAACAGGCTTCTCAATATATGTACATACCGCTGCGTAATATTTTGAAGTATATATAGACATGAGCGGAGAATTCTACACCAAAAGTGCCATGATTTTCATCCGAGGGAATTTTCAAAAGCCGCCATTTTGAGAATTGAGCTTAAAAAAAATTAGTGAGTTTCCCACATTTTTTTTTTTAAGCTGACCTTCATTTTTGCCGAATGTTTATTAAAAAAAAAAAAGCACTTTTTTACGGAAAAAAAGAATCAGTAACGCATATTTTCGGATCGAACAAGAGGAAGTGATTGAAACTTTCGCATAGCTGAATCGTTCAAATTTTTTTAAATCATCAAATTATCAGAAGATTATGTGTTGTAATTTTTTTTTACTTAATAATTTTAGGTCTCACGTGACACGGACTGCCCCATATATGACGATATATTTTTAAGATAAAGAAGTACGGATTCCGATACGGAGACCCGGTGGAGCGAGACAGATGAGTAAACCCCTTCGAGGAGAAACACCGACATATATATATATATATATATATATATGTATATATATCAATACAGCCAGTGTCTTCGAGCGTGGTAGCGTCCGCGCGTTTACAACGGAATCGATACCGAGCGAAAACCGCACACAGGTGGGGCCGTGAGAGACAAATAGGTCGCTCTCTATATAATACAACTAGATCTGTACTAAAAAATAAAAAAGATAAAAGAAAATCCAAGACTCTAACACTGATCACCGTCTCCCGTTCCCGAACCATTTTATCTCATGACGACGAAAGACAACAAAATTCTCGTTCTCTCGTACCGGATACACTAGCTAAATAATTTCGTCACACATTTCGTAATAGAATCTTCGGTTTTATCAATGTATTAGTTTACCGGCTCACCTCGAGTCTGTGAACTCACGTTACGTCAAATTTTTTCTTGGGTGAGCAAATAATAACAACAATATAATAATAATAATACTAATATAATGAATTACACGTAGTGCACACACATAACATATACATATATATTACAAAGCTGAATATGTGACTGACGTCGACTTACCTATGAAGAGCTTGACCGAGGTCTCGAAGTCACACACGCGTTGAAAAAGCTCTCTCGTCTATGTATGTATATATTTATATATTTATATATATATATATATGTGTGCCAAGTCTCGTCTCGTCGCCGATGTATCTTCTCTCTCACTCTCTCCAAGCCGGTCGATCTTCTCCCGTGCCCTCCATATATACACACGAGAGAGATACGCGGACGATACACTCTTTTTTATTAACTTCCGATTGCCCGCAAGACGAAAACACGGTAATTATACGTTTTTTTTTTAAATTTGATATTCGCGACTCACTTGATAATTTGACAAAGGAAAAAAGAAAACGTAACCGGAAATAACGTATGGAATCACGAATAGTGCAAAATTGTACAGTGATGAAAGAAAAAAAAGTTTCTTACTTATATAATTCCGTCGATTCACCTGATTGATAGTGTACGATAATCGATCTGCGTTTCAATCGACACTATATCTATATGTACATCTATATAATTCTCACAACGACACACACTGAATTTGAGCACCGGCGTCGCGAGTTTTTTTTTTAAACATTCTTTACTCACAGCTTTGACTCTCGATGACATCTACGAGGTTTAAGATGACGTAAATATATATATGTACAAACGCGTTATCGAGATGTGGAAGCGTCGCAGAGCAATATATGTCATCGGAAAGTTTGCATATATATATATATATATTTGACACCGGCAATAACATCGAACTAACGAGCGTCCATATAATCTTTCATTTCTTCAACTCTCATTCTCCACTTTTTAATTCTCTTATTATCGATACGTTTTTTTTTAATTAAGGAGGAAAACAACGGGTTTAATTTTAAAAAAATCGTCGCGATTACGAACGCGACATGCACCGCACGCAAGCTCGCGCACGTCTCACGCTCTTACTCAAAGCGGCATTTTCACTGGGATTACGATGAATCTCGCGCGCGCGCGCGCGTGTGCTCGCACCCGTGTATTTTATTTCGCTTCGTCTGCTGTATGGTTGCTCTATATTACACCCCAAACACGACACGGACCTTCACACCGTACTGCGATTGCTGTTTTTTTGTCTTTTTCCTGGAACGTTCACCGCAACAGGATAGAATACACTGTAGTTTTTTTGTTTTTTAATACTGTGTATATCGCACTTTTGGGTCCGCTGGTTTTGTTTCACAGACGCATGCGCTACGATCTTGTCCCGCGCACGCGTCCGCACAGACTGACTTTCCTTATCAGAGAAAACCGTGACGATTCATCCCCTCTCTTTTACCTCCCGGCCCGCGGCCATTGCTACAACTCTACATACTCTGCTATATGTTTATATCGGGTGGCTAATTTTAAAAGGCGTATCGATTGTGGACGAGCTATGCTTATACGCCCTTTTCGCGTTAAACCATCAATACAATATATAGATATATAGGTACAAGCTACGCGGGAGGGCATGCGCCGCAGGTCGAAACGACAATGACGAAGAAAAACGGATACGAGGGCGGCGCGGGAGTGGAAGCGCCGCTCGAGGCATGCGCGCTGAGGATGGAACATTTTTACTTGCTTTTTTTGCGAGGACCAAAATGCTGCTATTTTCCATTATTTCTCGTACGTGCAGCAAGAAAATAATGGCAACTCTTCTAAAGATATCACTATACTGTATGCTCTATATTTTACCTTTCGATCGTAAAATACAAAATGTTAAAAAACAAATCTATAAATAAAAAAATGTATATTTGACATAGAAAAATCATAATGTTTTTATTACAAGCGGAAATGTACTTATTGGTCATCAATTGGGAAACGATCAATAACTGGGACATAGTCACGAAATGGGACCTTCCTCTGTGCTAAATAATCTCATATATATATATATATAGTCCATGATCAGAGTACATCTGACATTTATAGTTTGATTTGTTAATTTTTAAAAATTGTCGAATATTGTTCCCATACTCAACATATAGCTTACCCTCAATTCACCTTATCTCTTAGGCTCGTTTAAAAAAAAAAATCACATAAATACTCATTTTTTCTTCATTTTCCCCAAATTCCTAGTAAGGCTCTGGTATCGGTATTTTCGGTGAATGGCCCTCGAGCATATCGCGAAGAAGCACGCTTATTTCCTTCACAAAATAATTTTAAAAAATCACCGCTTTTTTCACAATTTTTTTTTTTAATATAATATTTTGTCGAAAATGATTGTTGTTTTTTTTTCTTTCAATACCTCCTCACGTTGCATTCTCAATCGATCGATAATGGCCTCGTTAAAATTTGGATCGTTTGCTGGATCTTCGAGACTGTAATCATCGTCTTTGCTCTCCTGAGGAAATCTCGTCACGTATGTTTGCTTTATCGTGTCCAATATGGCGGCCGTTTTCGAACTTGGTAATTTAAGGTCAATGGAGGCTAACGAGTCACTCCCGGATGGTATTAAGAGAGGTTTTTCGTAATCCGTGCAGGTGCCTCGCCTGTGTGCTCAATAAATTACCCAAACGACATTATTTTAATTGACAATATTGGATAACAATAACGTGACTTTTTTTTTCATGCAGTAGAAGGAAGAAAAAATGCATATAATCGAGACTCACGCAGCATGACCACCGAAACCATGATGAGACAGCAAATCCCTCATTTTTCTCACTAATCCCGTGTCCTTGGATGAATGATATTGTAAATCAGCTGCCAGATTTTGTGCAACTGCTCTCAGAGTACGACCAATGTGTTGCTTCTTATCTAAATTAAATTCCTGATGAAAATAATTTTAAGATATAATAATTTTTGACGTTAAAATAGTGAGAAATAATTTTTTTGTTCACAGATTGAATCCTTGAATGTTTTGAAAAGCCTACATTAAAAAAATAAAATAAATTACTTGATAAGAAACATTTGTTAAAAGATTTAGTAATAAGTTCAATGTCCAAAAAGTTTCCAGAAATTAAAAAAAATATCAGATTGATTTTAAATGAAATTTAATGTTCGATTTTTTTTTCACTCTCACGACTTGCCTTGAACTGATCGTATTTGCCTCCTACTATGCAAAGCCTCATGGGAAATGGTTCGGCAGCTTTTTCTACAATTTTTTTTCTCTCCTTAGCCCGTCTCGTTGCCATATCCTCGATGATATCCGGGCTGTAGCTCATCTTGATAGCACTTTGCGTTACAGCGAGACTCTCCTCGAGGGTTGACCATAAAATTTCCGGTTTTCCAAGATCGAGGACAATTATTATGGTCGTGTGATGGGGTGAATGAACGAGTGATGAGCCCATCATTGCGGCTGATATCAAGGACGATGCCAAGTGCCCAACTTCCCAAACATGAACGACGTCTTTTACCTGTCGAAAAATTCATCAAATGCACAATTTGATCCAACAGTTTCGCGCTTTGATTAAATTCTGTCAAAAATTTCATTCAATCAAAATTTCAATACATCCCAATAAGAGAAAAATCTAACAAAAACTTTAAGATACAAATGAAATTGATTTTAAACAACTACAATGACGAATAGTTATCAATAAATTGGATGAACAAAAAAAAATCTTATAAAGGTATAAAATTTGTTTTTTTTCACTGAAGAATTTTTTGTCCATCTTGAAATTTCCACTTTCGTGAATCTTTAGCAAACTGTAATTATAAAACTTGTCAATGACTATATAAATTAGGAAATGTAATATCGAACTTATCAACATCAGGATCATACGTAAAATTCACCATTATAAGTCAATTTGGATGAGATCACATACACGCAAAGAAACTTTAATAATTATTCACCAGACTCTTTCCGGCCTTACGTCCAAACGAATAATCCATCGCTATCGTCGATTTAGGAGTTTCGTCCTTTTCCAAAAATTTGTAGATCATCGTAGTTTTACCCTAAAGATGGAAGAAATAAAATTTTAATGCTCTTTCCTGATCCACAAAGTTAATTAACGATTAATTCAACGTTCTTAAATAGTAAAATTATCAATATGAAGAAATGGCGATCGTTAAAGTTAAATTTTTAATGAATTATATAATTTCCAAACATTTTCCTATTAAACTTTCATCCTAAAAAAATCGACAAAAAATCTACTCACAACTCCCTTACTACCGATAATGATAATCGATCTCTCGTGCGTCTCTTCCGGATCATTTTTTCTCTTCTTCTCTTCATCGTGCGATATACGAATCGCATTTTCTCTCAAGCTTTCCCTGAATCGTAAGAGACGAAAAAAAATTGCTTTCCACCACAGCCGTTCACAGCAAAAAAGACGGGACTTTTGTTCGATAGAGCTAAAAGGGTAGTCACTTCCGGTCGCTACTTACGTTTCTTCGGAATTCATTTTTTTTTGTTCCTCTAATCAACAAAATATTGAATACTTTTACATGAGACACTTAAACAAAACGACTCGAGACAGCAGGTTAGGGTTTTGTTTTCGTTAGGTGCTCTTTGTCGTTACCAAGGTGACGTCCTTATGACGACCATCAGATAGGAAATGCTCATATCCGGTACAACAAATAAAACGATGACGAAGAAAAATAATCCATAAACGAGATTTTTTTTTCATTTACTATTCCGCTGTACAGTGGCGTCTATAATAATATCAGTATTATTAGATAATTGTTTTTTGTTTTTCATAGTTTTACGTTTTTTTTTTGTTTTTTTTTTCAGAATACAACACCTGCGATATAAGTATATAACAAGGTACAATAGATTACACCTAAACGCGTATTTTCTTCTCGTAAAACTACGCAAATGATACATTGTTACAATTACCTTTGTGGTTCGACCCGGAAATCGGCAGTCTCGTTTGAAAGTATATTTCCGGTATGTTCGTAACGTTGAAGAAAAACATAAACTATTCTTGCAAAAGCCGATCATTCGTCACGATAACGAGAAATATGTTAAACCACATTGCACATTAGGTCGACTTTCATACCACTAAGGTAATATTCTTGGCGTTTATTTACACAAAACAGACTAGACGAGTAAGAAACAAACGAGAAAAAAATAATTAGAAAAAATTTGGGAATGATCGTTGGAAGGCCAATTTTTTCATCTCATCAATAAGAATAAGTAAATCAGCTTTGACCAATAGCAAAAGATGCTTTTTACTTTTTTTTTCTCGTGCAACAAAATATCTAGCTCAATTGCCAACGCCTGCGCATGAATAAAATAAAAGATGCTTGTCACAAGCTACCTTAGATTAGTTGCATTCAATTTTAGCGCTTTGCTTTGTATTGAAATTCAGCCGATTTTTTTCGGCTAGCCCGATTCCTCTAACTATATACAAATGCTTGCATGGCGTTCGAGCACGTGGACTCGAACCAGAACGCAATATTATGGATTTCACATTTCAATTCGTTTTTTTTTTTTTTTTTAGCTTTTTATCGTGAATCCAGTTCATGATCGTCGCAGGCAGTGAAATATCGAATTAAAACATACGCGAGATTTGTTTTTTCTCTCTTCATCCTCCTCCCTTATAAGAAATATATAAATTGCACGATTTGGCGAGTGGACTAAAGGGAAATTCTATATAAATAGTTTGAAGTACGATGAGCGTGAAATTTTCAAGATCTTTAAGGTGAAACGATGGATCGTTTAATCGGTCATCTATTTCTGTAATACCTCATCGCCTCCAACAGACAATACACAACTCGCTCTGCATGTTATCTAGTCCATATATCGGCCATCCAATCGTCATTCAACTCTTCGGCAGGGAGAATTTTCAATCCTCGAAGTGCCTCGAGATAAAACGTCAATTCTGATGTGACGACACCATGCTGAGGTCCACCGTTATTGACGATATTCATCTTCACCAATTGTTCCCTCAGTTTTTCCTTGAATGAGACGTTAACCGTGCGATATAATGCCTGAACCTCGACCGGCGGAAGAATTCCCGAAACGGCTTCGTGAAGTTTCACCAAATGCCTAAAAATTAAAATCAAAGAGAATTTCGAGTAAAATTGCATTTTCAAAAATACCCAAAAAGTAGAAGAAAAAAATCATCAAAATGGATGTATGTGTGTTTTTTTAAAGAAATCTAATAGTTTAACCTGACTAGATGGATTAAAACTTGGTGGAAAATGAATTTATATGAAATAAGAGTTGCCTTATGAAGGAGACACGAATTGTCGTACTGAGGTACTTAGCAATGACTTTGCCCAAACGTGTAAGAGGACACTATTTTTAAAGCGAATATCAATAAATATTTTCTCCATTATATGATGAAAGAAAAATATTGCCGAGGATTCGCATTTGTGGTAAAATTTTTACCTGGAAATATTTCGAAAAGGTTGCGAGGGTACAGGAGGTCGTGCATTCCAATTTGATATTTGTCCGCCAACGAGATTATCAACGATCGTAAGAATTTTTCCATCAATTTCGCGTACGTGAGCTCTTATGTCACGCTCTACACTGTCGAGAAGTGCAACCCCACCGGTGCCACCGCTCGTCCCGACAGCACCTCGATTGGCACTCTGATCGGCCAATTCTGGATAACAAAAATATTTTTATCAAAAAATATCTCCGCGTGAATAGGAAAAATTGGGTAAAAACAAAAATTTGATAAAATGAGTCATGGCTTACCTTGAAAGTGAGTTTTGACATAAGGCATAAACCAGATAATTAATTTCAAACTTCTTCCGGCTAGTACCAAAATTGTACTGGTGATGGTCTTCAAACCAGCAACTTGCATCGCACCAGCTCCCAAAACTAGCTGACAACAGCGTGAATTGTAATAACGCAAAAGTTCAGCCAATTGTCGTCCAATCGCACCGGAAAGTGCCGTCAGTTCGCTGCTCGTTCTAATAAGTGAAAAAAAAAAAATGCATAAAATCATCCAATTATTTCACCCATAATTTTTTTTATTTTTTAATTCAAATATTTACCGGCAATATTCGTGAATCATCTGAACGAGCATCAATGCCGTGCCAACGACAGCATATTTTTCATGCCCCACGAGAATGTAATTCAAAACGGTCTCAGTTTTCTCAGCTTCGAGGCGTTTGCACGCATCAATTGGAAATTTTTTATTCTCATAAACGTGCTTGACGAGAGTCTGAAATTCTTGTGGTACGTCAGCCTGTCGCCATCTTTCCGAGTCGAGAAGCAGACTGAGCTTGGTCTTGCGCTCGGTGTGAAAACGTTGCACAAATTTGCTAGCTTGTGCCTGAGATGGAAATAAAAAATTTTGAACAACAAAAAAAATCAATTTGCTGAAAAATCATAAAAATTTTCAGTCTTGCCTTAAAGGCAGAACGAAGAGCGATGCACTGTTTGCCACAAATATTTTCGCAAGTCTCGGTAAAACCCTCGACCATACTTGCCAATTGGCAAACTTGCACTGCTGTTGCACGATCACTGAGCCAAGAAGATTTATCGTTCCAATTGTGAGCCTCTTTCTCCGTAATTTTAATTCCAGCCGCTTCGATCATTATTTTTTCCTTCTCATTTGGATGTTTGTCTTTGTTATTTGGTCCAGCTGATAAAAGATGACCAAGGCGTTCGTGGCAATAATCACAGACCGAGGTAAGCATATCGTTGAGTTTGTGTGTAACGCGAAAGTGCTCGTCATTTGTGAGCAAACGATCGGTCACTGTGTCGTCGATCGTACCATCGGGCAAACGACCAGCTGAGAGATCTGCAGTGTCTCTCATTACCTCGTAAACAGCCTGCAATTAAATATTTCATACTCATGACTCAAATGTTTATTTTTTTTAAACGTCTTTTGCAATTTTGCCTATTATCGAGATTTTTGAAATTCACAAGCAATTCAAACATTAGATTGGAATCGAGTTCAAATTTACGATAGAAAATTTGGCCCCAAGGCCTAAATTTTTGTGGTTTGTACTTAAGTTGAATTGAAATTTAGTTAAAACTAAATTAATATGTGAGTGTAGACTGGAAAGTTCACACTCACAAGTGGTGAGAAGATAATTTCAAAGAGTTTCACTCACTTTGACGCGATAGAGCAGATGCGTGAGTGACTGAATTGTATTTTGCAAAAGGGTCAAACGTTCAGCGAGGGAGAGACCACCAACTTCGAGACCAGCTGCTTGCTGATCGCTGCAACAATCACTCGCGGCGAGTGCCTCGATAACTCTCTGCTTGGTAACTGCTCTGACAGTCGTCACGGCTTCCTCCTTGTACGTGTCGACGAATTGAAAGTGCTTTTGACGAAGTAAACCAGATATTATCGAGACGAGCTTGTCCTGATCGAAAAGGAAAAATATAATGAATTAGTCTGATTTCCTAACATTGTAAAAATAATTGGATGATTTTTTTGTTGGTTGAGATTTACCCACCCCGTCCAAGACAGTGCTGTCACCTCCAAGCGGTCTGTTGAGATCAGCAGTCGCATAACGCTCGAATTCCGTCGAAAGCATTTTATCGACCAGCCTCTCCATTTCCGTAAGCTGAGAGCTCAAATGTCTAAACAAAACCCAGTCCAGAGATCAAATTTTTAATTCATTCGATTATCACGAGGTGTCATTTTTTTTTCAGGGTTCTGGTCGATTTTTGCAGTTTACGTGGCTTTTTTTTTGGCCCAACGGGTCAACTTTTGAGAGTTGGGGTAGAAAAATCATTTATTCCAACAATGAAAAATCTTTTCGATAGAAATTTTTTGACAACTCTCACCTAAAACTGTGAACCCCATTGAGCTCTTGATGTAATATTTCCTGAGTCGTTGATATAAGATCGAGGGCTGCAACGTAATCGGGAGTCGAGAGCAGCAGCTGTATCATCGGTTGGCTCTGATGCACAGTTGCCATTAGCTTCATTTTTTCCTGTACCAAAGTTCGATTCGACCGTGCCCTTTCCAATCTGCGCGTTTGAGAAAATAAAATGAAGAAAAAAAAATTAAAACTAATTGAAATTGCTCTAATTCTTTTTTTTTTGTGATGAGAGCCTGAAAAGAGGTCGTACTGACCGTAAAATATCTAGAGAATCAATCACGAGATTCTTGTCGATCTGATGAATATTTTTTCTAAGAGCTTTCAGTACGGTGATTGTTTGTGTTAGCTGCTCCATGAGAGCATCGTGCGATGTCATTGCGTGAAAAAATGCTTGCGATTTGGACGCTACCTGCTCCGCTATCCTAACTTCTACGATGTCCAAATAGTGACTTAGCTGTTTATCAAAAATCAACGTGTGATCAAAAATTACAGTTACGAAATGAGAATTATTGTTATGAAAAAAAAAAAAACAACAACAACGAATACTCTCGAGCAACTAAATAAATAAATTGATGTAAAAGATACATAGCTTGAGATACTCACTTTTTCCTGCATCGATTTAACGTGCACGACGATATTACTTCCAACATTCAACAATCCATCTTTCGTAAATGGAAATACAGTCTCGAAATTATCCCGACGCGACAGATCTAAATTTGGGCTCAAAAAGATCTTTGGAATGCTCGCTAAATCAAATTGCGACGAACGCTCGAGGGCAGGTTTAGTTTTTCGCAAATTTGAAAAGCCCTGTGACGTTTCGTTCGATGAACTAGGCCTGTTTGCATTCATACGAGCGTGCTTGCGATATCTCTGCAAATATTCCACCCAGAAGAGACAAATATAAATAATTGATAGCAAAATATTAAACTGAATTTTTCGTTAACATTCAATCAGAACATTTAGTGACGTTTCTGAATGAAATCAATAGAGAATGGCTAAAAAGTGACTTGCCAAAATAAAATTAGATAATTATTATAAATTAGAAGAATTCCAACGAATACGTTGTTAATAAAAATTAGGAATGATTAGAAAATTACAAGATAAAAATTGTGCAATAAAAAGAGTGTTTCATTTTTTTTTCTTTTTTTGGTTTAACATTCTCTTCATTGTCTTATCATTAAACCGAGTAAATTGGCTCCGATAAAGAGTCAATAGCGATATAATTATATATACAAAATGCGTGCACTTACTCTCGCAATTTTTTTCATGTATGCCTCAAATTGTTGCATCGTAACTTCGGGGAGATACGGACTTTTTGGAATATCGACTCTTTCAATAAAGGCATCGCCCCATGTTTTTGTGAGAAAATTGCTCTGTTTTCCTCTGGTAGGATCGTTCAGTACGGCGGGCAAATTTTGTGAAGATGAATAAACCGTCCATGGTGGAGAACCATCGGACATCTGACCGTTGCTCTTTCCCTGCTGATTTTGTTGCTGTTGTTGCTGCATCGTGGCCGCGTGTTTTGCTGCGTGTGCTACGTAATCCTTGTCCGATACGCCTTCCAGAGGAAGACTCGAGCAAACTCCGTTGTACCCATAACGACATACGAACGAACCGCCCTCTCTCGAGCAATGATGATCTCTAAGATGCCTAAAAACGTTTTATAAAAAAATGGTCAGGTTTTTTGTATTTTTTTTTTCCTCCGAGAACAACGAGTGCCAAAGAATAATGCAATTTTGGAGTTTGGAATTCTGGGAGATCAGGATGTGAAATAAATGATAATAAATATTAATTTTTAATACACTCCCATTTGATCTTCCGACTTTGCGATCAATCGGGGT
Source organism: Dyspetes luteomarginatus (assembly GCA_963669185.1). Taxonomy (NCBI): domain Eukaryota; kingdom Metazoa; phylum Arthropoda; class Insecta; order Hymenoptera; family Ichneumonidae; genus Dyspetes; species Dyspetes luteomarginatus. Next base: position 10,946,338 of record OY769903.1, on the reverse strand, counting down.
CAGCTCAGACCTGTCTCAATATTTTTTCAATATGCAATATTGGAGAAAAAACTTTTGCATAATTTGAGGTAACTGTGATGCGCACACAGCTAGACAGTGCTGCGCAATCATCAAATGAGTGAGTAAATTTTGAGAAAAATGTTTTTACTAAATTTTAGGGACTAACAAAAACGATTGGGATCTGGCATGTGCAATAACATTATCTTATTAATTTACAATACTATTAATAGACAATCATTTGCAAACATGTTCAGTTAATTCTGCCAATTACAGATGAGATACATTTTTCTTAATTTTTTTTTTTTTTTTTAAGAATAATATTCATTTTTGATAACATGTTCAAAAAAATTAAACGTTAAAAGACATTATAATAATTCACCAATACTTTTAACGATAACAATCGTTAAAAAAAATTGAGTTTTTTGTTCACAAAGAAAATTATCAAGCTAAAAATGAAAATCGTTACATCGTATAATTGAAGAGTTCAATATAAAATGTAACATTGAAAATTGGTAGAGGATCGTTTAACAATGAATACGGACTGTGGAAAATAAAAATTGGATCAACCATGTGAATTGACACAAGACACTTAACCATCTGAAAACTACATGAATTTCTTCATTGCTGAAAATATTTTATTTGATTTTTACACGAGGACTTTTCTCCCTCACATTCGGCATGTGTAAAGAGCAGATTTCGTGGAACTGTATGAGTCGTTTAAAAACCTTTTATGAACAAATGAGAAAAAAAAAAAATCACCACAAATTGAAGACAATTTAGAGTTTCATAATATAACTTAGGACAAAATTGACTTACTTTTTGCCGACCATGACGTAATAGTATAACACTCAAAGACCTTATCCCTCAATAAAAAAAAATAAAACAAATTTTTGTCAAACAAAGTATTCAAATAAATTGGCAAATATTTCTTTTCTTCTAGAGCATAAAAGATTTCACATTTTTATTTGATTTTTTAATGCAAATATGCTGTGCCATTACCGAAAAATCACTAATTAAAGGATAACAAAAAAATGTAAATATGATTATTCCCTTATTTTCAGTAATATAAGTTCAAAGCTATGCAAAATTGTTGTATTATTATCATCCAATTTTTACAATATTTTTGTAATGGTAATTTTTTTATTTGCTGAGGTGGCACGGAATGCCCCATATATGTGTTTGATCAAAATTACACATGGACATTTTTTCATTTAACTTTGTCATGGAAGATCAACAAAATTTACTTGCTAAAATCATTTCAGGCTTTAATGGCACACTCCAGCAATCCTCGTATTTTATTTTATCCCAAGGACACCGGACAATTTTTATTTTAATCTCATGAAAAAATCGCTTCTAAAAACATGATGAAGTGAATATTTTATTTCATCGTGAAGAATCGAATTGAGCACGCGAAATACTTGATAGAGCATTTGGCACAATTATCAATAATTTGCTAAAAACAAATGAATCTCCGAATTGTCGACTAAAAAAATTTCAATCTTCTCAATTTTTCACGTAGAACATGAACTCGGCTCAAAAAAATCTTTTATAATAGTTCGACGAATAATAATGAAATTTCGAAGCAAAAAGTTTGATGCATAAATCGTACGAATAAACGGAATAATGATAATGATAATTATGATAATACTATCGAAAAAAGTGAGGTGTAGTCGGCCGGGAGTTAACATATGTAGTAAAGCTCACCTGACAAAATCCTGAATTCGTTTAAAGGTGAGGTTAACACAGTACTCGCAGGTAAGAAATGTCGTGACCGACTCTGGTGCTTTGACGATTTTTGCCATCGTCTGAGACATTTGTCGTCAATCTCAGCTCACCATTTTCCCGAAAATAATGATAAACACTTGCCAACTCGACGAACCGACAATTTATAATAATTTTATATTCTATCGATACTCGATAATTGGTTAATGTGTCAGTGACTAGCAGAAGGAGACGGCGACACGAGTGCAACCATGCAATTCCCCGTCGACTCCAAACCATTGAGGAGACAGTACCGAAGAGAGCCAGTCACATGAAGAATTTTTGCCTTACGGAGCTGCTCTGGCGAGCGGACACGCATAAATCATGCATAATAATTTTTAAGAATTAAAAAAATTATTGAAAATATCCGATGAATCAATTGATCATGATTATGCAATGAATTCATAAACATTGCTTTAATTGTAAGAAAGCCTCGAGTCCGAACGTCATGACCCCGCAATCATACTGACTGGTCCATATTACCCCACTGGTAAAGCCAATTTTGTAAAATATTGTAGACCGACCGATTTCTAAATTTGAACTCGAGCTTAAACTCTGGTTAGCCTATCTAAAAACTACATTTAAAACAATAATAAGTTTGAATCACATCGGAGAGGAAACGAGCATTAGGGTTTCTGCTCATTATTAGATACGAGAAAACGCATAATACCAGATCTAATATAATCATGTATCATAACTTTGTTTAACGTTTACCGATTAATATGATTATTTACAAGAGATATAACTATGGGGTATGTATATTCAAATTAACAAATGATCCCGCGTGGTTTTTCATTTTTTTCCCGGAATGTAATATATTGTAACCCCCAAAACATTATAAATAAACAACTGTTTCACAAATAAATAAAAGATCCATATTACCCCACCACGATACTTGCTGGTCCGTATCACTCCACTGAGATCGCGGATGTTTCATCTATAATCTCACGATATATGCAGCATAATTCTAATTATGAATTAATTTCTTTCTACCGATGACGCTATTTACAATTTGGCCAGTTTATAATAATGACTCTCACGGTTTCAAGTCCGTTTACTCCCCGAATACAATATTGTAACCTCCTGTCGCACATTGTGAATAAACGACCTTAATTTCCAAGTCCATAGAAATTCACCTCGGTAAAACAACATACTGTTATTATCCCCGGTTACATCCAGTTCCGCAAGACATAAACTCACAAATGCCTGGCGCTCTTTCCTATTCTTTTCTTAAATTTTGAGGTTATGAATGGAGTTTTGTTGTTTTTTTTTTAACTTTGCCGTCAATTTGAAATAATAAATAGCATTTAAGATAAAATAAGGGCACGAGAATGGGTCTGTTGACAGATCCAAGAGCCTCAAACGTGAAGATGATAAAATTTGTCTTACAATGGGAAAAATCATTGTGTTTCTTGATGTATATCAGTGGAATTATATGGATGTGTCTTCTGGCTCTGCCGATGTTCAATGACAGTAAATATATTGGCTATTTATTTTAAAGCTAAATTTTTACGATTATTCGTTAATTGTGACTCTAATGTTGCTTTATTTTTTATCTCGTAGATTCATACTTTTCCGAAAATGCTCTACTTCCTGGTTTGGTTACAAAAGGAAGTAATTCCGATTATGCAGCATCCCAATATTATCGTGATCTCAGTCACGAGATGAAAAGATATCCCGATGGAATGCCTTATGCCTGGCTATTGGCTAAATTAAATCAACTTCATCTTGATGTTTATACCCATAATTTTACTCTCAACTATCCATTTCGTCAGAAACAGGTAAATATAGCAGACTGTAGAAGAATTGATAAAAAAAAAAAATCCTGCACAATAGAAAAAAGACAGAAATTAAAACTTGAACATTGTTTTCTTACAATTTTTCCTTATTCACAAAGTATAACGAAAATGATCTTTTTAATTTCAGTTTTCTTACAAAGAAACTTTTGTGAATGTTCATAAATAGTAAAAAAATTAAGTACATGCTTAGAACTGCACCTTTTTTTTTCTTTTTCCAATTAACAGTCTGATGTTTTTTTTTTCAAATGTTAAAAATACATTTAAAAAAAAAATTAAATTCCATGAAATCTTCATTATTTTGCTTATTTTCACAAAATTGGATATTCTGCAAGCTCATTCCAGTTGTATAAGGGAAATTGGACAGTTAGAAGTGTCACAAATTAGAGGGGAATGACGTATTTATCAAAAAATCAAAAATTTTATAAGATCGAAATTCTTTTATACATTCTTGCCAAATTCAATAATGATAATAAATCGAATATATTTAAATCGCAAAATATTTGTGTATCACTTTTTCCTTCTATTCTGACAATTTGGTGTCTCAATTCTCTTCAGACTACATCAATGCGCAACATATTTTCCACTTTTTATATGATATCAAGTACGAGTCTGCAGATTAACGGTAATTAGCGGTGATTAACTGCAAAAAGAAAAACTGCAAAAAAGTGAAATTAAGTATTTTATAATACGTTTGTTAGAACATTTAGTGTTTGAATCACTAAAATATTTCGGATATTTGTCTCAAATTTTATTCCCACTTTCCGCACTTTAAACACCATGGGATAAAGATCGAAAAAAAAAATGTTTTTCTTTCACGAAAGTAAAAGTTCCCTGCATAGAATGTGAGATTTTAATGATTGTCTGTTTCGAATGAAAATATTACAGTTTACAGGACAAAACGTGTATGGTATAGTGAGAGCTCCGAGAGCTGCGAGTACCGAAGCAATAGTCGTTAGTGTTCCCTATCGGTCGATAAACAGCATGCATCCAACTACAGCACCATCGATTGCTCTTCTCCTAGCATTTGCCCAATATTGCAGACGTATGTTGTCTACTTTGCCCTGATGATAAAAAAAAAATTCTCCCCACACGTAAATTTTTCTTTGTAATTTATCAACTATTCGATTCAAGGACAAAAATATTGGGCAAAGGACATAATATTTTTGGTGACTGAGCACGAGCAATTGGGAATGCAGGCCTGGTTGGACGCTTATCACGGTGTTGTAAGTGGCCAGGAAGATGTTCTAATGGCAGGAGATTTGTCAGGAAGAGCTGGATCTATTCAAGCTGCTATAAACTTGGAAATTCACTCGATGAAAGTTGAATACATTGACGTCAAGGTAATAATCCTATAATATACGATGTTTTTTTTTTGGTTTCAAGAATAAATGAATTCATTATTATGATCGTTGATATAATACTATATTTTATATTTAAAAAATGAGCCACAAGCTAGAAATCTCGAAAAAAATTCTAAAGACTCGCGACGTCATTGAGACAACTTGTCGATATTTTCCAGATTTTTTTTTTCTATTTCCTCCATAAATTACAAAAATATATTAAAATTCGGAAAAAAGATTTTACCACAAAGACAATATTGCCTTTTTCCTAATTGGCTCTAATTGATGTGTCAAAAAAATAAAAATAAAAATAAACAAACAGGTGGAAGGACTGAACGGTCAGTTGCCCAATTTGGATCTCTTCAACCTCGCTGAAAATATGATAACCAAAGAGGGCATACCAAGATCATTTCACCGTCGTTTTGACGTTAATCACCGGGACAAATTTAAAAAATGGTGGTATCATTTAAATACCCTGATGACGATGATCGCCACTCAAGCTGCTGGAGTGCCAACCGGCAATCATGGACTTTTTCACCGGTACACAATTTGGAAAAATCAGGCTGACAAAATTTGAGAATTTCATTCTCTTTTATTTTTTTTCTTCTTTTGCTAGATTCGGTATTGAGGCAATCACGCTCGAAGGATTTGAGAAAAGTGGTCGTGGCGGTGAAGCCAATTTGTCCCAAGTAGGCCGAGTAGTCGAGAGCATTGTACGATCTTTGAACAATCTTTTGGAGCGTTTTCATCAATCATTTTTCTTCTATCTGTTACCCTCCACAGATCGTTACATATCTATAGGTAAACTGAAGAAAAATTTTAGTCTGATTGCAACGAAACTTTTACCTCCTTATACGATAAAAAAAATAGTTTTTCTTTTTTTCAGGACTCTACATGCCTTGTCTGGTATTAATAATCGGCAGTCTCTTCATCAAAGCTTTTTCCATGTGGCTTAAATTGCAGGACGTCGCGACAATCGGAGAAAATCTCGATGAGTCCGAAACGACGTCGGAAAATAAGGAAAACGTAAATGGATTTTCTCTTAAACGTCGTAAATAGTTGAAGTGATAATTAATATATGTTTTGTTTTGTTTTTTTTTCTTTTTAACAGTCGCAAATTGAGGAATTTGACGTTGGTAGTATAGCTTCGGAAATTTTGTGGAATCATTTATTCGGTGTGGCTGTCATGTCGTCGCCTAAATTGTTTACTCACATTGGAATTGAGATGTTTCATACGACAACTGAGAATTCGATATATTGGGGCTTTGGCGCGACGAGTATTCTCACACTCGGCTGGTTTCTCGGACTCAAGAGGTAACGTATAATTTGTGAATGTAAATTTCTCTGTGGCTACAATCATTATGAGCTTGAGATGAATTTTAATTGTAATCTATTGCAGGTACTCGAGATACGACAGTGTCTCCCTCGTTTGTGTAATTGCTCTCGTTGAGCTCGCTACGAGTCTCATGTGCATTGCAATGCATAATTTTTCATTGGCGCTCGTTACAGGAGTCATATACGTCCCGATAGTTTTACAAATAACACCGAGACAACAGGCAGACTCGAGATTTCGTTATTTCCTCTACATTGCCTGGACTTTGTTGCATCCTTTTGTACTATCTTCTCTGGTCGTTATGGGCTACACATGGGCAAATTTTTCAGACGAGAGTCTCATTTCGATGATCAGCAGAGGACACGAAGCTACGAAATCATCATTTGTATTTGGCGTAATTGATTCTATGGTCTATGGAAATTGGCTGTACAATGTAACAGTCGCGGTACTTTTGCCTATATGGCTCTTACTGGGCAACGTAATTTCCACCAAAACTGCGATAAACTCTCATTAATGGATAATCGCTATGTGCAAGTTGTTAAAATTTTGGGATAATAGACCGGTGGCGATCACCGTGCCGAGTTTTGGTACTATACCGTATTATGGAAGAGAGTGAGAGAAGCGTAGATTGCCGTCTGCTAACAGACTGTTTTATATATTCGAAAATCTGTGCAACCCTTTTGCAAGCAATTTTTTTTTTTTTTTTACACATTCTGTCACGAATTCGCTATACGTAATGAAATCTTCGTACGTTAATATTGTTTCATTATTTCATAAATTTGTCCATGCAAGTCAATGCTATCCATTAACGCGAAAGTTCCAAAAGTGACCACAAGCAACGCTGCTTGACTTTTTTCACGAAGCAAATTCGCTATTTGTACGTCGGCGAAGAATCAAGACCGTCAGCGATCGCGGTGACGACTTTTGGTACTATATCAGGCTATGGGAGAAAGTGAGATAGGAATTGGTTGCCGTCTGCTAGTACACGATATTACATATTGTAGAAAATCACTGTATAGTTTTGTTTAACTTGATTGTTTTCATCACATGAAGGATGAGGTATGTCGTGGATGAGGAGGTATGAAGGATTTGATAATCGAGAAGAAATTCTTGGGTTCCTTCGTTATTTTACCAAAGTTCAAAAAACCCCTGGCTATCCATTAAGTTAAGGGATCGTGTGTCACCATTACCGTCTCCAAAACAAGCTTAAATTATAGATTTTTTTTCTTTGCAACTACTGCGTAAGATTGATTTATTTTCGAGGGATCTATTCTACATAACTTTAGCTATAAGTCATGACATAGCGAATAACCTTGTATCATTGATCGAGGTTTAAATTCTGCTTTCCCTATGTTGAAACTAGGTAAAAAAAATGAACGAGGATTAAATCACTTCGGAGAAAACGGGCGTAAAGACGGATGAGGCTGAATTTTGATAATCTGAAAAAATATTTTAGATGAAACATCTTTTTTCAATACTTATCTGAGTTGCCTATGAATGAACGGATAAAATTGGGCAAACAAAACAGTGCGTCAGTCTGAAAACATGTTTTTGTAAACAAAATCCCTTTGAAACTTGTTGGGTCAAAAGAGCATTTCAACAAGAAATAATATTTTCATTTGCCGGATCTGAGCTTGGAAGAAAAACAAATGTGTCTAGTTCCAGGAGAACGAGAAACCTTAGGTTTCTGGGGAAAAGGTTTTGGGAGAAACCTTAGTTTTTCCTTGGAGTTGGGTAAAGATAGATTAAATTTGTTTTTTTCTTCTTCGTGAAGTTTTATGGCGTTGGATTCACTGCAAAAATTGTGTTTTCAGTCTTCAGTAATGTTTAAGTCAACTAGCTCAAATTTGTTCATTTATAGGCAACTAAAATAGCCATTATAAAACTTAAGGGGCTGAACTGACGTGGAATATTTAATATGTAATTTTCACAATTGATAGATTTTATGTAGAAAAATGCAAAATTCACTCCCATCTCTGATACAATTGAATTTCAATTTTCCATTTTCACAAAACTTGAAACTATGTAAATATTTCATGTAAAACAACATTCCTAATTTCTACAAAACTTATGCATGCATCGATAAAATACGTAACTATGATAACCATGTAACCGAACAATTACGATGGATTTAAAAAAAAACACGAAAGATTAACTCGAGAATTTTATTTCGATATATTTTCCTTTCCTCCGTGTCCACGGACACGATATTAGTCTCGACAAAAACAAATTCTTGTGTCTTCTATAATCATAGCCAATATTCACGATAATTGTGCCTCACTCTGTCTCTCGTATTGGTCGATTATTGTATATAAGTAGGTCGACTCGTTAACTGAGGAGCATTTGCTGCAAAGTCTCATTATAATCAAGATACGAGAGAATCAACATTAACCACGAGAAAAATTTGAACTTTCATCGAAATTCCGATTTAAAACGTGTGGAAAATGTTATCTCAGATAAAGATGGTAAAAAAACTGCATTATCGCTCGGATCATGTCACATCATGAAGATTATCGAGTATTTAAAAAACAAAGGAGTTCTAAAAGATTTTTGATAGTAATCTTTTATCGTGTTTGTTAACAAGCATAAGCTCGGAGCAATTTCGATCGATAATAAAATCGTCCAAGCAATAAACGATCGTTGCCATTGAGACAACAGAGAGAGAGAGAGAGAAGAAGAGATCAGAATGTTCAGCGCTTCTTGGTTTGCACATTTTTCTGGATACACGAGAGGATTATCGTGTTTTATATTTGTGTAACGCGGGGGGTAAAGAAAATACGTCAGATATTAGAGTGTATCTCTCATTTGATAACCCAACAAGCAAGTGTTACGTTTCCCTCTTTGCATTGTGAAATTCTCGTTCCATGCCCACGCGTCTTGTTTTTCCATATCAGTAGTTTCAGTGCGTTGGACTGAGAATGTTCGATTCGAACGAATTACTCTGATCGAAGCAGCCCGTGTAATAGTTTCGCTTAATCTTTTTTTTTTCTCTGTTCTCTCGAGATTATCTATCAATTGCTGTTTTACGTTGAGTAAGTCAAATATCAAAGTGATATATTAAAGCAAAAATAATTCTTGCTTTGTGCAACTAAAGCATTTTTTTTTCTCAAATTTGTTGTTTTTTTTCTCATTTAATAAATACGAGGTCGTTCATAAATTCGCTTTAATTTCATTTAAATCTCCGTTTTAATGAAATTCAATTTTTCTTTAACTTTGATTCAATTTTGTTAATTTTCGTTGTCACTCTCGTTTGGCTTTGTTTTAAGTTTAATGCTTGCATGAGATTCGCCAGGGCACCAAAGAAAAGAGATATATAAATGTAAATATAAAATCTTTTATCGCTTCGTATATCGAGAATATATTTCAGATATATCTTATTCTGTATTTACAAGATGTAGATACAGAATAAGATATGGAAAATGAGTAGTTACATTGATAGGTCGGTCGGACCTTGTACCATACTTTGAATATGATTAATAATAATTAATAATAATAATAAGTGTTACGTGGTGTGACAGAGGACAGATTAACAGACGTCGAATACGGTCAATACACTCGCATGAGCCTTTTTCTTTTCATCTTTCGACTGCTCGAAGCTTCAAGCAAATCTCTTGTTTATAATTTAAATTAATACAAATTTAATTGACGTCTGGCGCCAGCAAGTTGCTCATGGATGGTATAATAATATTATTAATAATAATAAAACAATAATAAGCCTCTCAACATTAAGCCATCGTGATCACTATAGAACATTCAAGATGTATATATAGGTCACGATAAAAGGATTATAAAACAAACGTAAAAATTGTCGTCACTTGTCGAGCAGAGAAATTTGTTGAGTATTCATGTACGCACGAAACGAGATTAAAAACACGTGGTGCGCTTCTTATTGTGTCATAGCGCACAATTTACTTGCCAGTATTGTATATTTGTATATAAGTATATAGTCTCGGTGTACTTTCAAGAAATTGCGACGATGATGGGGGTATATAATGGAGATACTCCGTTACATTCTCAGCAGCAGTGAAGTGCAACCGGTTCATGCAATCTTGCAGTATTGCGAAGCGTTCAGGGACGTTATTAGTAAAAAGTAGAAAAAAAAAAACAAATACACGAGGCATGAAAATAATGATCTAAAGACGAAAATACACCAATTGAGTATCGTACAAATTGAAATATATATATATGTATATTTTTAAGACGCCCAACCGTGATCAATCACTGACGTAATATTCATACATATTATAACGAGATATATAGATAGGATATAATCAGATCAATTAAATTGACACCCTTCTGATTCGTCAGAATACAATTTGATCCTAGTAAACAAAAAAATACAGACAAGAGCACTAAATTATTAAATCTAATATTGTTATGTTTTATAAAATTCAGTTTTATAGGGATTGGCTGTAAAAAAAAATGGAAAAGCTTCAGATGAATGCACTTACTAAAATGGATGCAGATAGCAGTATAACCGTCACAAATGGATTTATATCCAGTCAGCCAAAGGAACATACTAAACTCATTTTCTACGTCAATGGAAAAGAGGTAGGTACATTTTGAATAATAAAAATGTTCTTTTTATAGAAAGAAGAAAATTTAAATGATTGAGAATTTAATTAATAAAGTGTATAAAAAGAAGATTAATTAATCAAAATTAATGGAATATATATTTGATCAATTTTATGAAATTAAGGTCTCAGACTCTGCTGTGGATCCTGAATGGACTCTTCTGTACTATCTACGCAATAAATGTATCCTTTACTTTAAAAAAAAAGTCTTTTACGATTTTATTAATTTTTTATAATTTTACCTTGACATTAATATATAGTACGATTATGTGGAACAAAATTAGGCTGTGCGGAAGGTGGATGTGGAGCTTGTACCGTGATGATTTCACGAATTGATCGAGCAACCGGAAAAATTGTGTATCCTTAATCGAATAATAAACGTCGAGGATAATTTTTTTTATGATGTTTTGAAATTAATCGAATAATAATTATCGTAAAGAGATTTTTTTTATCTTGATGGGAAATATTTCTCTACAATTTTCCTGAAAAAAAAAAACAGTCATTCAGCAGTTAATGCGTGTTTGGCGCCAATTTGCAGTTTACACGGAATGGCAGTAACGACTGTCGAAGGAATTGGCAGTACGAGAACAAAACTTCATCCTGTACAGGAGAGAATAGCAAAAGCTCACGGATCACAGTGTGGTTTTTGTACTCCTGGCATCGTCATGTCAATGTACGCCCTTTTACGTTCGATACCCAAACCAACAATGGAAAATCTCGAAATAGCATTTCAGGGTAATATTTTTTATTAATTTTTTTTTTTCTTTTAACGAAAAAATCCTCAAACCGTTTTGATATTAAAGCTCGGAGTAAGTGAAGAGCTTGAGAAGCAAATTATTTCATACAGCAAATTTTATGAATAAGAGAAAATTACTAGGAAGAAATATTGAAGTTGCAAATTTTTTAGTTGTTGAACTGATAGATAAGGATTTTTTTTTCTTAATTTTTATTTTATTTTTTTTTAGGAAATTTGTGCAGATGCACAGGATACAGGCCGATAATTGAGGGATTCAAAACATTCACCGAAGATTGGGAACTGTCTCAGCTATCATCGAAACTTGGTGAAAAAGAGTGCAATGATAAACCAAGAACTTGCTCACTTGGCGATGCCTGTTGCAAAAGAGCATTCACTTCTGAGCCGACTGAAGTTTTTAATTCCAAAGAATTTTGTCCCTACGATCCTACACAGGAAGCGATATTTCCACCAAAGATAAAAGTGAGCTTTCATCGAAAATTTATTTTATTTTAAATTTCAAGAAAAAAGAAAAAACAATAATTGAAATTTACAATCTCAGCTCTCATCCAAATTGGACGAGCAATATCTCGTGATAAAAGGAAAAGAGATAACATGGTACAGACCAACGAGCCTCATACAAGTTTTACTCCTGAAACAAAAATATCCTGATGGAAAAATAATCATGGGCAATACGGAAGTTGGTGAGAAATTTTAATTGCTATTAAAACGGTCAAGTTAAATTCTAAAATTGTCGCATATTTATAGGCGTAGAGATGAAATTCAAGCATTGCATTTATCCAGTACTGATAAATCCTATGCAAGTTGAGGAAATGCGCGCAATAAAAAAAATGAAAGACGCCATGCGTATTGGAGCGAGTGTGACATTAATGGAAATGGAAGATGCTCTGAGGGAAGAAATCAGAATTGAACCAGGTAAAATAGAGAATGAAACAAAAGAAAAATTAAAAAATAATTCATCGACCATCATCATACGATTAAGATACTTTTTGCAGAATTTCGAACGAGAATATTCATCGAAGTGGCTAATATGATGCATTGGTTTGCCGGAAAGCAGATACGAAATGTTGCTGTGAGTTTACGCAATTTTCGATTAAAAAAAAAGCACATTGCTTGCTTATAATTTTCCGGAATTTTGGCAAACAAATTTGCTCTCAATTGTTTTATTAATAACTTTTTTCCACCTCTTATTATTTACCATTAATGTCTTTAGTTTCTTCGATTTTCTCGATTTTTTTTCTATCACCCGTCTGTCTTCTTTTTTCCCAAAGGAAAAATATCTCGAAGAATTTTGCAATCTAAGCTCGCTTAATTAATTTCTTCCACATAGAAGAAAATTATGTAGAAAAAAAAGTTTAACTGTTTTTATGACCAATTGTTTACTCATGGACGAAAATAAATTTGAAAAAAATTGTCTTCACCCAACTGCTTGTATATAACTGCCTAGATATAAGGAACAGGCAGAAACAATTTTTTTTTTTCACGTTTTATGTAAATTTTACTTCACCAGGCAATTGGAGGGAACATAATGACCGGAAGTCCCATATCTGATCAAGTGCCAATTCTAATGGCAGCAAAAACTAAATTGACACTGTCGAGTTTGACACGAGAAACAAGAACTATTCCTCTGGATGATAAATTTTTCGTCGGTTATCGTCGTAACGTCGTTCATCCGGACGAAATTTTGGTCTCAATAGAAATTCCATACGCCAGTGAATCACAATACTTCGTGGCTTACAAGCAAGCCAAGAGACGAGACGACGACATAGCGATCGTTAATATGGCATTGAACGTGATTTTTGTACCTGGAACAAACGAGATCGTGGAAGCTCATTTGGCTTACGGTGGCATGGCACCTACGACTAAATTGGCCGTTAATACTTGTCGGGATATGGTCGGAAAGTAAGTAGACCCAGAACCAATTCAAAATTTGATGAAAAAAAAAACCGAGAAGAATTTTTCTTTTTTTTTTTTTCTAGGAAATGGGACAGCGATATGTTGGAATCGACTTATCAGTCACTGGTAGAAGAATTTCCATTACCTGATAACGTCCCTGGTGGACAAGTTCAATATCGTCGTTCTCTAACTCTGAGGTATTTTAGAGCAAACAAATATTCTCAATCTCCCTTAAAATCAGTGACGCAAGGATCAAAGTATGAAATTTTTGCAGCTTATTCTTCAAGGGTTTCATCGAAATAACGAAACAAATGCAGCGAAGCTTGCCTGGATTGCAGCCTCTACCCCAGGAGTTGCAATCAGCTTCTGATGGTTTTCATTACGTACCACCAAAGAGTTCGCAGTACTATCAAGTCGTATGTAAAAATTCCCGAATTTAATTTTGGGACCAGGGCGATGAAAATATTTATCTTTCATGTTTTTATCAAAATTGCACATTTTAAGTAATATAAGTTCTTTATGAAATTGGAAGGTCCATTATTTGTCAATTAATCGTATCCAAGATGAAGAAATTTTTTATTTCACCAATTTTATTATTCTGCCATTTATTTTATGACTGCAAAATATTCGACGCATATCAGAGTATATATTGAGTGATAAATTTAACGAATCATGTATAAAAGCCTTTAAATTAATTCGAATGACAAATGTATTAATGGAAATTCATATTTTTTCTCATCAGACTCCAAAGGACCAAAATCCTGATGATTTGATTGGGCGACCGATTGTCCATGCCAGTGCTTACAAACAAGCAACCGGTGAGGCTGTTTATTGCGATGATATTCCACAGTTGTCTGGTGAATTGTACATGGCGCTCGTACTTTCGACAAAGGCTCACGCTAATATTGTGAGAATCGATGCGACAAAAGCTCTGGCTCTGGATGGTGTCGTGGCTTTTTTCAGCGCCGAGGATATTCCCGAGCACGCAAGGTGGATCGGACCGGTTATCCACGACGAGGAAGTTTTCATATCGAAAACGGTAAATCGTCAATTTTCATATGAGTAAATAATACAAATAAACGGAAAAAATTGTAAAAATGATTATTTAACTTTAAGGTGACTAGTCAAGGACAATCCATAGGAGCAGTTGTCGCAGTCGATCAATCGACTGCCCAGAAAGCAGCGAGAATGGTTTATGTCGAGTACGAAGAGCTTCAACCTACAATAATAACCATAGAGGTGATTAAAAAGCAAATTGAGTAAAGTGAAAAATCAAAATTTATTTTATTGCGAAATAAAACTTATCAGGGTGAAAATTGATCAATTTTCAGTTACAAAAAAATAATTTTATTTCATTAAAATTAATTTGAATCTTTTTTTTTTTATATGATTCAATCAGGACGCTATCGAGGCAAATTCGTTTATTCCCGATTCACCGAGACGTATCGTTAAGGGAGACGCCGAGACAGCTTTCGCCGAGTCGGATCATATTCTCGAGGGTAAAGTTCGTATAGGCGGTCAGGAACATTTTTATCTCGAGACTCATGCTTCTCTCGTCGTGCCCAAGGAGGTTGACGAGTTGGAAATTTACTCATCGACGCAGCATCCCACAGAAATTCAAAAACTCGTTTCTCACGTTCTTCAAATACCCATGAACAGGGTGAATGTTCGTGTGAAACGCATGGGCGGAGGTTTCGGTGGCAAAGAATCACGTGGAATGTTGGTCGCTCTACCAGCTGCATTTGCGGCATACAAGTACGTTTTTTATATATTTTTTTTCATTTATATTTCCGATTTTTTCCATTTATTTTTTCAATTAATGAACTTTTGTTAATAACTGTGAAATTTTTCAAAATAGATTGCGAAGGCCAGTACGTTGTATGCTAGATCGTGATGAGGATATGATGATAACAGGTGGAAGACATCCTTTCATGTTCAAGTACAAAGTTGGTTTTTCCAATGAGGGATTGCTCAAAGTCGTGGAAATTTATATCTACAATAATGGCGGTTATTCCCTGGATTTAACAGGCTCAGTTCTCGAACGTGCAATGTTTCACTTCGAAAATGCTTACAGAGTTCCAGTTTGCAAAGTTTATGGCTACGGTTGTATCACTAATTTGCCATCCAACACGGCTTTTCGAGGTTTTGGAGGACCCCAAGGAATGTTTGCAGCTGAAAACATAATGTGGGACGTTGCCAATTATCTTGGAATCGAAGTTGCCAAGGTAAAATTGCGAGACACAAATTTCTTAATTCAATACGATATTAAAATTTCAAAATTGTTTTTTTTTTTCAAGTTTTGAGGAGAAAAGTGATGATGGATTTTGACTGTAGAATATTTAATTTATAAAGGAAATAAATTTATGGAATTTGTCTTGTGGTGCAAATTGAGTAACTTTTCTTTTTTTTTTTTTTTACAAATTAATCAGTACAAATTTTTGTAAATATTTTGTCGATCTTTTTTTTTTAGTATTTGATTCTATGTAATATAGAAATTTTTTCACCGGGAAAACCTTTATTTATGACCCGTCGAAATTGTCAATGAATGATTTTTGAAAACTTTATCCGAAATGTCCATAAATTTTTCCTCAAACTGTATGTACTTTTTTTTTTTGTTCTTCTTCAATTGTAGCTATCAGAGTTGAATCTCTATAATGAAGGTGATCTAACGCACTACAATCAACCACTGGTAAATTGTCCGATAAGACGCTGTTGGCAAGAATGCATGGTGTCATCGAATTACGGCGAGAGAATTGAGGCGATTCAACGATACAATAAGTGAGTCGAGAGCTCATAATTCGAGCACAAATGCCATAAAATTTAACGATATTGAATAGATGATGAATATTTTTTTATTTTATTTTTTCCTCTTTTGATTTTTTGATTTTTGTTTTTTTTTAGAGAAAATCGTTACAAGAAAAAGGGAATTTCGGTGATACCAACGAAATTCGGTATAGCATTCACAGCCCTGTTTCTCAATCAGGGTGGAGCCCTCGTTCACGTGTACACCGATGGCTCGGTGCTGATAAGCCACGGTGGCACAGAAATGGGACAAGGCCTTCATACAAAAATGATACAGGTAGCGAGTAGGGTACTCAAAGTAAATCCTGACAAAATTCACATATCAGAAACAGCAACGGACAAAGTACCAAATACCTCGGCAACAGCTGCGAGTGCTGGATCAGATCTCAATGGAATGGCCGTTATGGTGAGTATACAAAAGGAAAAATTATGCAATTTATAATTCTTCAAATTTTCTCTGAAAAGTGACGAATTGAATAAAAATTATACACTATAAACAAGTGTATGTTAAAAAAAAATCACAATCGAAATACCGTAAGGTATTTCGCTTAAGAACGATTTTTATTTAATGAAAATTTCACAACTTCTCTTCCCGCTTTCAGAATGCATGCAGCACAATAATGAAACGCATAAAGCACATTATTGACGAAAATCCAAATGATAATTGGGAGAAATGGGTCTCGAAAGCTTACTTTGAGAGAATAAGTCTATCGGCGACTGGATTTTACAGAACACCCGATATTGGATATTCGTTCGAGACAAATTCTGGCCATCCCTTTAATTATTACACATACGGTGTGGCATGTACCGAAGTCGAGATCGATTGTCTCACGGGGGATCATCAGGTAGGAGAGTGAAAAAAATAATTAATAATAATAGCTCATTGGCTAAATATCCTGATGAACCCAAATTTTAAATTCTGTTTTTCTCTTCAGGTCCTGAGAACCGACATAGTCATGGATTTGGGTAACAGTCTGAATCCAGCGATAGATATTGGCCAAGTTGAGGGTGGTTTTATTCAGGGATACGGTTTATTCACCCTTGAAGAATTAATTTATTCCCCCACTGGAACTATGTACAGTCGAGGTCCTGGTGCCTACAAATTACCCGGATTTACGGACATACCCCAGGAATTCAATGTCTCACTCCTGAAAAATGCCTCTAATCCACGAGCTGTATATTCGTCAAAGGTAAGCCAATTGTTTAATATTGAAGGATTGACAAATTATTATATTATTTCAAAATAGTTGAGAAAGCGGAAATTATCTTTCCAATTTGTAGCACATTTCTTCATATGGAATGAGTTTTTTTGGTAAATTCTTTAAAAGCATTAGACATTCACCGAGTGCAAAAATCTTATTTGCGAAGTTCGAGGGTTAATAGTTCGAAGCTTGGAAATTTTAAGTTTTGTCATTCATTGAATAGCTCAATTTGACAAATGAATATTTTCTAAAGTTTCAAATAAAAACCGAAAATTTCATAAAATTTAAAGAAATTTGTCAATTATTTCAGGCTGTTGGAGAGCCGCCCCTGTTTCTCGCATCTTCTGCATTTTTTGCCATTAAAGAGGCAATCAAAGCTGCTAGGAAGGATATGAATATCACGACAACCTTCAGACTAGATTCTCCCGCAACTGCGTCTCGTATTCGCATGGGATGCACGGATAACTTAACGAATAAGGTATGATTCGTAATTACCAAATTTATTTTCAATGTTTTGCTCAATTATTTCCTTAAACTAATTGCTATATTTTGTCTCAACAGTTTCCGACACCCGATGTAAAGAAATCATGGAATATAGTCCCATAAAAATATCGCGAGAAAAAACCAGATTATTTTGGCACTACCAGCATAATTTCTGGTGAGGATTAGTGAATAAAAATTGTTACAAAATCAAGAGACAAGAAAAAATACTGGCTGAATTCTGATTGTGAAAAAAAAAAAAAATTAATGGAAATCGTTATTAAACCTATTAAGTTAAAATATATTTTTTCATAATTGATCAATATTTTACAATTTATTTACTGAATATTTTCCTTAAAATTAGCGCATCAATCGAACGAAATTCATACACTACTTATACCCGATTTTTCAACTGTCTCCAGCAAAGCCTGCAAATTAGTTTCAAAAAGTTCGCACCTGATGGGCATCTCGAGAGAATAAAATGGATTTTTCAGAGCATAATCGGCGTATAGTTCGTAAACTCTCTTTGAGAGAATTTCCATACCAGGTTGAGAGGGTTCCGCGACCAGCATAAATTTAACCCCCGTCAGAGTCTGATAGCAATAAAGTCGGAAGGTATCAGACTCGAGTACTTCGATTCCCGAGCAACGAGGCTCGGGACTCAATTGACTAGCAATTGCAAACAATGGATAAAACATCGAGGCGAGAAATATTTTTTCGTTCGTCGTCATTTTTGCACGAGTGAATTTTAGGGTGAGTGGAAAATTTTTCTGTTGCTCCAGCATATCCAGAACATCCCGACCGTCTTCGAGTTCACGTCCGACGACGGGACTGCCATTCACTGCCGTCAGAACGTGGCCAACTGGAAAATTGATGAATTTTTTTTTTTTTTTTTTTTTTAAGATCCAACTGAGTAATGAAGTTGCTGAACAACTTTTTGTAGTGATGTGAGCTGAATGTCCCAATTAGTGACCATAAGCGCTCCAGGTGCAAGAGTAGATTACTCAAAAATGTAATATTGATAATTTTGTAGCAGAATACAACATGTCTTGAGAATTTTATAGGAAATTGCAATGATACGACGTTTTTGTGCAAAAATTCATAATTCTAAAAAAAAATTCAAGATAATAATGATCTTCCACACTGAATGGAGAATATTATCGACATTTTGCAGCAAAAATAAACGTCCCATAGTTTTGATTTAATCGGTAAACTCTAACATATTACATTTATTTAATTTTTGCTTGTACAAAAAAAAAAGTACACATTTTAACGGTCAAACGGCATTTTTCGGCAATAAAATCAAACATTGCAATGTGTTCAATATCATAACTTGTAAGTTCATCTACTACTTCAATTTCGTCTCTATAGCCGCTCACTAATACCAACAGGTCCTGATTCTGGTACCAATTTTTCAAAGCCATTTTTTTTTCTCCGAAAATACCTTCTTAAAATATTTTTTTTACTACTCAATCGCTTCAATAAATGCTGAAAGAAAGTTTTCAAATTGTACGAGTAATTTATATATATTTTAAAATCGAAATTCATCAATTTTTATGGCAAAACGAATTTGTGATAATAAAATCGTATATTAAAATTTGTATGATATCGTAACTTGTGGGGTCATCCATTTCTTTGATTTATTGTGCATAGCCAGTCACTAATATCAACAAGCCATTGTTGTGCTACCAATTCCTGGCCATTGGATTTTTTTCGCGGAAAATGTATATTGAAACCGTTTTTTTCATTCAATAATTACAGCCAAAGGTTTAAAAGAAAATTTGTTAATTACTATAATATCTATATAATTAATTCCTATGATGCGTATTATATTTTAAAAATTATTCAATGTTTTTTAGCAGCTTTGATACACCAAGAAGGATAATATTAATCAATTTACATGAATCCGCATTTTACTATACAAAAATGATCGGGACGAATTATCAAACTCATTTACGGATAATCCGAGTAAACTCTATAAGTCTATAATTTCCGGAATAAAAAAATGCACATTTCATATTAAGAAAACTCAGATATTTTTTCAGAGTGAAAATGAGCCGATTCGTCACTAATTTGGGACACGGTAATAAAATTGTAATATACACTATACCATTGATACCGTCTCTCTGTCCAAAAGCAACGACAATCTTCTTGTTCTCGTAACCCAACTTTATATCGAGAGGATACGAGAACATTTTCTCATTCTCAACTTTTGGTACACTGTGATCATGATTAAAAATCAAACCTCCGGATTTCGAGACGATGTAAACACCGTATATGACCATTTTTACGTTTTTTATAGGTTAGGAATTATATTCGGGCGAGTAGTGACTCTGAGACGAGCGACAACCGACAACTAAACGTCAGTCGTCATCTGCTGATCATATCGAATCGTCGATGAAAGAATCGACCGGAAGTCGAACGAGGTTAGTCGAGTGTCGAACAGCAGACGACACGCGACGTCCGTCTGTCAACCCGGCAGTATTCTATTGTTGTTTTACGTTACAAGCTTCTTTATTTTATTGTCAATTAATGTTAACGAATAAACGATTCTACTGTTAATTTTCCAAGTGTTTTTATTTCCACCAAAATCCATTTTTGGTCGGTAACAAAACTGTCCAAGCACAAATATAGGTTAACATTGCTCGAGGAAGAGAGAGAGAGAGAGGACGACACTTTTTTTCATACTTCGCAATCAAGGATAAAATTAAAAATCAATAAGTAACGATGTGTGATGATGAGCAAGATGAGGCTCATGACAAATTACCTGAATTGCCAAAGACTGCTGTCCTCGTTCACAGCTTGCCACTCCCTAACGAGACACCTACAGTAAAAGGTTGAATATATTTACGCCTAGCAATGAATCAAATGAAAAATATTCAAATATAATTTATTTATTTGCTTATTTTCTTTGCAGGATACGATTGGAATAAAGGCATAGACTATCATGCACTCTTCGAGACCTACAAATACTCGGGTTTTCAAGCGACAAATTTTGGCCTCGCTGTTGAAGAGATACAAAAAATGCTGGCGGCACGAAAAGTTCCGCTGACTGATGAACAGGTCGATTGGTCCGAGCAGGATGAGTTTATAAAGAGAAAAAGTTCCTGCACGATATTTTTGGGTTATACTTCGAATATGGCATCTTGTGGAGTTAGGGATACGATAAGATTTCTCGTACAGCACAAAATGGTAAAGAACGAGCGAATTATTTTCTCAGAGATGGTTGATATTCAGGACAAAAACAATAGATTTTTGTGCAAACCCAAACAGACGCATGAATACTCCATTTTCTTGCATCTAAAATATCAACCGTCTTCGAGAAAATAGAAAAAGTGGGCTTTGTTACTGACTGATCTATCACAGCCGGTCTATCACCATTACAATCTAGCCCGTTTAAAATTTGTGGCTCTACAGGTGGATTGCATAGTCGCATCGGCAGGTGGTGTGGAGGAGGACTTGATCAAATGCCTTGCACCAACTTATATAGGAGACTTTGAGATGCAAGGCAGACGTCTGAGGGAGAGAGGAATCAACAGGATTGGCAATCTATTGGTTCCAAATGACAATTATTGCCTCTTTGAAGACTGGATAATGCCCAAGTTGGATGCCATGATGACCGAACAAAAAGAAAAGGTTTGTGCTAATAATTTATAAGGATTTTCTCGGAGAATTAGTAGCAAAACGCGGCTTTGTTACCCAGCGAATTTGTTGTAGACGTATTTCAGAAAAATGCAAAACTACAATTTTTAATTTAGCAGTTTGTAAGATTTTGCTTTTTCCGAGAATTTTCTGGAACCATTGACAAAATTGGTCTTGTTAGATGTAAGTTGAGAAGATCTTGATTTGGCTCTTACGACCTTTTACAAAGCTTGAACATCGAGGAAATCGATAAATCAGAGCCATTATCGATTTCAGGGAACCGTGTGGACTCCTTCGAAAGTCATAACAAGATTGGGCGAGGAGATCGATAATCCACAGTCAATATACTATTGGGCGGCAAAAAACAAAATTCCTGTTTTCAGCCCAGCCCTGACTGATGGCAGTCTCGGTGATATGATGTTTTTTCATTCTTACAGTAATCCTGGTTTGATTATCGATATACTTTCGGGTACGAAAATCTATTTTTCACCCTTGGTAATATTTTTCAAAAAACATAACCTCAAAAAATTTCCGTTTTTCTCAATCACAGCTCAATAAAACCCCGTAAGACGAGCAAAAATATTTTTTTGAAAAATTCAGCTCAAAATGTTTGCTAATACTCTGATAGTAATAGCTGTTCATCCACCTTTAACAAATATTCCTTCGAAAATAAATTTTTTCGTACTAACGATCTTCCGTTGCAGATCTCCGACGGTTAAACACAATGGCAATGAAAGCGGTTAACTCGGGTATGATAATAGTTGGAGGCGGTCTCGTGAAGCATCACATATGTAACGCTAATTTAATGGTAAGATTTAAAAAACAATCGAATTTGACGATTAGCCGAAAGGTTTGCAGAAAACTTTCATGAGATTCACTTTACAGAGAAATGGCGCTGATTTCGCGGTATTTTTAAACACCGCTTCGGAATTTGACGGAAGCGACAGTGGTGCTCGTCCCGACGAAGCGATCTCTTGGGGCAAAATTCGAAAAGACGCTGCGCCAGTCAAGGTACATCCACCATTTTGGTAACATTAAATTTCACACAAAACGAAAAAATTCATTTACAAAGAATCTTTTTTTCCATCGCAGATTTACGCCGAAGCGTCACTTGTATTTCCACTTCTCGTGGGTGAAACTTTTGCCCGTGATTATCATTCCTCGCGTGAACGCACAGTATCCGACGTTTAGGAAAAACAGAAAAAGATCTCGCAATAAATTTTAAGTAAAAAAAAATAACGAACAAAGTGTCTTGTTCATTACCTCTCCCTAAATTGCGTGTATAGTTTACACCGTTAATTCTTTTAAAATTATCCACTTCCAGGTGGGAATGAAAATCTCTCCCTAAATTGCGTGTATAGTTTACACTGTTAATTCTTTAAAAATTATCAACTTCCAGGTGGGAATGAAAATGGTCGGAACGTTAAGTTTCTGTGAAGCTGGGCATATTAATTCCCAGCAAATCAAAAATAAAATGAAGTTCTATTTACATCCAGCATAGTTCCTGAAATATTTCAACAATAGTTCTGAGCATTTAATACAGAAAAATTGAAATTTAATAAATTATATTTACGTTCGCGCACGCGTACGTGACTTTTTTTCAGCAAGATTCCATAGATCGTGATGAGTTCTACAGTTCTACGTGAGTTCCACCACGTAAATGAATATATTGCCTGGGCACGAGGATGCTGTCATAAAACAAATTTAAAAAATGGCTTCAGAACTTGCGTCATAGCAACAGCATGGCACAATCATACCAAAAAATGTTGTTATGGTTTATTGATATTGCTTGAGTAACGGACAACGGTCAGAACTCTTTTCTCGTATCTGAGCTGGAGGGCAAGCACGATCACCTGAAAAAATAACAGGTTCCAGAACTCGCCCGGTAACAGCATATGACGACCATATTGTAAAATTGTTCTTTCTGTCATCGGGATCCTTAAAATATCCTTGAAATTACTCAGAGCGTCAGGATTTTGAGATGGCATATCGAAGATGATGGTATTTACCGCGAAACAAATTTTTCTATAAAATCAGATTTTTTAATGACAAAAGAACTCATCATTTTTTTATTTATCTTTCGATCAAGTTATCTACGTAGTGGAGCTCGCGAAGAATTGTAGAACTTATCAAAATGTATGTAATCTCGCTGGAAAAACGTCGAGAATTGATATGCTGCGTGAATTTAGCATGTTGTTCTCTCAATTTCCATTTTTTTTTTAAATCTTAAATGACCGGAACTTATTGTTGAAATATGTCAGAAACTATGGAACTAGGCTGGATGAAAATAGAACTTTATTATATCTTTGATTAGCTGGCAACTGATATGCCAAGCACATACACCAACCTTTGAAGAGTCAATAGATCATCTATCGATAGTAAACGAGATCGATGTGTGAGACTTATAGCCGGTTTCTTCACCTCTGGATAAAATTTATCTGCCTGATATCCTATACCAAAAGCATATGGGCTATCCGGCGGATAACTGTATTGGTCAGATAAACCCCGGTGAAAAAATCGGGCACAATTACCCGATTTCTTCACCTCTGGATAAAAGTCGCCAGATATCCTATATCAAAAGCATGCTGGGTTAACTAGCGGATGGCCAGTTTCTCCACCTCTCGATAAAATTTATCTGCCTGATATCCTATATCAAAAGCATTGGTTATCCGGCGGATAAGTGTATCTGCTAGATAAGCCCCAGTGGCGAAATCAGGCATTATCGAACAGCTTGAAGAATTATTTTTTCAAACCGACAAATCGTTAGCAAAGAATAAAATCGTCAATTACCATTCTTCCGCTTGTATACATATATACATGTATATCGAGGGTGACTGCGGCGTTCTACAACCCCCTGCCCGCCATCTACCGGACGCGCAGGACACAGTATAGGTATTTTTTGCGCTTGCGTGCTTTGACAGGGGTGTGCGTGTGTGTTGGTAGTGGCGCACAGAGGGCGCACTTCTGCCTGAGCGGCAGGGGGAGGGCTGTTTCTTCAAAACGTCAAGGGGGGTTTTGACAGAGCTGAGGGGGAGGAACGTCGTTTGTCAGTTGTTTCCCGTAAGCCCGCGCACGCGGACGGGCGTGAGGTAAAATCCCCCTCTCATCCGCGTCATATAACCCCGTCGTTGTTGCTTGCGTGGTAATCGAAAAATTACATATTCTCTCTCCCTTTCTCTCTCTCTCTCACTTTCATTTCTCATCCCCCGCCGTGTAAAATAATAATAAACTCGTACACGCAAATATTACACACATTAAACCGATTGTTTACGTTCTCCATCGAATCAGAAGTTGACGAAGTTTACCGAATCGCTCTCTCGTGTCTCTTCGTTTTTTGTTAATTCGTTATCGTGTGTCGTGAATCGAATGCATCGACAGTTCTACTCTTTTATACTCGACAGCATATTCTTATCTTGCAGTACTTATACATTATATATATTGCTCTACCACGTTAGTCGTTCGAGGCTCTGGCAAGTTCGCGCGTTCGTTTAATACGACAGTTTTGTTACTCGTTTACAAAACAAAGAAAAGAAAAGAAATATCGACAAAAACCGGAATAACCCAAATTTATCGTCGGCATGAACGATGATGGACGTGGAGGAGACGAATACGGCCTCCACAGCGAGCTCCTCCCCGAGACCGTCCAGTCCTACAGCGGACACGACCTTTATCAGGTAACCTCATCGTCCTTTCTTTCACTCTCTCTCTGTCTCTCTCTTTCTCTTTTTCTCTGTTTCTCCCTCTCTCTCCCCTTAGTCTATCGAGTCTGTTTACAGTTCAAATTAGTTCCAGTTCCAAGTCTTTTTGTTTCGTTTTTTCCCCCCTGGTTCGTGCATAATGTAAACGCGATTTAATGACTCAACTTATTTACAAAGAATATGATTATATCGGAAAACGCTCGAGCTCTGGCTCTATGGTTACTTTTTTTATTCAATGTTTTTCTTTCTTCTCACTTTTCGAAAACTTCGAGGAAGGAAAAAAAAACAGTTCTTGTTACTTATTTATTTGTTCTGCTCATTGTAAGATGGAACTCGTGTATTACTATTGCGTTCTTGTTAAATAAACGAGGATCATTGTAAAACCCAGAAATTTGAGGATTTCGGAGGGTTATTAAATTTTTATTTTATTTTTCGTAAATTTGAACATAAAAAAAAATGTCTATGGTTGGGTCGAGCTTGGAAATATAGAAGGGAGGATGTAGGTAGGTTATAGATATATATATATATTACGTGGATATATTTAGTGGGCTTTGCACGACGAGCCCTACATTAAATAATTCACGTCTTAAGTGCAGCCTCTCTCGTCTTGCTCTCGAGAGTCCAGCAGTTTCTTTTTTTTTCCCATCCAGACGATTAAAAATTGACGAACTCAGACAACGCCTTACGAAGAGCCACCAACATTACACACACGTATCATACGCAAAAATACCCGGCGTTTCTCCTCCCCATATACAATTCAATTTCCCCGAGGATTCTGGTACTTTTTACTTGCTTTTTTTTCTCGTTCTCCCTTAGAGCTCTTTCTCTCCTTCACTTTTTCACACTTTCTCCTTATAATTTGATGACACACAGAAGGTATTTGCGATCGAAGACCATTTTTTCACTATAAATAAGTTCCAATCGGTAATTGTTTATCGTATCGCGATATGCAGATAAAAATTGATTTATTGAAAATAATTAGGAATGCATATAAATAACTATAGATAATTATAAACAACAACAATATCTACAACATCAATGAATTATAATTCATAAAAATAGATGAAAATTAATGGAAATTAATAAATATGCAGAAAGAAAATAATTTTCATTAAGTGATCTTTATTTAAATAATTCGTATATAAAACGCAATGTCTAGCAAAATTGATATTATATTTCATTGAATTAAATTACGTTAAATTCGAATAAATTTTACGTCAATCAAATTACGTTTTTCAATGTAATTTTTTTTCGACTTGGCTATTTTCGCGAGTAAAAAATTGCCCTCAAAGTCTTGAAATACTATACACTATCGTGTAATTTCATTTGTCGGGTCTATTTCAAGGAAATCTACCTTGACAGCTTTGTTGTTCCCAAACAACTTCTGCTGATAAATATTTTCGTCCTGGAGACGTTTTCATACTGCATAATCTATATATATACTCTCTCCTTTTCTATTTACACATTCTGATTTAGAAAAGCCATTCCGCCATCTCTCTCTCTCTCTTTCTCTTTTTCTCTTACACTCAGACTTATCCGCACTCGGACCTGCGGATTCGTATACATATATATTATTCGTATACATATATATTATTCGTATACATATGTATTTGCGATACTCGATTATCAAATATTTTTTTTTTTTTAAATACAAATCAACCTGATTGTATAAGAAACAATTTAATGTGCTTTGAAATTTTGTTACTTCAATGTGATGTGAAATGAGACAAATGAATGATTATGAATGATCAGGTTGACTCGCTACGATAATTAATACACTGAGAAGAATTGATGCACTGAATTGATTTTTATGGTCCAAATAGACGATTATTAAATTCAAATAGATGCCTCTTTGAATTTAATGGAGATCTAGTGGAACCAAATGGAAATCTATTAGAATAAAATAAAAAATTATTAGGCCGAAAATTGCAACTTGGTCCAAATATGTTTTATTTTAATTAAATCGATTCTATTTGGCTCCAGTCTTTTCTATTTCAGTGAAATGAGTTTTATTTAAGTCTTAAAAGAAATATTTTTTCTCAATGTGGCTCCGTCTAGTTGTAAATCGTTAATTGTTAATCAAGAGCATATTTGTTTCTTACCAGAAACGATGAAGAGATTATCTTTCATCAAAATGTACATCTTAGTAATTACAGGGTATGCATGAATTCGGCGATAGCGATTCGGCGATGGCGATAGCGCACACGTCTTCTCCTTATATGAAAATAAATATCCGAGTCTTGGATTTACATAGAAAAGATTTTGTTAACAGTTGACTAGGCTTTTTTTTTTTTTAATATTCCCAGACGTTAAGTTATTTTAATAAAAGGTTACTTGAGCCAAATAAGATTTGTTAATTATTATGAAATTATTTTATCACTTCATTCGGCCAAATTATTTCTCATTTAGCTCGACGAATTTTCGGTAATCATAGATCAAAGATTTATTTTATTTATTTATCAGAAAAAAGTGTTATCAATTAAGAAACTTATTTGAAATTGAGGCCCATCTGACGTGGAATGTCCCATATTCGTATATATGAATAAAGCGCATTGCTTGGCACTCCCGTGTTAGACCCATCCGAGAATAATAATTATCGACAAAACTTGGAATAGCCACGGAATATATCCTCGGCTTTTATGTCCACCTCTCGAGTTTAGGGGTGGTTGAAGGAGAAAGACCGAGAGAAAGAGAGAGAGAGAGAGAGAGAGAGAGAGAGAGAGAGAGAGAGAGAGAGAGAGAGAGAGAGAGAGAGAGAGAGAGAGAGAGAGAGAGAGAGAGAGAGAGAGAAAGTATAGGAATCTTGTTACATATCCGTCTCCCCCCTCTTTTTCTCTCTCCCTCTCTCTCTCTCTCTCTCGCTCTCTTTCTATATGTATATAGCTCTATCTCGCGAAGTGCTACGGGAGATCCGAAATAGGATATCTATTCATAGACGACACAAATCTGCTACTCGATACGGACCGCGACGTTGGCCGCATCACCGTCTGCAAATTGTATAACGATATATATATATATATATATATATATATATCGACATTATGGCCTATCCGTAAGCATTCGAGAGTGAGGGAAAGACGAAGAGCTGAGCAGGAAAATTCATAAACTCGACGAGGACGAAGATCGATAACGCATCCTCGCGATAAGTGTCTCGCAAGGAAACGCAAAAGATACATAGCAATATTTTATTATTTCGATATGAAAACGAAAAGTTAAATTTGGTTGAAAAGCTCTGACGGAAAAAATCTGGTCCCATATATATATATATATATATATATATAAACGTTATACGGATTTTTCAAACAATCTTATTTTTTATAATTTTATACTTTTGCATGAGACTCTTTTATCTTTTCGACTTACTCATCCATCAGGGTTTTTTAAGAGTTTGTGCATCCTCAATTTTGTACTTTGATATATATATATATATTGTTATATCGAACCTGTGGTCGTTGTGCTAAAAGACCAAAAGCAGATTCGCAATACCAAAAAGGAAATGATATCGAGGTTGAATTAATCTTCGTGAAGAGCATTAAATTATTTGATGATTATTCCGAAAAACGTGATTGAAATATGATAGAAACTGAAATTGTATCTACCATCGAATAGACAGTAATTCGAGCAGATGGTGCGTTTTTCTTGACGTTAATATTTTTAGCCCCAAATCGCGATAAAATGCTAATTTATAGATGAAAATTTTGCACATTTCTGTTCTGCACAAGCGGAATTTAATATTTCGAAAGATCTAAGGCTTTTTTCAAATATTTTTGAACAATCATTTTTCGTTATTCCAATGAGAAAATGCGGAGAAGTAAGAAGAATAATTGCAATTAAGATCTTCCAAAAAGCCTAACGAGATTATCGTAATATTATTTTATTAATTTTTATTATCGTAATTTTCTTTCGTTCTAATTAAATTTCCCTTGGAGATTTTTCAATAATTCTCGTTCTTCATCCCTTATTATTTCTCATTTTAATTCTCGAATATTTTTCTCATTATTTTATTTCACTATTCTTTGTGTATTTTTAATTATGTCTCTTACTTCGTTTCTTGTTTCTCATTTTTGTAGCATAGTTTTTTTTGTAATTTGATTATTATTATTTTCCATTCGGTTTGTCTTAATTATATTTTATTGTCACGGTCGTTGTTTCACATTTTTCATCGCAGGATTTTTTTAGCACATTTATTGGGTGTTTTAGTGATCTCATATGATCGTAAATTTGTGAAAATAAGTTTGGTTTTTTGTTTTTCGAAAGAATTTATGTTTTGTATTATTATTATGTTTACTATTCGGTATAGAAATGTTGAATAATCCAGATGGAATTTCCGTGCAATCGGGTAAAAATTATAATTTCGAATTTTCGGTGCACACTGATCAAAGTGCATAATGTAGAGAGAATTGGCATATATAGTGGATGAGGAATAATTAAAAAGCCATGTGAGTAATTGGATGAAGAGCGATGAATTTCAATTAGCGTCCACCTACTCGTTCCAAAAACGAACGACATGTAAACTCTTCTTTATATATATATATATATGTGTATATATATATATATATATATATATATATATATATATATATATATATATATTCATATATTGTAACACGATAGAATATATGAGGAAGATCGGAATTAAATGTGGCAGGCAGAGTTCTGGATAGCTCAGTTGGGAGAGCATTCGGTCGATAATCGAATGTTCCCGGGTTCGAATTGGGGTCCAGTCTAGGCTGCATTTTTTTCAGATTGTTCCTCTAGTATTAGAAAATCATAATATATATATATATATATATTTAGGAAAAAGGGTCGTGATGGGAGCCAAGTAAATACGCGTTTGTAATGATTGCGAGGCAAAATGAAGTTTCAGTGGCAAAGCGAAGTTTTCCTCTCGTTAATTAATCGATATCCCAATTACTCGTTTCCCCCATCAGTGTAGCTCGGTTGCTCTGGTCTCTTAATTGAAAAATATTTTTTTTTTATCCCTCTCAAATCGACGCTTCTCTCGCAGCCCAATTATCACATTGACTGACTATATACTCCCGCCACGAAAGAGGAATATTTATAGCAGCGTTCAAGAATATGTGCTGCACGATAATGCAATGGCAATTTAAAATAGAAAAAATAGGAGTGAAAACTTTAGCGCGGACAAAATCCACATTATCGATGAATTCCTCGCTTTCCTCTTCTCCATACTGGAAATGCAATATGCATTGTTAGAATACAAAAAAAAACATTCACACTGACATTTTTATACAAATTTTTGCGTTTAGTTTTTAATAATTTTGCATCGATGCATTCTGCGATATTTACAAAATGCAACGTATTTTGACCTGGCATACCTGAAGGGATACAAAATATCCTCCAGTGCTGAGTAATTATTCACTTATCGCCTTATCTCATTTCCCTAATATCTCATTCTATCGTCAGAGTACAACGAGGATAAATTTTCAAATCTCTGCCTCGATTAAATCAAATAATGTTTAATGGCAAAAATCAAAATATCGATATGTCGATATATATATGCATATACACGTATTGACAGTACATAGTTTAATCGCTATTGCAGCATTGCACACGTATGTTTGCCATCGCACTCTCGCATCAGGAGCAAATACAAATATTTGCTGAGTGCTGTGCACACATACGTGTTAAACTGAGTAATCGATCACTGTTTCCCTCTGTCCTTATTACATAAAAGAAAATTCATTCAGAGAGAGGCGAGAAATTCCAAGTATCAAAAATTTGTTTACTGCGAAAGATATTTATTAAAGAAAATTTGAATTTTCTATATGAGATCTACAAATTATATTATCCGAAAATTAAATTTTACTACTCAAAAATTTGATTAAATTGAGAAATTTTTCGTAAAGTCTTCTAATTAGTATACAGGTATATTGGTACAGATAAGGCCTTGCGGAATTTTTTGCACAAAACTTGCACAATATTTTGTGTCTTTATTCTGAAGCCCTTAGACTTATAGGAATTTCATGAGAATAATATCATTTTTGGATTGCGCAATCGAAGTTTGGCCTTAATTTGGCCGAGTCGATTCCATTCAGGCATTGAAATTTCTTCTCGGAAATATTCAATGGAATTCTCTCTTTCGCAGCAACTCTCTCGCGTCACTTGACACATCTCGTTTTTATGCCCGATCTGCAAATTTTTCCATTTCATTTTTCCAATTCTCTCTCTCTCTCTCTCTGCCCATTTTCCGGGATGTTCGGATCGCGTTAACCTTCACCGTGAGTCAAGCTTCTCTCTCGTACTCATACATCGACTAACCCATCCCTTTTACCAAAACTCCAAAGCTGAAAACTGGGTCAGAGTGAGCGCGAGAGCGTAGCTGGTAGGAACTCTTATTGCCAAGCACCGAGCCGCCCTGGGGGTATAGGATCGTGAACGAGAAACCGAAGGACCTTGCTATACAGAGACTGTGAAAGAGGAAAGAGGGTGGGATCGTTGGAGAGAATGGTAAAAAAGAGGAAGACAAAACTAGCTAGAGGTGTCTCGGGGTAGTTTTGACGTCGGCGCCGCAGCTACACGCGATTTCAAGAGACCGCTTCTGCTTCCGCAAGAGAGGAGAGCGAATTATATCAATAGAGAGAGAGAGAGAGAGAGAGTGAGAGAGAGGGTGGAGAGGGATGAAGAGCTGGCGAGAGGGATGGAGAAGGGGAGAGAGAATGTAGCCGCGAAGCAGCTGCGGTATCGGCAGTGCAGACGATAATACTCATGCTCTAGGCAATTTAATTCCTCCCATCATGCACAATGTATAGAAAAGAATGGAGTATAATGTGAGAGGGACGAAGCAATAATGTTAAAGTTGGCCGCTTATTTTAGTATAATGAAATTTTTTAAATTTTAATATTCACTGAAGGACATTACAAATTAATTAGTGGTAGCTTTGATGTTTGATTCATACTGATTAAACGTTATATATTTATGTATCAAGTGGGAATTTTAGTTGCATATTTTCGTTGCCAATAAATAATTTATTGTTTTATTCGCACATCTAAATTTTACACATTCTTATTCTCAGCCTCAGCAATAATAGAAAAAAATATTTCGAATACACTCGATATATGGTAGTTAGGATTTAATATAATGGACCTAACCGTCGATATTCAGATAATTCATAGAAATCTTGAGAAACTTTAACCATTATTTTTATATGAGAAGTTTGAGATTCATGGATAAATAGTTCGCGGGCCCAATTTAAGCCTTGAAATAATTAGGGAAAGTTTTACGAGGACCAGAAAACGGTTGGAAATAATTTCCACACTGATATTTGAATTCTTCATAGAATGTGCATATTATCAAAATTATCAGTCAATCGGACATCAATTACATATTTTTATCAACTAAAAATGGGTCAAATTCTGGAATTACTGCAAAGAATTTGAATAAATATTTTCGTCCTGGAGACATTTTCATACCCTGTAATCTACAATATAGAATAAATTATAATTTACAATACAAATAGAGTTGGTTTCTGTTTCATTAAAAAGTAAAACTTATTATGGTTATAGAGACATTTATTTTATTCAGCACAGATGAAAATATGAATTCGACACTTTTACTTCAAGATTATATATCGAGGTGTTTTTATTGTTTTTTTTTTTTTAAGCTTATTGACAAACTGGTATTTTTCACTTTCTTTTCAATCTTTCTTACACCCCTCGACTGCAATAGCAACAGCATCTGTAGCGATAATGTTAATTTCTAATGAACCGGGAGCATCGGATCAAGCAATGACTTTTGCTCTTGCGAAATTCTCTTGTCAGGTACAGCTCTTGAGAGCGTCTCGTTTATTCGAGCCGAACTTGAACCACTTTTCAGGACGAGGGGAAAACTAGACACCCTTATCCAATTTCAGCATAACTCCTCCCTTATTTTTGCCCTTCTTTTTCCCTCTATACATATATATATATATATATATATAAGATTTCTTGTATAACTCGACTAGAATGATTTCATAATGAATGTTTCCATTTCAGCGTGAAGCGAGAGCCGAGCACGGAGGAGCCAAACAGCCCTCTCGAGGCCAACAGCCCTGGTTCCATCCTTCGCAACAACGGTGAGTTTTCCTATTCATTATTTATATATATATATACATATGTACATCCTACATCCGATAATGAAATAATTTCGTAAATAACAAAAATTCGTCTTCATAAAAATGTTATGATAACAATAATCGATTCGTCAATTTGACGAATCAACTGTTAATTAATTGCTCATTAATTACCAAAGTAAAATGAGAAAATATTTATCTGATATAGAAAATTATTAATGTACGTTTCGCCGGTACGTTACAATATTCTGTGACGATTGAAGGTCACAAAAGGGTTTTCCACGGATAATCCATCATGATATAATTCACCCCCATGTATAATATCCTCAAATCACAAAATGTTTCTGTATCAAATTTGAAAAAATATTTTTTACACGATCCTTCCATGACTTTATCTATCTATATATATATATATATATATATATATATATATATATATATATATATATATATACGAAGGCAGAAAAATTATTTTCCAACATTCTGCTTATACTAAGCTTATACTTAAGCATAAGCGGTTGGGGGGGGGGGGGGGGGGTTATGATTACTACGGCTATCGTATGCCTTCTCTTATCTTCAACAATGTACATATTGCTGGAACGTTAAAATATTATGTGAGAATTAAAATATCGGGGCTTGGCAGAGCGCATATAATATTAGCCATTCTTCAACGTGATATAACATTCCACCCCCTCGTAATGTTTCATTCTTTGGTAATAAAAAAAGGGCTGAATGCTATAAAAATGAATAGTACGGGGTGCAGAACACAAACATGACTAACGTTTTCGCGTATATATACGGGAAGTAACTTTTGCCTTCTGAATGAGCGAGTGCGTGGATATGGTCCGAGGGGGTTGAAACCAGCAAGAATATAGAGGCGAGCGAGGATATTCCAGAGATCAGAGGATGAGTCGATCCCATCAGCTGTAGCCGTACACGATATATATGTATATATATATGTATATGTATATATATGTATATATATGTATATGTATATATATATATATATATATATATATATATATATATATATAAATATGTACATGTATGTATATATGTATATATATACAGGTAAATCCTATATCCACAAGCATCGCAGAGTGCAGGAAGGAGAGGAGGGGGTGGCTCGCGCATGAAATGGGTAGAGGGCGCGTCGGATCGATTCAAAAGCAGTAAAGCGCCCCACCCTGTTATGCTTTCTTCTTTACCGCGCTCGCGAGAGAAGCCACGAGCGTGGGGTGAGATGGAACAGCAGCTTCCTCAGGAGCGCTGAATTCCTACTATGGTGGTGAAGGGAGGGTGAAGAGGGATTTTCATCCGTTCTCTCGCTTGTTGGTATATTATTCCTCGCGCACACCATGCACACGCACTTAGCGGGTTTCTTTCCCGCTGAGTCCGGAACAGCTTACGAGCCGAGAGCTGGAACATCCCTTTGCCTCATCCAGAATTTCGCCCCCATTTATTCTATATTAGATGAAACTGGGGCAATTGTCATCACTTACCGAGAATTTGTTAAAAATAATGGTTTTTAATCCGCGAAAACGATGCCTCGAAGTATTGAAATCTTTACTGGCAAGATATTATTTAAAAAAAAATTATAGAGTATGAAATTTTGGTATTTATTACGAGGATCAAGTCAATATTAAAGTGACCCGTGTTACCCCTATTTTTGGAGATGGTCGGTGTAATGTGTGCAAAAATTCTACATAAATAGAATTTTAATACATTTTCATATACATATATATATATAATGAATACCAATTTGGGATGATGATTACTCTCATTCGAGATCTGGATTAATGTTATGGTTCAAATATAATAATTAATCACCAGGTCGGTAATTAAATAGTGGAGGAAAGATAGGTGATCCGTATTACCCCGAAATACTAATCAGTAATACAATTCAATAAATATCCGGTAATGATTGATAATTATGCATCTAACAACGTGCAAATGAGCTTTAACGTGATCACAAAATTGTGTTACCATTACGAAAACGCGGGGGAATGATAGTCACGGAGAAATAAATACATACTTTTTCTAAACGTTATCACAAATTTATAAATTTATAAATTAAAAAATGCATTTTATCAATGATTTTTTTTTGCAAATCTGGCACCAAAAGTCCATAGAATTATATTTTTTTTCAATTTTTTTCTAAATACCTCGAGACCAGCCATCAGATAAGTCTCAATAAATTATTTTCGTTATTGCTGAGAGAACTTCTGCTAGGTTGGTGCAAAAATAATTGCGACTTTGGCTCATAAATTTCAATGCAATATATCTCAACTTATTTTAGTATGAAATTTATTAATCGAAATAGGAATCATTACAATCTACGAATTTTTGCTAAAAAGAAACCGAGTCTGTTGAGTTCAGTGGCATATTTTTGCACAAACCTAATAATATATTTTCACTCATAGATTGTCTATACGATAAAGGATTGACCATCATTGGATTGACTCTTTTTCTCCCAGTTTCTCTCTATTTTCCATTTTTCTTTCCTATAGCCATTTCTCGTGTAATTGAATTTTCCCCATTTTTATTTCGTCGCTCTTATACCTTTGGAAGTATTAGAAAAACAAAGAAGAGAAAGAGAATCTGTGTCAAGGTACCCTCTCCTCTCTTGCACCACGCTCGAGAAGATTTTCCAGGATGGCGCGTCTTTATATGTATACATAAATTATATAGATATATATATATATATATATATATATATATATATATATATATATATATATATATATGTGTGTGTGTGTGTGTGTGTAAAAACGCTGACTGGAAGATGTAGAGAAAAGTATTTACAAGAAAAATAAGAAAAGGTGAGTTTTGTGTTTGCCTAAGAGGCTACCGGGGTAGCGCGATGAGTTTTTCAAGCGAAGAGAGGGATGATGAAAAGTAATCTTCGTAATCGCTCTCGGCACTCTCTCAGATAGCTCTCTCGTTCGCCTGTTCTCGATGCTTTACATGATTTTTTTTTTCCTTTCCGCGAGCTCAAAGCTTCGATATTGTTCAAAAGGATTCCTGGATATTCATGGATATACAAAATATATATTTCGTATCATTGAGGAAAAACTGATCTATATGCGTAGATGATATCGCGTGATGCGCGATTGCCGAGAGCATATTCGTCGATGTTTCACATCTCTGATACTGTTCTATATATCTGTCTTTGATACGGTATGAATACACGACGTGTGTATATTCTCAAGGGTGAATACAAACATATAGAGATGTAGATTTATACTTTCGCGAAAAAAAAAAACGATTTGGATAATATCTCGTACGTGATTTTATAGCATATGTATGCTATAATCGATTCTTCACATTCGATTTTTCACATTCCTGATACCGATTATCAGGAAATAACCGATCTGGCTAATACTTCGTATGCGACTGTAAAACATGCATGTCGATTTTTCATATTCCAGCAAACGATTTATAAAATTCAACATCGATAAACGAACGTGTTTATAAAAATACATATCGATTAGATTTATTCGCATGCTATACAATCCAGAAAAACCGATCGAGATGATATATTTTGCGTGTGTTTGTGTTACACGATAAATCTCAACTTTTCATTTTCCAGAAAACATTTATTTATACTCTCGCGAAAAAAAAGCGATTTGTTTAATATCTCGTACGTGATTCTATAGCATACATGTCGATTTTTCACATCCCTGATACCGATTATCAGGAAATAACCGATCTGGCTAATACTTCGTATGCGATTTTTCATATTCGATTCGATTCGATTTTTCATATTCCAGCAAACGATTTATAAAATTCAACATCGATAAACGAACGTGTTTATAAAAATACATATCGATTAGATTTATTCGCATGCTATCGAATCCAGAAAAACCGATCGAGATGATATCTTTTGCATGTGTTTGTGTTACACGATACATCTCAACTTCTCATTTTCCAGAAAACATTTATTTATACTGTCGCGAAAAAAAGCGATTTGTTTAATATCTCGTACGTGATTTTATAGCATACATGTTGATTTTTCTCATTCCTAATACCGATTATCAGGAAATAAGCGATCTGGCTAATACTTCGTATGCGACTGTAAAACATGCATGTCGATTTTTCATATTCCAGCAAACGATTTATAAAATTCAACATCGATAAACGAACGTGTTTATAAAAATACATATCGATTAGATTTATTCGCATGCTACACAATCCAGAAAAACCGATCGAGATGATATATTTTGCGTGTGTTTGTGTTACACGATAAATCTCAACTTTTCATTTTCCAGAAAACATTTATTTATACTCTCGCGAAAAAAAAGCGATTTGTTTAATATCTCGTACGTGATTCTATAGCATACATGTCGATTTTTCACATTCCTGATACCGATTATCAGGAAATGACCGATCTGGCTAATACTTCGTATGCGATTTTTCATATTCGATTCGATTCGATTTTTCATAGTCCAGCAAACGTTTTATAAAATTCAACATCGATAAACGAACGTGTTTATAAAAATACATATAGATTAGATTTATTCGCATGCTATCGAATCCAGAAAAACCGATCGAGATGATATCTTTTGCATGTGTTTGTGTTACACGATACATCTCAACTTCTCATTTTCCAGAAAACATTTATTTATACTGTCGCGAAAAAAAGCGATTTGTTTAATATCTCGTACGTGATTTTATAGCATACATGTTGATTTTTCTCATTCCTAATACCGATTATCAGGAAATAAGCGATCTGGCTAATACTTCGTATGCGACTGTAAAACATGCATGTCGATTTTTCATATTCCAGCAAACGATTTATAAAATTCAACATCGATAAACGAACGTGTTTATAAAAATACATATCGATTAGATTTATTCGCATGCTACACAATCCAGAAAAACCGATCGAGATGATATATTTTGCGTGTGTTTGTGTTACACGATAAATCTCAACTTTTCATTTTCCAGAAAACATTTATTTATACTCTCGCGAAAAAAAAGCGATTTGTTTAATATCTCGTACGTGATTCTATAGCATACATGTCGATTTTTCACATTCCTGATACCGATTATCAGGAAATGACCGATCTGGCTAATACTTCGTATGCGATTTTTCATATTCGATTCGATTCGATTTTTCATAGTCCAGCAAACGTTTTATAAAATTCAACATCGATAAACGAACGTGTTTATAAAAATACATATAGATTAGATTTATTCGCATGCCATACAATCCAGAAAAACCGATCCAGATGATATCTTTTGCGTGTGTTTGTGTTACACGATACATCTCAATTTCTCATTTTCCAGAAAACGATCTATATCTACATATATAAAATACAGTATGGATCCACGTCCTGTATATATCCTCATATGTGTATAAAAGTATTACTTTGCATCGAGAAGTTGCCGCCTCTCTCGATGTAGATATATTTCTTATCTCCCGGAAAAAGCGATCTAGATGATATCACGTACGCGACTGTGCAGCATGTCGATTTTCCACATCCGTGAAATCGTTCGATATATATATATATATATATATATATATATATATATATATATATATATATGTCTGTGTGTCTGTGTGTGTGTCTTTTATATGGTATGAATACACGTTGTGAATATCCTCATGCGTGTATATACCAGGAGAGATGTAACCGGTTTCCCAGGTTCATTACTCTGCAAAGAGCGCGCATCTCTCCTTTCCCGACAAGTGAGCTCGCGCGTTCGATGATGCTGCTCTCTCTCTTTCTCTCTTTCTCTCTCTTCGATGTTATACAGCATCCCTGCTCTCTAACTTTTGCTTGATACCCGGTTAGGATATCTGTTGCATTCACCGTATGGTCGTCATATATATATACTAAGTCGAAAGATCGGTTTATGGACTAAAACTGCACAAAACGATCCAGGAATTTATTTCCATGACAAAAAAAAATAAATAAAAAAAAAAGGTGATTTATCGTCTCAGGTCTTAGCATTGCTTGGCTCGGCATAACGAAAAGAGTTAGCATAATGTATAAAATGACATAACACTGATAAAGTGCCAGTACCGAGTTTCGATTAGCCAATGCATTTCCATGTCAGGTCGATTGGAAGGTTATAAATATTATGGTTATTGATGTCATATCTCATTACACATAAACCGGCCATAGTTAATGAGGAGTCAGGATAAATAAAACTAATCTTTTGTAATTAGCGTCGAGACCCTCTTGTCTCTCTTGATGTATCTTTTCCTTTTTCATCCGCCTTTTGGCTTTCACTTGAAAAAATTATTTCAATCTGGAATTCGATCGTGTTCCACGAATTTGTACGATTTCGGACAAGTTTCCCACGATTCGTCGCCAAATATTGAAAAAAAAAAAGCATCCCTTGGGGTCCATACGAGAGAGGCAGATGCCGAGATGAGATATCGAGAAGCAAATACACGTTTAATATGAGTTTCTCGAGTGAGAAAAAGAATCACAAATTCAAGTTATAGAGTGAGATAATGAGGAAGGAGAGAGAAAGAGAGAGAGAGAGAGAGAGAGAGAGAGAGAGAACTTGGTACAAATTCTGTTTTAGCAGATTCGCCAGCGTGTGTTCGATGTGGTTGGCGCGCGAGCAAGTATAAGAGAAAACGCCCTCGTTGTTGCCGTTGTCGCTGTTGTCGCAGTTGTCGTCGTTGTCGTCGTTGTCGTCGTTGTCGCAGTTGTCGTCGTTGTCGCAGTTGTCGCCGTTGTCGCAGTTGACGCAGTTGTCGCAGTTGTCGTTGTCATCGCGATGCGAGCGTCCGTTCGGGCCTGCTCGGCACTTCTCGGTCAATGAACTATCGTTGCTGGTGAACCCAGTTGGTCCACTCGCGCCCCTTCCCCTTATCTCTTCTCTCTCCCACTCCCGCACACTTGGGTTACTTGCTTGAGCTCTCCCGATCGGCAACGCTATAATAGCGCCTATATATACAGTACTGCTCCTCTCCCCGTACTCTCCTACTCCCCTCCTCCCTCGCGCAACTCTTTCTCTCTCTCTCTCTCTCTCTTTCTCTCTCTCTCTCTCTCTCTCTCTCTCTCTCTCTCTCTCTCTCTCTCTCTCTCTCTCTCTCTCTCTCTCTCTCTTTCTCTCTCTCTCTCTTTCTCCCTCGCTCTTCCATCCATCGGGCTTATCCGTTCGCCAGGCGAACGGCGAAGAGGTGTGCTCGCATTTTCCCCTACGTCCCTCATGGCCGCACTTCTCCCTCTCGCACCGCTCAGTTCATTTAATTCCTCCTCCCCCCCCCCCCCCCTCTTCATTCTCTCATTCCCCTGATGTACACGCGGGCCCGTTGGTGATGCTGGTGAACGTTCTCCATATGTCTGACGCTCTTTTGACTCTCCCAGCTACGACCATCAACAGCATTATTGCCCCCCACTCCATCTTTTCCCCTTTCCCCGCCACTCTCTTCTTTCTCTCTTGCTCTTTCGTCGCACGGAATAAATGTTTCTCTCTCTCTCTCTCTCTCTCTCTCTCTCTCTCTCTCTCTCTCTCTCTCTCTCGCTCTCCCCTCCCTCCCAACTTTCTCTCTCTTCCCCAAGCATGAACTAAACGCTTTCCTCTTATCCCTCCCCTTCCTCTCTGGCGCTACCACCTCCCGCCGTCCCTTTCTCTCTTCGTACCTACCAGCAGAAAATAAACTGCGCTCACTCTCTCTCTCTCTCTCTCTCTTATCCTTTCTTTCTCTCATAGCGCGAAATAAATGTTTCTCTCTCTCTCTCTCTCTCTCTCTGTTTCTCTCTCTCTTCCGCCCTCTCTCTCTCTCTCTCTCTCTCTCTCTCTCTCTAGCTGGGATACCAGTGAACAGCACCATCGGTGAACACGAGAGTGAGAGCCACCACCCTCCCCCCCCTACCCGTCCTCCATCCCCCCGCCACCGATAACGACGAGCACACCGCGACGTTTCGCCGTTCTCGGGGCGCTCGGACTTGCAATGCCGTAACATGCCCGAGCGCCGCCACCGCCGGTTTTACTTACCTCACAGGTAAGCCAAGCTCGCGCAACTGCTGTGAGCGAGAGAGCAAAAGAGCGAGAGAGAGTGAGCGAAAGAGAGAGAGAGAGAGAGAGAGAGAGAGAGAGAGAGAGAGAGAGAGAGAGAGAGAGAGAGAGAGAGAGTGTCAAGAGAGAGAGTGTCAAGAGAGAGAGAGAGAGTCAAGAGAGAGAGAGAGAGAGAGAGAGAGAGAGAGAGAGAGAGAGAGAGAGAGAGAGAGAGAGAGAGTCAAGAGAGAAAGAAAGAGGAAGGAGGACCAGGCGCGCAATCGCAAGCGAGTCTCTGCGAGCCGGTATCACGTCGGTCGAGCATACACCGGCGTGTGTGCAGCGGCAAACACGCTCATCGAGAAATTCTCTCTTATAAATAGTCATTTGATCAATTTTTTTTTTTTTTTTTTACATTTATCACGATTTTTTATACTACATTATATTTAATGAAAAACAGCAAAAAAAAAAAAAACTTTGTAGGACACTGATGAGAGTTGAAAAATATCGGGAGAAAATTA
Organism: Dyspetes luteomarginatus; assembly: GCA_963669185.1. Lineage (NCBI taxonomy): Eukaryota > Metazoa > Arthropoda > Insecta > Hymenoptera > Ichneumonidae > Dyspetes > Dyspetes luteomarginatus. The sequence goes on along the minus strand of OY769903.1, from coordinate 10,904,500 downwards.
CGTGGCTATCTATATTGTAAGGATGAATTTATCTGAAAATTATTTTTATTCAACGTTAAACGTTTGGTTTTAGTTCGCTTGTATGACCTGAGGCTGCGCGACGTGCGCGAATAAAATAAAATCATCCCCTTTTTCGATATAAATTACGAGGGAGAAATAAATTTTATTGTTCTCTCTTGATAGACGCTGGAGAATTTAGCGGGCTGAGATTTTCAGCCAAGTGCACGTGCGTGTCTGTGTGTGTGTGTGTGTGTGTGAGAGTGTGTGAGAGGGACGTTGTTGAGTTTTGGGGGGTTGGATGGACTGTTTCGTGCGTGTTTTGCGGATTATCGCGACGAATCGACTTACACGATTTTATTTTGGACCATTTTTCGCATCTGCCATTCAAGGATTGTATTGGGATTATTTATCGGTGCGCCCTGAAATGGTGCGACTCGTGAACGGTGTACAACACCGGGAACTAAATTAGTGAAGTTTTATCTATATTTATATATATATATATATATATATATATATGTATGTATATACAATGTTGAAGTGCTTCAATCGTAAAAAATTTATCAACGAATGAGAAATATAACTAACGTGTGCGGATGGAAACAAGTTTCTTCTTCTACAGGTAAAAATATAGTTAAAAATATTTTTATATGAAACAAACAAAACAACGAAAAACAAAAAAAAAAAGTTAATTTTTTTTTAATTTTCATTCGAGCGAAGATTCGCCCAGTTTTGTTTATGGCATTTACGATCGATAAACGAGAAGCGAGGCTTTATTTCCAAAAAAATTGTTATCAATTGGAAGAAAAAATTTCAAAAAATGTTCTCAATCTCCTAAGGAATTAAAAAATTGAATAAAATTTATTTATGAGCAAATTCTATTTAATCCAAATAAAAAGTGCAGTTTTTTCGTACTGACGAAATAATCGGTTGACTTAACAAAAAGTTTTTCCCTCTGTTTTATGAATTATGCATCGCGATATTAATCACGAGCTTATGGTCAACTATGAATTGAGAAAAAAATTCAATAGATCTATTTGAATTAGATGAAATTTATATGACTCGAAGTATATTCTTATATCAATGAAAATTAATTGAAGCAAATTTTATTGCTAATCAATGAAAAATATGAAGTAAATTTTATTGCTAATCAATGAAAAATATGAAGTAAATTTTATTGCTAATCAATGAAAAATATGAAGTAAAAATACTATAGAGTAATACCACTCAATGAGAAAATAATAATAATAATAATCCTTATCATTAACTAAAACGTGTTTGAATCTTTAAATTTTCCTCTGATAGCATATGAAAAAAATAATGATAATACTTGAAAATTTCTTCGGGCAACGACTCGCCTTTCTCTACTGCTTATCGCGATACCAATCGTACGGGCGAGTATATATATGTATATCGGTTCTCTTGTATCGTATATATTTGACACTATATATAGATATAATGTCGAGTCAAACTTTTCGTATGCCACTCATTATCAGTCAAAGAGATTCGTTGGTACAGATTTCGATAATTGGAATAATAGAGTTTGCGAGTGTATGTAATGTCGAGGGCAAGGTGAACGCACTACCTTGTGACGTGTATTGGAGATGGAACGCGGAACTGTGTGGCGAGAACAGCACAGCGAGAGAGAGAGAGAGAGAGAGAGAGAGAGAGAGAGGTGTGCTGCATGAGACAAATGACCGTCTGAATGCCGCAAAACCGCCATTTGGATGAGTTCTCTCTCGACGATCGTGAGAAGCTTGCCAATTCGTTCTTCTCTTTCTCTCTGCTTCTCGATTTCTTTTAAGTCTCTTCTGTCTGCTATCCTGTCGCAGCAACCTCTTTTCCCTCTTCCGCCTAATTAAACATTCTCGAGGAGACGATTTATCGTCTCGTAATACTCGGACAATTAAATTCATTTATTCGCAAATTCCTCACGAATTTTAGTATTATAATAATTATTTAATAATAATAATAAAATACTGATGAAAAAAAAAAATCTTGAAAAATCGGGGAAGAAAAGACTTTGTAATGTAAAGAAATGGAGAAGAGATGAATGATCGCGCACGAGCCAGAGATCAGAGAGAGTATATATATATATATATATATATATATATATATATATATATATATATATATATATAAGCAGCAGAAAAGGTGCGAGAGGGGATCTCACGGGTGGACAGAACAGTCACCAAGAGCGAGGAGTTGGGGGGGAGGTCCAGGGGGGGGGGGGCAAGAAGTGGGTACGGATCGCGATACCGGGCAGCGGAGAAGCTACGATACCTCTCATCTCTTTCTCTCTCTCTCTCACTCTTTGTTTCTCAGTCGAGGGAGTCAACGTCCGAAGATTACGGCAATGACATTCACTTTTTCTCGCTCCTCTCGTCTTCCTTCGCGATGCCCAACTTTTGCCACACTTACCGCTGTCTCTCTCTCTATCTCTCTCTTTCTCGCTCGCTCTTTCGTTTATCACGCTAAAAAATTTAATCAAAAATGTCGAAAAAATTAATAATTTTTCGATATTTCAGTAGAGATATTATTCTTGCAAAATTCTTATTCTTGCAAAATTTTAAGCTCATTATAACTGACCAGTTTCGTAAATGTATTCGGAACGATCTTGAGATTTTTTTCTTCGGATGATTCATTGTTGATAAATGGTGTATCGAATGGTTCATTCGATGCAATGAAAAAAAAACATCGTATATAAATATTTGCAGCCGGAAAAGTATATAATTTATTTATTGGGGATTCGCATAGTCACCTTAAAAAAGTACATTGCCAAATAATTTAAACAAATGGTGAAATAATAATAAAAATGATGTCATAAATTTTTTCGGCTGTTCACTAATGTCAGTTAAATGGCGATTACTATATATATGCAATCGATGATCAAAAATCAAATGATTTAATAAATTAATCAAAAATGTCAAAAAAATTATTAATTTTTCGATATTTCAGTAGAGAGACTTGTGCTTGCAACATTTTAAGCTCATTATAACTGACCAGTTTCGTAAATGTATTTGGAACGATCTCGAGAATTTTTTCTTCGGATGATTCATTGTTGATAAATGGTGTATCGAATGGTTCATTCGATGCAATGAAAAAAAAACATCGTATATAAATATTTGCAGCCGGAAAAGTATATAATTTATTTATTGGGGATTCGCATAGTCACCTTAAAAAAGTACATTGCCAAATAATTTAAACAAATGGTGAAATAATAATAAAAATGATGTCATAAATTTTTTCGGCTGTTCACTAATGTCAGTTAAATGGTGATTACTATATATATGCAATCGATGATCAAAAATCAAATGATTTAATAACCATTTTTCATAAATTTCTCCGATCCCATATTTTATCACATGCATTTCTCATTTTTTTGTTTTTGGTGTTATTATTTATTTTGATTTTTCCTTATTTTTTTGTGTTTTTTCTTTCGTTATCTCGTTACAGCGATGGATCGTGCTTATCGTCAAACGGCAGAACCCCCAGCGAAAATCTTATTGTCGATAGTCGCGTTACCAAAGGCCAGCGACGCAACGACAAACGACGTTACGAGAAAAAAGTATTCGCCCTAGGCGTCCATCGAAAGAACAGGATTGGCCCAAATTGTAAATTTTTATCCCTGCTGCGAAAAATAAATAAGTGTCGCGACAAAAAAAGTGTTTTTCCTCCGTCATGATTTCCGTCTCAATCATTTTTTTTTTTTTTTTTTTTTTTCAACTTTGCCGCGAATAATGGGTTAAAAAAATAGACCATACTAGACTAGACCCAAAACTAGAAAATTAGGTTGAAAAACTTGTAGCAATCTCATTAAAAGACGATACAAATGATAACCAGTGAAACGTGGTGATAAAATCGGTGCTTTTGACTATATTCCGGATGTGTGAAATTTATTCGTTAAATTTTATTTCCGAAACGTAGAAGAAAAAAAAATCAATCGAGGAGAAAGATTGTGAATTTATTGAATTAAGGAAGAAAAAAAAAACTAAAAAAAAAAAAACAAAAAGTGAAGCGCGAATGGTGACCTTAGTACGACCTGTGACGAACGTGAAGATCTCCGAGTTCGTTGGGAACATTTCTTATGATGGATGTTTTCAAAATCGATCAGTCGCTTAACGCGGGTTTGGGTAGCGCACCGGCGCCGGACACTCTGACGCCGGAAGTGTCATTCGACGCAGGAAGTGAGTTCAATCTGAGCTTCTTCGACGGACCAGAGGAAAATAGCGGACAGGGTTTCAGCGATCCTGGCTCGGTTGGTAGTGCTAGTGCATCACCACCCCCTGGAACACCCGGAAGTCTGCCGGGAGTAAATCCAAACAACGCAACGTTACCGCTTGTCCAAGTACCTTCCGGCATCGTCATTAAGCAAGGTTCGTTTTGTTTTTTTCTTTTCTTTTTTTTTTTTTTTTTTCATCGTTTATGCTTTCATCCATCTTGCCATTTCCATATTTTGCCCTCGATTCTTATTTTTCGACCTTACATTTTCTCTACGATTATTTTTTTATTTCCTTAACTCAGTAAATTAGGATTCTTTTATTCAACTAATATATAGACGGAATTTCCGCCCCATTTCGTTTCTTTATTTTTCAATATGAAACGAGTTAGTCAATTTTGTTGAAACTTTGCAGCCTAAACTTTCATAGAAAACTACGTATTGTGACGAGGGTTAAATTTAATCAGGTGACATTTAAATATGGCGGAATAGATAAGGCCGACCAAAAGACTAAGTAATGCGATTTTCATTAAAATTGGTATTCGGATATTTTTAAGCTCGCTAATTGAACGAATTCAAAAAATATCCGGCATTTTTACATGCTCGCTCATTTTTTTCATTATAAAAATTTAGATAGAAAAAAATGGCGGATCAATTTAAAACGAATAATCCACTTTTTATGAAAATTGATACCCGGAAATTTTTTGAGTCGCTGATTATGATTGCTTATCAAGCGTAAACATTGATTATGGAATAAGGCAAGAACCTTTTTTTTTCCTCAAGTTTCTTTATATTTTTGTGATTCGGGCATCTAATACGTCACTTCTGTACAAAATATGCAATAGACTTGGAGAATTCTAAAGCATTTTCGCACGATCGAAACGACAAAATTTCCGGATCGCAACGATACGCATATATATATATATATATATATATATATATATATATATATATATATATATATATTACAACGAATCTCTCGGCTTTTCTGAAATATCAGATCGTACGGGTAGCCGAAATGGCTCATCTAGTTCACAGAATACTTTTATATATTCAAGGACGGAGAAAAAAAATGACACGCGAAACTTATACGAATGAGGAAGGCTCTATATATATATATATATATATATATATATATATATATATATATATATATATATATATATACGTCTATATGTAGAATTCTTGTCCAAATCGATTGAGCCTGATCTATCCGTTACATAGATTTGTTTCACTCTATTCACATTCATATATTGATCCTTTTTTATACGATTTTTTAAATTTTCCTTAAATTCTCTCTTCTCTTCCAAAAAATTCCTCGACATTCTCAAAGCTGTGAAGAAATATTAAAAAATAACGACTTCGCCTTGATTTACTTTGAATTAAGCCTTTGGATAAAATTGTATAACTCGTTAAAATTCGATTTTGGTTAATACAAAATTGTCAATGTCGAATAAAGTCTCTCGTCGTTCAGATCTTGATCGTAATTATCAGTCGCTATTTTCTCCTTCCTTCTCGCAAATCTCGTCCTCCCACGACAAAACTCTTCGCTGTCGTTTCACACTTCGTGAAATTATGCGTAGGTGGATCCGTGGATAAGTGAGACAAAATTCAAAGGCTTGAAAATTTCTCGCCGGGTGAACGTTTTATCGCTTGTCGTTCAATGCTCATGTCAGTGCCACGGTCAACGCTACACGTCAGATGAACATCGAGAGCCGCGTGTGCGCGTTCACCCCAAAAATATGAGAGTAAACTAAATCCAATGACGCTAATTGCACATGACACCGTTACAATAATCACTCTGCATGTCTTTCACGATGTCAGCTGGGCATTCAATATTATATGCCAAGTAGAGACGCAGTTTGGCCCCTAATAAAAAAATCTTTTCGATCTTTGGCTTACTTTTCGTTAGCAATCGCGAGAACAGTCTCAAAAGCGTTAATGAAAACCTCCATGAAAATGTATTTGAACCATTTGATTGATTCGTTTGATTGATAAACGTAAAAAAACGAGAAAAAAAAAAATCTATTTCAAAAAAATTCAGCTGTACAACCAGATCGATCAAAACCATTATTTTTTGTTCTTGTGTGATTTTTGTGCATATATATGATTGACGATTCACTTATTGTCCTTATCATCAAGTAGCTACACGTTATCAGACTAAATCTCGGTGTATTTTTTCTGATTTTTTTTCAAATAGATATTTTTTTTCTCGTTTATTTACGTTTATCAATCACGAACCATGGTTCAAATACATTTTCATTAATGTATTTGAACCATCGTTCGTGATTTTTTGAAATATCTATTTCAAAAAAATTCAGCTGTACAACCAGATCGATCAAAACCAGTATTTTTTCTTGTGTGATTTTTGTGTATATATATATATGTTTGACGATTCACTTTTTGTCCTTATCATCGAGTAGCTACACGTTATCGGACTAAATCTCGCATGCCACATATACATTTTTCAGCTAGGCATATTTCCCTCTCTTTCCCGTAGCCCACAACTTTTTCAATAACTATTCGATCTGCGAATTTTCATAATTTAGGCAACTCATTTGAAGTCTGTCGTTTCGATTTCCCTATCGATGAGCCAAAAATACTCGTTCCAGGGTTAACATGAGCATTCAATTTCAAAACTTTTGTAAACCATTTTTGATTTTTACGCGATTCGCCAGCCTTTAACCACGCTAGAAAAATGGTCAATTGAAAGTGATAAAAAAAAAAAAAAAAGGCTTTAAAAAATAACAGATTCGCGCGAGCTTCATCAGGGTCGACCGATAAGAGCTCCCATAACATTTCTCGTAATAGAGAAAATACAAAAGGACCCTCGATCGTTGCGTATACCTGTATGCAAAATGATAATATCCATGCATATACATATGAGGGGAACGAGCTCTTTGCATAGCTGGGGTAAGCGAATAAACAGGCGATGGTTGTATATAGCCCAAGAGTGTGTATGTACGAGGCAAACTTATCGGTGATGGTGGGAGTTGGGGGGGGGGGGGGGCTATTAACCAAGAGGAAATATTCCGTGCACAGCGGCAAAAAGTAACGCGGTATTCCATTATCCTCTACCGGGGGGCTCCCCCGATGCAAAACCGGTCGAAATGATTGGATTTTTATCTACCATCTTTGCCCTTTCCCTTTAGTCTCTCCCTTACCGTATCTCTCTCTCTCTCTCTCTCTCTCTCTCTCTCTCTCTCTCTCTCTCTAAAACTGTGCGTTTCGTCTTTTTCTCTTTGTTCTCTCTCATTCCCCGCCCTTTTCATTGCTCTTATTCTATTCTCCCTGCGTTCTATATACATAGATATATATATATGTACATAGAGTGTCGTTATTACATAGTTATTAAACGATATCTGATGAGTTGTATTACCACTCGGCCGAGTACGGTAATACAACTCAGAAGAAAAATTATCTATTTCTGGGAAAAATAAATTTTCTCTAATCGAGCCAAAGATCTGCGATAATGAAAATTGCAACAACAACTTTTTGCAGGCTGCAACCATTAGAAATTTATGATTTTTATAATTACAATTATTATTAATGTATTAATAGCATTTATCTTAAATATCGTTATAACGATAAGAAAAAAGCTTCACCTGACAGGATAATGTAATACGGTAGGCTTAAAAAAATTAGTCTCGAGCTAATTCAACGAATCGTCGTCGACAAGGAGACAAATTTTTTTTTTCTTCTCAGTCAAATGGTAAATCAAATTAAACAAAAAAAATGTTTTATCAAACTCGTTAAAAAATTTAAATGAATCTAAACTCGTATTGCCGAAACATTTGAATTAAATAAATATAGTCGATATGGTTTTTTTTTTTCGTCATTTGTTGATTTCTAGATGTAAAAATGTCTATTTGAGTAATCCTTAAATTCGGTCGTTTTTTTAAGCTCAAAGAAATGTTTCGCTGAAGATATAATTTGTGATTCGATTGAAAGAAAAGCTCAATTGGCAATATCGTAATTTTTTTTTCTCATTGTCAGTCAAATGGTAAATCAAATTAAACAAAAAAAATGTTTTATCAAACTCGTTAAAAAATTTAAATGAATCTAAACTCGTATTGCCGAAACATTTGAATTAAATAAATATAGTCGATATGGTTTTTTTTTTTTTTTTTTCGCCATTTGTTTATTTCTAGATGTATAAATGTCTATTTGAGTAATCCTTAAATTCGGTCGTTTTTTTAAGCTCAAAAAAATGTTTCGCTGAAGATATAATTTGTGATTCGATTGAAAGAAAAGCTCAATTGGCAATATCGTAATTTTTTTTTCTCATTGTCAGTATATATATATATATATATATATATATATTACGTATAAGCATCACCGATATAGTGCACGCAAACGAGTCGAGTACAAGCATGCTCTCGGGAGCGAATGAACGTGTATGGGTTTAGCTTGTGACTCATCCAGGTACGTTGCACCCGATGTGACTATACGTGTCGACTATATAGAGAGAGAGTCCGCGACTCGAACGGAGCGAGAGACAGCGAGAAACGAGCGCGCGCTCTGTCTTTCTGGCATTACTGCAGGCCGTACGCATACGCGAGAGAATTCATAGGTGGTCGTAATCAACGAGATTTTTCGTCTTTTTTTTTCTGCTTTTTTTTCCACATGCTTTTCACTCGTTTGCCAGTTAAATAACCAGAGTGCGTGTACATGTATTTGCCCACACAGTCGCGCTATCTCGACCGTGGAGAATCGATGGTGAAATTCGTGAAAGAAAATTAACGCTAGCGCGCTAACGAGAATTTGTCCCATATAGACCGATCAACGAAAAAACCAGCAGAGAGTTATTATTTCGTCGCAATTGCGTTTCCTCTGCTATTTCCCGTAACAAAATGCACTAGTTCTCTTGAGTACTCACCATAAACCAAAGGATTGAAAAAAATAAAAATAAAATAAAACGAGACACATGATATAAACAATATTTGAGGAAGAATTGAAAAACTAGCATAGGCGATTTGAATAAAATACTAAAAGATTTATTATAGTAGATTTATTACAGTAAAGTAGAACGATTTCTATAAAATCCCAAATTAGAAATTAAAATCCCAAAATGCACTAGTTCTCTTCAGTGCTCACCATAAACCAAAGGATTGAAAAAAATAAAAATAAAATAAAACGAGACAAATGATATAAACAATATTTGAGGAACAATCGAAAAACTGCCATAGGCGATTTGAATAAAATACTAAAAGATTTATTATAGTAGATTTATTACATTAAAGTAGAACGATTTCTATAAAATCCTAAATTAGAAATAAAAATCCCAAAATGCACTAGTTCTCTTCAGTGCTCACCATAATCCAAAGGATTGATAAAAAAAAAAAAAAAACGAGACAAATTATATAAACAATATTTGAGGAAGAATTGAAAAACTAGCATAGGCGATTTGAATAAAATACTAAAAGATTTATTATAGTCGATTTATTACAGTAAAGCAGAACGATTTCTATAAAATCCTAAATTAGAAATTAAAATCCCAAAATGCACTAGTTCTCTTCAGTGCTCACCATAAACCAAAGGATTGAAAAAAATAAAAATAAAATAAAACGAGACACATGATATAAACAATATTTGAGGAAGAATTGAAAAACTAGCATAGACGATTTGAATAAAATACTAAAAGATTTATTATAGTCGATTTATTACAATAAAGTAGAACGATTTCTATAAAATGCTAAATTAGAAATTAAAATCCCAAAATGCACTAGTTCTCTTCAATGCTCACCATAAACCAAAGGATTGAAAAAAATAAAAATAAAATAAAACGAGACAAATGATATAAACAATATTTGAGGAACAATCGAAAAACTGCCATAGGCGATTTGAATAAAATACTAAAAGATTTATTATAGTAGATTTATTACAGTAAAGTAGAACGATTTCTATAAAATCCTAAATTAGAAATTAAAATCCCAAAATGCATTAACTTTCTTCAGTGCTCACCATAAACCAAAGGATTGAAAAAAATAAAAATAAAATAAAACGAGACAAATGATATAAAGAATATTTGAGGAAGAATTGAAAAACTAGCATAGACGATTTGAATAAAATACTAAAAGATTTATTATAGTAGATTTATTACAGTAAAGTAGAACGATTTCTATAAAATCCTAAATTAGAAATTAAAATCCCAAAATGCACTAGTTCTCTTCAGTGCTCACCATAAACCAAAGAATGGATAAAAAATATAAAAAAAACGAGACAAATGATATAAACAATATTTGAGGAACAATTGAAAAACTAGCATAGACGATTTGAATAAAATACTAAAAGATTTATTATAGGAGATTTATTACATTAAAGTAGAACGATTTCTATAAAATCCTAAATGAGGAAGGAATTAATTAATAAATTTGACATCATCAAACAGCTCATTAAAATCATCTCATTGACTCACGCGTAAAGTTCTCATGCCTGTCAGATCCATCGTAATGTTTCCAATTGTTGGAAAGAATAAATTCTCTGGGTGCGACCTGCTGCTCTCCACCTTTATTCCATTGATTCGCTGATTAGTTCGTGTTCGAACTTTTGGCGAGGGCACAAAACGAGCTAGCAGATACGGTTAGCGAGACTGACGGACAGACAGACTGGAAGAACGAGAGAGAGAGAGAGAGAGAGAAATTTCACTGGACAGGGAGAGCCAGAAAACGAGTCACTTGTGAATTATTAAGGGTCGTTGAGGCGTGCGATAATAGCGTATATATATATATATGTTTCTCTTGGCCATCATTGCAAGATCATCGTCGCCTTCTCATCACTCATTCGCAGCATACAGAAAGAGAAAGAAAGAGAGACAGAGAGAGGGGAAACTCTTGCTCAGCAAGCTTGTTTCAAAGTATCTTCTGGCATCGGTACCCACTCACGATCTTTCTTCCGTCTCTCATCGTTGTGATCTTCCTATATACTCATATATACATACCCATATAAATATATATAAATATATATAGATATATATATACAAATAAATAAATAAATATATATATATATATATATATATACGTCAGGCGAAATAACGAGTCTTGCTCACTCACTCTCGTTCGTTCTCCCTCCCACCTTAAGAGCAATGAACTCTCGGTAGTCGAAGTGATGCTACCAATGTACCAACACTTATGTACGTCCTCGCATACGTACCCTCAACTATACATACGCACACGCACACAATATATGGTCTGCGAGCTCACGTGCTCACATTCACAGTATGGGTCTATAATGTATATTAGTTTAGCATGTCCTGTGCTCTTATAGTTTATACAACATATACATAGCTTGCATATACACATTTTACATAATACAAATGTATGAGTATATACTCACACAAAAGCTCGAGAAAATACATATGCACGAAAAGTTGTAGTCTCTTCCCTCTTCTACTTCGAGATGTATATATATATATATATAATAAATACTCATACATACGTGTATGCCTGATCGTTGATATATCTGTTTGCGTGACTACATCATACCACCAAAGATATACATTTAATATGAGGAGAATAGAGCTCGAAATTTATCGTTTTTTTTCATGCAATACAGTAAAATCCTTTTTTATTTCCTCCCGGAAGTTTGGAGATGCTTATATAGTGGATTTTATACGGTGAAGTTTGCCATATTTTCAGCTAAAATGCAACACACACCTTACAGTCTCGTCAATTCTTATATGGACATTTTTTGTGAATGAAAATAAAACTTCTCGAAATTATCTTATGATAAAATCATGAATAATTAGAGTGGAAGAATAATTTGATAAAAAGGGCATTTCAATAATTATTTAACGTACGAATAATAATTTCGATTTTCTTAAATTAAAAATTTGTCGAATTTTTTCGTAATTATTTAATGATGACATTATTAATATTTTTTTTTTTGTTCGAATGGTGGCCATCTCTGGTGGGTATTTGTAGGGTTGAGTACAATATATGTTTTATGGGTGGTATACGGGGCTTGGTATTCCAAGTTTGCGGTGGGCAATAAACGGCCGATCGTGATGAGTCTTCCTTGAGTATTCGCGAGAAAAAAGGGTGAAGCTGCTGCCGTTGGTGGTTCGCGCGGCCACGTTGATGATACTTCTTAAGGAATGAAGGTGTGCGACGAGATATTGAGGGGGTGAGAACGAAAGACTCGTCATTCCTTTCTCGCCAGGATCATCACTCACCTTTTCTCTCATCTCAGTGCGGCGTTCGAACGTCTCTCCGATCCCATGGCTATATGTATACTTATCTAGCTATGTATATTGAGATGAAAACATACCCTCAAAAGTTTATGTTTCTGATGTGTGAGTATAAGCCAACCAAAACCCAAGCATTAATGTGGAAAATACGACAAAAAAAAACCTGAGTACGACTGTATGCATATTTTGTGGCTCCGTAATTTTCATTATTATCTTCCATTTTGCCATTTGATTGAAACGAGATGCAAAAATCAGTAAAAATTCATCATCAGACTTTGAAACCCTGTAAATAGTTTGAAAAAAATCGTAAATCAATGAACCAAGCCGAATTTAAAAGCTTCAACGATCACCAATAATGTGAGCACAATGGGAACTTTCAAGTCCACTTGGACACTGAGTTATACCCATTTTAGTAAATCAACTTTTTTTTTTGTCCAAATACAAAACAAATTTTTTCCAATTTTCTCTAATGCACCGTTAAAATATTTATTTTTTTTTTCACTCATTTCGAATTCGCTAGTCATTTTCGCGAAAACAGGACGATTTCAGAGAAGATTCGAGATTTTTTTTTCAAACTCAAAGCGTTTTAAACATTTTTCCCCTTTTTACGAGAGATAATGATGAGTCGTTTCTCGTATAACTTTTTTAATATAAGGAGAGCGTGGAACGACTCATTGTTACAGTCTGGGCATCGCGTTTTAGTTGAAGAGCGCGCGCTTAAGATCGTTGAAAATGATCTCTAGTCGAGATTTTTTTTTTTTTTTACGAGTGAAAAACCAGGAGTCCGTGAGCAATTTGAGCCCGATTCGAGGACTCCCTCGCTATATATATATATATATACTACATTTGTGTGGTGTATAATTTCGTACGGAGGCGTTAGAACGACGCTCTGAAACTAGTAGAGTCAACAGAGTCGAGAACCCTCGAGAGAGAGAGAGAGAGAGAGAGAGAGAGAGAGAGAGAGGGAGAGGGGGAGAGAAAGCACCCACGTCATGCAACGCTGAATAAAGGGAAAATGATTAAGATCGGGAACTCGTGCGCGTGTGGTTGCTTTCTCGTATCTCCATTGCATAGCCCCCCCCCCCTCCCCCACACACATTCACGCACACACACATATGAATATCCACACACTCGTAAATTGTTAATGACGTTACACTTACGATCCAAACTATATTTTTATTACTCCACGTTGTATTTCTGCTATAGAATCATGAAAAGAATCGACCAAATTTAATCGATCAGTTGCAATGTGAAATGTTGAAATTTGTCCATTATCTGGAAAATTTAATTGCCACACTTTGCAAGAAAAAAATGATTTAAAACTGTTGAAAAAATAATTCATTACAAATTGCAGATTAGTTTTATGATTTTTTCCCCTCATAACGCGAACATTCACAGAGATTGATTTTTTTTTTCTCTCCCAATTTTGATATTACTAACGATTTATAATTTTTGCTACGAGATGAGAACGAGACGAAGTGTTCTCGTGAATAAGAAAGTTGTAAGTTCATAGGATAGGAAAAAAAAACGTTATGATATTTATTTCCCTCAATCTCCAGCAGAGCCGAGATATATATATACACATATGTACATATACCCTCTCCCTGTCCACGTACGAGAGTAAAACGAATGCTAATAATATTCACTTCCTCTGCAGCTAGTACGAGTTTAAATCACTTGTGTATGACAACTCTTTTCCCGGTTGAGAAAAGAAAAGACTCTCCCATGTGCTTTGCCGTATCTCAATGTGAGCCTTTTTTTTTTAGCGTTGGAAACAAACCAAATACAAATCTTAAATACGAGTGGTGTGAAACTTTAACGACCATGAATTTCCGTTTTTTGTACATTAATTTCACGCTGTAAGAAAGGCTCGTAATAATATCGGTGAGATTTATCGATTCGTATCCAAGTGGATTTAAGTTAACTTCCAGATAGCCTTATGTGTAATTATTTAAAAATTATTTCGTCGAAACGAATAAATATTCTTCCACTGTATATTTTTTAATCTGAAAAATTTGGCTTTGGCCACTTTCATTTTTATATAGTGTTCGATGATACAAAAATCGTAAAAAAATAGAAACTTGTCAGCCCACTCCGGAATGTGGATAGATTGTTTTTTTTTTTCATCTTAGACACGGATTTTTTTATAATTTTTACAGACGTGGAAATTTGGGTTTACTTTTCTTTTAATTGAAAATCTGTTTGAAAAGTCGCTTTCAGCATTGAAACAAATAGTATAAATAATAATAACAATGATAATAATTTTTATAATATGACTTTGCGAAAAGTGTTCTTTTTATTCACCGTATAGAAGGAAAAAAATGCAGAGATAAACAATTTTTCTGATAAATCATTCAAATAAATAAATAAATAAAAATCTTGTATCTTGTAAGGTACAAATGTTGAATCGTGAATAAATAAATATTTTGCGACTAAAATTACGTAAAGTGGCCCATATACATAAAAATGGGTATAGGTGCGAATTTGTAGAGTCTCGAGTGGTGAGTAACTGCCGGGCGGGTGGCGCTATTAGGTCGTCCCCCGCGCTGATCTCTCGCTATACACACGAGACTGCTCTCCTGCCACGCTGGCTGGGTAGAGAACACGCGGCTGAGATTGCGAGCGGCACAAGAGGAGGGCCTTGACCATGAAGAGAGGAGAGGTGGCTCAGGATTGCACAACTATAGTCAAGTGCACATGTGGCTGCAGCCAGCTAGCACGACTGGTAACTACTATTTCCCTCGTGCCATATATATATATATATATATATGTAGTGAAAAAATATATATATGTAGTGAAAATATATGTTATGTGCGGTAAGAAGGCTTTTAGCTCTGGATGTTGTGTACTGCATTCGCGAGGAGGGCGCGTGCATTGCGGAACAAAGTACGCGTTGTGGCAGACATTCGTTTCAGGCTCTTGCAGAGAGTCGCGTGGATAAGCACAGCTCGCCTATGTATATATATCTCTCTATATATCCACGAAGCCGTGTATCATGAATTGGAGAACTGGTCCAAAGATTCGGACAGGGGTGGTCATTAATAGGGCCATGGGGGATGGTTAATAATTATACGAGCAACGCAACCCAAACCCAAACCCAAACCCAAACCCAAACCCAAACGCACCAAATGCCATAGGGCCTCTATATAGTGTTTATGATAAAAATATCGCCGCCCTTCTCGCCTCGTACAAGAATTAAGAGTCTGATGCAGAGACTTACACACAGATATTCACACAGCTTCAATAGCTGTGGACGGTTATGTAAGAAACTATAACGTAATCAGGGGCTTGATGTTGCACGGAGCCAACGAATTCGTCTGAATTTTTTGACGAAGCGCACCGATTAGGTTCTTTCATTTTAGAATCTTTTTTTTTTTTTTTTTTTTCAATTCCGACTATAAAAAAGTATTGATTTACACTTGAAAAACTTGGTCGCGAAAGGGGAGCGATGGAAAAAAAACGTAAGGAGTTGCGGATTCATCGAAGCTGAATTTTTTAGAATATATTATGGCCTAGTTTGTCAAATTATTATAATTTTATTTTTTAATAACAATATATTGGAAAAAATTGAGCTCCCACCCCCCTGTAAAATGAAATTTAGTCCTCTAAAAACACCTCGTGAAAGATGAACTCTGGCAATATGATTCTAAGAGGTTCCACATTTTTAAGTATAAAAGCTCTATCCCTTACGATTTTTTTCCAGCGCCCTCCTTCCGTGACAATATTTTTAATGTGTAAATCAATACTTTTTTATGGTGGGAATTAGAAAAAAAAAAAAAAAAAAAATCTTAAATGAAACACCCTAATTCGTAGACATATATACATGCAACCTTCTCTTCAAACTTGAAGCGGCTGTTTCGAGGCGCCGCACTAATTTAATACCCTGTCGACACGAGTGTGCATTATTTCTTCATCCATGCTCTCGTATCGCGTTTAATTCTTCTCCTCTTCCTCCGAGAGTCTCTCATTAACGCCCGGAAGTCCAATGCTCCGGAAGAAAATAATAGAGTAGAAGAAACGATCATCACGACATCAGATTTGTACCCATTGGTAAATTTGCGTATTCCCCCCCCCCCTTCCCCCTAACTCCCCCGTCGTTACAAACGGGAAGTTATTAAAGATATTTTTTTTTATGTATATATTTTTTTTTTATCAATATAGCGAGGGTGCTCTTGCAAACGGCCGTCTTTTAATGCCGATCGAGCAATGAGAAAATTCGCGGAGAGAAACGATCGAGACAGAGCTCACGGTATAGATGCTATATATATGTAGTTATACAGAGTCTGTTGAAAGATCTAAAGACTGCCCTGAGGGAACTAGTTTCACCAGTTTTGCGGAGCTATATAGCACATATTTGCAATATATAGACATATGGATAGTCCTGACTATATATGTATAGATATATCGTATCCATGCACGTGTATAGAAATGTTGACTCGCTATATATAGTCGTTGGATGCTTTATCAATCCGGATTATCGATCATCGTACTTGAAAAATTCAACAAAATCGAGTACTCGATAATAAATCGGGTGGTACAAATAAGCCAGAGACTTCGTTGATGGGAAACTGAGCAGTCCTTATCGCAAATGCCATAATAAAATTAATAAAAATAAGTAAAAATCGAGACGATGGCTAGAACTGGATTTGCTGGAAAGCTTTGATTCGTGTGGACGATTGAGACGTATTTTTTTTTAATCCCTCGAACCATCTTGGAAGAAAGTTTTTGTATTTTTGCAATCATTATATATATATATATATATTGAGTGCCAATATAAATTTGCTATTCACGATGAGTAATGAAAAAGAAAAAAGAAAATTATATTAATAAATAAAAGGATATTATCGGGAAAAGTTGCAGGGTAAATTGTAATCGCTAACGGACACGAATGCCAATGTGAAAATTACAAAATTTATTGTTCGAAAGAAGCGATTTTTTTTTTCCTGATTTTTTGTAATCGTGAAATCGATGGTTTGGGAACGCGAGTAGATTATGCGCTCGTTCGATGCGTTTCTGTGGAAGAAGTTATGCTAGAAGCACGAGTGAGAGAGATAGGTGAAAGAAAAACAACGAGGACAAGGAAGAAGGTATGCTCGGTGGCTCTGACGTGGCGGAGGGGCGAGAGAGAGAGAGAGAGAGAGAGAGAGAGAGAGAAAGAGAGGGAGAGCGAGAGATGCTCATCAACGAGGCATTGAACCCGGGATTCCCAGCTCGTTGCTGCGACGAGGAGCGAACGAGGAGACCGAAGACGACTGAAGAATATGATAAAAGGAAAGAATTCTTTGCTACCGTATATAAAATAAAACAAGATGACTGATGTGATTTCAATATTGGGTAAACCAATTTTTTTTTTTTTTCAACTATTAATACCAGTATGTATAATAGATATATCAAAACTAAAAATCGTCGGTGGGAAAAAAAAATTAGGCAAGTATATATTTCATGTTACCACATTGTTCGAGAAAGAAATCTTCATGCGAATCTATATATATGTTTATAAATATATATACATATATATATATATATAATAACATGTCCTGACTGACTGATTCATCATCGCCATGTCGAAACCGCTGAAGCTAATAAATATGAAATTTGGTCAGTAGTTTCATTTTATAATGCAGAGACTCACTAAGAAGGGATTTTTCGAAATTTAACCCCTAACGGTGTTAAAAGGGATAAAATGTTTTTACACTGATTCAACGCGTGCGAAGCCGCGTGCACCAGTTGGTATACAATGAATAACATTATGATGTAATTATGTAGATGGCAAAGTCATTATTATCATGATTACGGATTATTGCTGACGAGCAATCGGTATAAAATCAAGATGACATTTATCAATTGATAGTTTTCTGTGTTAATTCTTCTGGGCTTATAAAAAAATCACAAAAATCATAAAAATCGTTTGAATGATAGAGTTTGGAAAATATTTGAGGTGGATGAATGGAGACTCGTCATCCACGATTTCAATTTTATATGTGCATATGGCCCACATGGCGCCTCTGAGTGTATGCCGCGTATGTCCTATATATATTTTACTGTCGATTTTCCGCCATGTCGAAACCGCTGAAGCTAATAAATATGAAATTTGGTCAGTAGTTTCATTTTATAATGTGGAGACTCACTAAGAAGGGATTTTTCGAAATTCAACCCCTGAGGGGGTTAAAAGGGATAAAATGTTTTTACACTGATTCAACGCGTGCGAAGCCGCGTGCACCAGTTGGTATACAATGAATAACATTATGATGTAATTATGTAGATGGCAAAGTCATTATTATCATGATTACAGATTATTGCTGACGAGCAATCGGTATAAAATCAAGATGACATTTATCAGTTGATAGTTTTCTGTGTTAATTCTTCTGGGCTTATAAAAAAATCACAAAAATCATAAAAATCGTTTGAATGATAGAGTTTGAAAAATATTTGAGGTGGATGAAGGAGACTCGTCATGCACGATTTCACTTTTATATGTGCATATGGCCCACATGGCGCCTCTGAGTGTATGCTGCGTATGTCCTATATATATTTTACTGTCGATTTTTCATTGTGGACGTGCAGCCTTACATGCATGCAGGTATGTACGAACGCGAAATCCGTGTAGGTGTGTTAATAAAAATCACACTACGATTTTTCATTAATTCTCATCGAGATGGACAGATCAAATTATTTGATAAATCACTGCCAGTATTTTGTATTTATTTGCTGAAATTCGTCATTAATGAGAAATTATGCTCGATCCCGACCGCACCGAGAATTTTTTTGTTCCAAGAAAATATACTCGTTGAATCTCCGGGGGCCTTATCAGAGCAAGTACATTTTACCCTTATCGTATCGCTGACTTTTGAGTTATTTCTCCTGATATCTCGGGGTTTTTCTTCTCATAAATTTATTTTTTAATCCTTCTACGATTTTTTTTTTCGTTCAACAACAAATAATAATAATGACGAATTGAGAAAAAAATATTTCTCTTGCCCCATGAATTCACGATTGTTCTTGGGCGTTTTCTTTGTCTCGTAAAATATCTCCAGTGAAAAATGAGCCTGGAGATTTATTTAAATCGTAGAAAAACGACGATCGCGTAGTATTATAGTCGATGAAATTGATTGGGTATACGAACGTGTATATATCTCGAGTGAAAGTATATTGGCAAACAGGTATTCTCTCGCTGTTCAACTGGACCACCAGATGATATATAGGATACAACGGTAACGGGTAGAGTTATTGGCCACCCCCCAAAGCAATCGGCATAGTTTGTAAAAATCATCTTTGGATAGAAAGCATAAAAATAAGGTAAAAAATAATTTTTGTAAAAATAGGAAATTTGTAATATGTAATTTCTTACTAAACATTTAATTTTACATATTTAATTTTAACAGTTACATAGCCAATCACTCTATCGCTAATCCTTTTTTTTTTTACTCTGCTGTGGTTATGCAATTTCACATGGAAGAGGTGGGTGGACGCAAAGCGTTATCAGTTTCTCTCTCCTCTCTTTTTACTTACGTTGTTGCAGTTATAAAATTTTCTGCACAACTTGCTTGCCTAGCAATGTGCGTGTGTGTACAATTAAGAAAGTATGGCTCGGATAGTGATGCAATAAACTGCGAAACTAAATGATAAATCATATCCGAAGAAAGGAAGTCTCAATCATCGATATAGTGGAGGGAGAGACTTACTATAACGCTACTTATTATACTTATTATAACGTTTCTATATCGGACACTAAAATTGCTGTAACTATATACTCTCCCCTCCCTCCTTCCCTCCCTCCCTCCATCTCCCACTTCACAAATAAAGAACTGTGCAATGGTGTAACCGATAATGAGAGATCACAGATCTCCACGAGTTAAGAATTGACGCAGAATATTATATACAGATATATGGGGCATTCCATGATGATTCGATCAAAAATTGAGTTTGTGGTATTGAAAAAATGATATGGTCGACAAAAATAATAATTTAAACAATATTTGAGACGAAAAATTCTCAGAATTTTCGTTTTATTTTTTTTACGCACTTACTTTTGGAATAATATTTTTGAGCAACTCGCTCAATCTTCCCTCCCTCCACTTCTCAAATAAAGAACTGTGCAATGGTGTAACCGATAATGAGAGATCACAGATCTCCACGAGTTAAGAATTGACGTAGAATATTATATATAGATATATGGGGCATTCCATGATGATTCGATCAAAAATTGAGTTTGTGGTATTGGAAAAATGATATGGTCGACAAAAATAATAATTTAAACAATATTTGAGACAAAAAATTCTCGGAATTTTCGTTTTATTTTTTTTTACCCACTTAATTTTGGAATAATATTTTTGAGCAACTCGCTCAAACTTTCAACGTATAAATAATAATGGCGATAATTAAAAAATATAATATCATCAAAGTTTGATGAAAATATTAAATATTTTCTCGAGATTAACGCAAAATATCGTTGAAAAAAAATCAATCGTTTAAAAAATCGAAATAGAAATAAAAATTCAAATTCTTTTTGATGATGGAAAATATTTTTTTAAAAATTATTCGAAACCGTCCAATCCGTATGTTGATCGAATGGTCACAGAATATCCTATATGTAGGATATGCGAAGAGGGAAATTTAAACGACACGTATTCAAATGTGTGTGTGTGTGTGTGTCGGTCGTTCAGCTTCCAGTACTGATACGATCTATATTTTATGTGTCCACTCGACACTAGATACGGGATCACGATACGGGAGACTTCTCGGCGTGATCCTCATCCTCGTCGTCGTCGTCGTCTCGATCTCGCGTCCAGCGGTCGTTTACACTTACCTGCATACATACGTAGATATCTATATCTATATATATATATATATATATATAGATTTTTTTTTTTTTCTCGAGAGCTATAATAGCGTCAGTACACTGTCCCGAGTGTCTCTCGTGTATATATAAACGTGTGTGTTACGCAATAAGTTGACCAGCCAGACGAGAGACGGTCGAGCGAGAGAAAGAGAGAGAGAGAGAGAGAGAGAGAGAGAGAGAATCTTTAGCTAGTCACGCATATACAATTCACGCGAGAGCATAGAAAAGCAAGCGTATGATCGTCACTAGCTCGTGTACGTGAGGAAATAATGCTCGCGTAGCCACCAGAGAGGCGCGTCACATGCGGCGACATCGGCCATAGTCGAGAGCGCGCAAACGCGGAAGAATCTTTTGCGATTGTCTACCTATTACTGTATACTACTACTTGCAAGTAGTAAGAAACGGAAAACCATCTAGAATCGAGAATTGCGCGTGAACACGTAACTTTTTGCCGTCCAGACTGACTTTAATATATACAATATGTATGTATATATATATACACTTATATATATGTATATATATATTAGATATTACAGCACCAAGAGCTGTAAGATATTATATGAGAGAATGATAATGAAGTACGTGAGACAGATAAATAAAGAGAAAGCTAGCATGGAAAATCGATCGTTGCATTGTGTTAATGTGATTTTAAAGCAGTACTAATTCAACTTACGGAGACTGACATTTTTATCTTTTTTTTTCTTGGGTATGTGTCGTAATATATGCAATGACAATTACGCAAATCCTTGCTATGTTAATTTGATCTGATAGAAAGGCGAATTCCCAATGAGTGAAATTCACTTGCTTCCCTTGAGTTAAAAATTTAACTTCCACTGAGTAAAAACTCCTCCCTTGGAGGGAAGTACTCGATGTTCAACCTGGAAAGTCGATCTAGTCCCATATCGCATTATAGAGGAAGCTGATGAAATATGGAAGAGTAGGAAGCGGAGGAGAAATTTAATTTGAGGAACTAGGATTAGTCTCAGTTTATTAACTCATTGGAAGTTTTACTCTATCTCCATTTCTTATTATTCCTTATTTACCCATGTTTTATTGTGAATTTATTTATCATTTACTTATTCATTACTTTAATTTATTTATAATTATATTTTTATTAGTTGAAATTTTATTGAATTTTTTTTCATATCAACCGTTACTGCCAAAGTTTTTGAAATAAGAAATTTGAATTTTCGTTTCAATTTTTCACTGCAATATTTAAACAACGCAGGGCAATGGAAAATTATTGCGAAATTTGTATATTTCTCATATATACGTTGTGGGGCAAATTTTGGGGCACGAAATTTTTTTTTTTGCTATTACAAGTCACATCAAAAATACTGTTATATATCATTATGATGGTCTCTTGAAGCTCTCGTGTGCTTTGCTTACTTGACATTCGGCATGGCCTGATCGATTGTAGGTGGGACGAAAAAAAAATCTATTTCTGACTCTTTTTGGTGGTGCGCTGCATTTTATAAAATCCGGCAGACATGCAGACAGCAAAAATAATCGATCACCATCCGAATGTTCGTGGGTAAGGAATTTTAATTAAATTTATCATTAACTGCCTCTCGCGTAGACTGCCACTGAATTTTTCATAGCTCGCTCATATTTGCAGTGTGTAAGCTTTCGTTTAAAATTCTTAACATGCCCATCTCTATTGTTGCATATATTTAATTGTACTTTGTACACATTTTATAAAATAAACAACAATTGCTTACATAAATTAGCACTCATTCCGATGAAAAATCATAAAAAATACAAAAATATTTCAAGTCTTATAAAATTCAAATATCTCACACGTTTTTAAAACTTTTTGTGAATTAAATCATTCAAGATTTTATAATTTTTACTATTTTTTTTAGCATTAATTAGAATTATCAGAAAAATTAATTCGTTATAAAATATTTATTATTCTGTATTACTCTGAATGATTCGTATAAACAAATGTATAATCAATTTTTTTATTTTGTTAGAATTGTGCATAATTATTATGTTTTCATGAAAAGTTATGGTTATTTTTATACTTGAATTTTCCCTCCTGTGCTTGAATGCCCAAAACACTCATCCACATTATTAAATTCCTTAATTCATTATCTTGTCATTTTCTAGCAAACAAAATTTAATTGCTCTCTTAACTCTTGATTTCTTCCACATCTATGGGTTTCCTCTCTGCTGTAAATTTTCTCTTTTCTCTGAGAACGTGCAGGAAAACGTGACTCGGAATAACTCTCGTTCCGCATTACATTATTAGATGGTTTATTTTCGAGGGGTTTTAGTGCGAGAAAGAGAGAGAGAGAGAGAGAAAGAGAGAGAGAGAGAGAGAGAGAGAGAGAGAGAAATTCTCGGGGTATTAAGTGGCCGAGAGTACGATAATTCGTATGAAGGAGAATGCAGACTCTCCTCACCTCTTTCTCTCCTTCTTCGTTACTCTCGCCGACACGTCACCTCTTCGAGATGAGGCAAACGACGCCGTGGCGACGAGAAACGTTCTCGCTTAGTTAGTCGAGCATACAGGATGTCTATAACGAGGATAGAGAGTGCAATCTAATTCAAATAGGAGAAAGAGCTCTCTCGGACTTCGAGGAGATTCTATATAAACTCGAAGCTCTCTCGGGGCTTTCTCACGATTCCGATCGATTTGCTACGAGACGAGATTTCTTCCTGCCTTTGGCTTACTAACGAGAAAGAGAGAATAATATGGGGATAGAGAGGGGCGAGGGAGGGAGGGTGGGCGGCTGAAAAAGAGACCACGATTCGCTCGCAATATCTTTTCCATGTGTCCCTTCATTCGCTCTAGCGATCCAAACGAGCCGACAAAGCCTCTCTTCCTGCTCGCGTCTCGTCTCATGGCCTCCTATCCTGCTTTAGCTCTCTCTGCGCGGACTTCGTCGTCCTGGACCACAGAGAGACACACAACACACGAGATGATGGCTTGCGAAAAATCGAAGCTGTATGGAACTGAAGACTCGAGAGAGAGAGAGAGAGAGAGAGAGAGAGAGAGAGAGAGACTTGTCGAAGAGACCTTTAAATATAACTATAGTTTAGAGTAGACGTCTATAAAGGACTGTAACAAGAGAGAGAGAGAGAGAGAGAGAGAGAGAGAACGAAGCATGGGTGTGGCTTGAGAGTGAATCTATGGGAAATGGCAAAGGTGAGAGCGCTGCAGCTCACTTGCAGCGAGTTCTTTCTCTTGCTCTCTCTTTCTTTCATGTCTCTCTTTTCGTTATTCTCTTGCTCGATGGTTTCTCCTCGGCTCTCTCATCTCTCATATCTCTCGAGCTGCTAAACGCAAGGAAAGACCGCACGATGAGCAGAGAATAGAAGCCGCAGGCTGTTATGTGGATCGGATACTCACTGGCGTTCACCATTTGCAGTTTGCAACTAAGTATCACGAAGCTATGTAGAAAGACTGACCACCCTACAGCATATATACACATAGGGAAAAGAGACCAGATGATTGGGTATCATCCAGGGGGAAATTAATATATTTATGTTGTAAAGAATTTTTTTTGTAGTACAATAAAAAAGTTTTAAGTGAATTTTTTTAGCTCGACTACAAAATGTACTTGGATGTATTATACTTTGAGCAAAATCAAGTGATAAGATATTGAATATTATTATGACAGTATATATATATAGTCTCTATTATTTGTGTTTGACGTAACGTAGAAAGAAGCGAGTTGGTTGAGGTTACAAATTATTTTGTACAAAATGTACTTGGATATATTATACTTTGAGCAAAATCAAGTGATAAGATATTGAATATTATTATGACAGTATATATATATATAGTCTCTATTATTTGTGTTTGACGTAATGTAGAAAGAAGCGAGTTGGTTGAGGTTACAAATTATTTTGATCCTTACCGATTTTTACAATAACAGAAAAAGTAACAATTAACGCGTTTTATGTTAAATTGACTCGTTCGTAAAATACGTAAAATTATATTTTTATGATAAAAAATTGTCCGAATTGCATGAATTTTTTAAATTTAATACCACAGCCTATAATTTTCTTCTCGAAAAAGTCTCACCAATTTTTTATTCATTAGAAAAAGAATTTAGTTAAAAAATTCATAACTATCGGAAAGAAAAAGAAAAATAATTAGGAACAGGATTCTCTGTCCATTTTGTCTGGAATGGCTCATAAATGTCGATGGTAGGTACCCTTTTAAGACTTTCAACCTCGTGTTGCTCCATATATGGCAGCAGTATCTGTTACCAGCCAAAGGGCACGTTTAGTTCGATGCCTAGCTAAGAAACTAACTTACACGCTTCATGGCAAGATTTTTCGCACGAGTTTTGCCGCTAGAGGCGCACCCGTGCATCGAATCTTCTATTGGCATAGACGTCAAACGAATTGCTGTTTCACGTGGCGAGATGTGGACCAATTAGACGTTGCAGCGGGTACTTGTTATTCCATATATAGTATTGAGGATGTATAAGCGAGAGAGAATGAAAGAACGAGCAAGATCTCGCGCTCCCGTGACCTCACGTCGACGTCGTCGTCGTCGTCGACGTCGTCGTCGTCATCGTCGTCGTCGTCGTTGTCGTCGTCATCGTTTGCTTTTGCTAAAGCACCTTTCTCCAAAGACCCTTTGAAATGGTACATTCAATGGATTTTATGTTACTGTAGACTAGATGTTAGGATCTCTTTGTCCTCTTTGGCGAAAGTGCCGCCATGCAGATCATCAAGAAATTGTAAGGATGGCTTTCTACCAAGCGGTATGTCCCTCGTTTATTTTTACATGTATGGGAATCAACGAAACTTAACGTTTATAGGAGAACTTGGTTCTCGCTCCAAAGAGAACATTCTATTTAGAGACCAATTTAACTCATGAATCTCATTCCGAGGCTTGCATTAATACTTTCTATTCTTTTTTATCCGAATAATTTCTTGCCTTGCTGCTTGAAATATTTTTTTCTCATTAAGATTCACCAGAATCCATTCAAAAATCCATCAAATCCCCTCGTTTTTTTTTTTTTAGTCCATAGAAACGATTCTAAAGAGTTGACTCATCTATCTAATGTACTAAAATGTTTAGGATTCTATTTTTATTGGAATCGCTTCTTCTATAAATAAATCATTGATAAATAAGGGAGAAAAAATTCTGAATTTGCTTGCTGTACACTGTAAGACAAAATTGACATTTAAATTATGGGATATTAAAGCGCAGCCACACGGCAACTCTCCTTCATTGGTATCTAGGAGTATCCATCTATTCCTCACTCGGGATTCAGAGCGTGTATATGTTTGTTCTTGCTCTCTCTCTCTCTCTCTCTCTCTCTCTCTCTTTCTCTCTCCATCGCGCGCGTCGGGCAAAGGCTCGATGTTATGCCAGACATTATAACGTGGGCGATTCTCTCTCTTGCCAAGCCGGTCTCGTGCCTCTCGATCAAGATTCATTCGGTGCATCGATCCCAGATCCACGCTTGCATCTCTCTCTCTCTCTCTCTCTTTCTCCTATTTGGACGCAGCGAACGTGTAATTAACTTGAGATATTAGGCGCTGATATCGCACCCAGCTGAGAGACTTTATGCTCCTGTTATGTGATCATTCCTTCCTTCTCAATTCCTAAGTAAACTCAATTCTCCATTGGACTATTAAACTCTCATAAAATTAAAGAAAAAAATATTTCGAATATCCAACGTCGTATCATAGAGAATAATCGATATATTTCGTTTGAACAATTTTATATGCAAATTATATTGGATATATACACTTTTTTTTTATGTCCATTTTATCTTTATAATTAGCTGACTAAAATTTGTTAAAAAATTTCGTTCGATTCGAAGAATTCAATTAAATTTACTTTTCTCCGTGTAAAATTGTCGTCTCCGTTGTAGTCTTTCCCGTTGACGCGTCATTTCCTGAATATCACTCATGCCATAATGCATATGTATAGCTGCAGATATTCCATGTTATACCTATATAGAATACGTGAAACTCGCGCATGAGAGAGCTCGAGATTTCCGGGTTCGCGAGATCGTCGTGAGCTCTCAGCGCGGGATAATTCTCTCTCTCTCTCTCTCTCTTTGCCGCTCTCGCTCCAGCATCCACCAACTCTCTGCGTCTCTCAGTGTAATCCACACTACACGAGTGCATTGATTTATTACATGTAACGTGTCGTGAATCAACGATCTAAATATATCTTGATGTTCTGTCTCTCTCTCTTTCTCTCTCTCTCTCTCTCTTCTCTATTTCGATTCCGATTGAATTTCGATATAAACTTGAGAATCTCCATAGACAATTCAAATCACGAATTAGTAATACCAAGTGAGTTTGTGTGATAAGAGAAAATAACGTACAGAAAGAGAATTCTAATACGCGAGTTTCGCATGTAGACGGAAGAACGAACGAGAGAGAGAGAGAGAGAGAGAGAGGAGAATATACATTATCTATCGAGAGTGGATATTTTAAGGTAGATAGGTAGGAGCGTGTTACATAGAAGATAGGATTTATGCTCACTGATGGAAAGTTAAAGCCTCGAGGAAGCATCAGCCGTACAGTCAGGTCAGTTCACAGCGGGCTTCCGTCATAAAATGGATATTTTCTGAATAGAATTATAATTTCATCCAAAAATTACAATACTGACGTAAAAAATATTTTTTCTACTTACTTTTCAATAAATGCTTGTACTTTATTTATCTTACCGAATATAGAAATACATCAATTCCCATTCAGTCTTAGTTGCATGAGATAATTTTTGGGCACTTGTACAAAAAATTATCTAATATCTCCCACCAATTTGTCTTAAAAAAAAAAAAAAAAAAAAAAAATGTGTCAATTTTTCAAGGCTTATATTACCCGATTGAACTGACTGTACTGGCTTCCTTAGCTTATCCACTTCCATTTATCTCATCCCTCTCTCTTCCTGTCTCCCCCTAACATTCGCTGCACGTGGTGCAGTTGTGGCTTTCGTTTAGCGTTAAATCCCACAATGCACGTGTGCAACAGCAGCAGCAGGAGCAACAGCAACAGCAGCTATACGGCAAAGTTATTCCTTCGGAATATACCGATACGAGATATATACCTGTGGCCACGCAGAATATCCACGATGCCGGAGTACATCTAGAGGAAGGCACACGCCGAGGATCATAAATGTTCGCGTTAACGTTCATATAAACGGACCAGATGGGGATCTATGGGTTCATAAATGACTATATATATATATATATATATATATATATATATATATATGGCAGTTTGAGGCCAAACTCTATATAGAAACCACCGGATCGCCAGATAGGATTTCTCCCTTTTAGCTCTCTCTCTCTCTCTCTTACTCCCTCTCTATCCGTGACTCTCGCTTCTCGATCTATATCGGTGCAGTTCTCAGTGTGTGTTTGTGTTCTCGCTTGGAAAATACATATAGTTTCTACCTTTTCTATTTCTCTTATAACTCCTACTCGGAGTGTTATACTGCAAGTATATTACATCCCATATATATCCCCATGAGATGTAACTTATTTTCTCACCCTATATTCCACTTCAGCCACCAATGTATCGATATACACATGTACGTGAATATATATATTAATATATATATATATTATACTCCCGGGACAAAAATTGATACATAAATGTGCCAGATGCCAGATCTATACGGGTCAGTTTTCTCTGCCATAACTCCAATTGGATTCCGAAGAGATTTTCCAGATATGAAAACAATATAAGACAGAGGGGGATGAAAAAAACATGAAAATATGAAGAGAGAGTAGGAAGCGGAATTTGTTGGATCGATTCCGGTTTATTACTCACAAGAGAAAATAGTGCAGGAAAAAGACCATAAAAACGGACATTATTAGACGTTACTGCGGGTTTGATGGTTGTATATGTATGCACATATATATGTATTATGTTACGTGTGTATGTTGCCAGACGAAAGCCACAGCTATCTCAGTTCATACTATGTAAATGTTGAAATATTCTGCATTATTGCTATTTCCCTCGCTCGCTTCACACACACATTTGTGTGTGTGTGTTTCTTATATACATGTTTAGTGATAAATATATGTATATAATACATGTATTTGTGACTACTCTGCCGAGGTGCCCGGAAGGCCTTGAGGTTTAACCACAGCATCGACCCAGCAAGGCGGTTCAAGCCGGAGGTTCAAGCTACCCATTCGTCGTCGTTGTCGTTGTCGTTCCTCCAACTGTTCCTATATAAACCTCGAAATATATTTGCGCGCTTGAAAAATAAATTACACATACCAGAGAAAATAAGATGGGCACGATTCTCGAATCAATGAAAATCATTTTACAGTTAAATAATTATTAATTGTGGTAAAAAGGAAGATACTCGTATAGACTTCCATTTATATGAATTATAATTGATCAATTTTCCAATTAAGTTTTTCATAAAATTATTAATATAAAATGCTTTTTTTATTCCATGTTCGATTTAACATTTTTAAGATATTTCAATCGTAGCTCCAAGTATGATTATCTCAATCGATAAACCGTGAAACCGTTTCCTAATAATTTGCTGAATTGGTGAATTTTTATGAACTTTGAGAATTTTTAATTTTTAAGCTACCGATTCGTCGTCATTCTCGTTGTCATTCTTCCAACTGTACCTCGAATAAACCTCGAAATATATTTGCGCGATAGAAAAATAAATTACACTTACCAGAGAAAATAAGATGGGCACAATTTTCGAATCAATGAAAATCATTTGACAGTAAAATAATTATTAATTGTGGTAAAAAGGAAGAAACTCGTATAGACTTCCATGTATATGAATTATAATTGATCAATTTTCCAATTAAGTTTTTCATAAAATTATTAATATAAAATGCTTTTTTTATTCCATGTTCTATTTAACATTTTTAAGATATTTCAATCGTAGCTCCAAGTATGATTATCTCAATCGATAAACCGTGAAACCGTTTCCTAATAATTTGCTGAGTTGGTGGATTTTTATGAACTTTGAGAATTTTCAGGCTCAATTGAAAGAAATTTTGAAAGCTCAGATGGTTAAGAGATTTTGCAGCTTAAAGCGAGGGTGAACATTATTTTATTTTTTTTACGACCTTGACTCTCTCTCTCTCTCTCTCTCTCTCTCTCTCGGTTAAGACTAATATATGTGCTTCGTACTGTGCATTTAGGGTGTATTCTTCTTCCTTGTATACATTTCAGATTTTAGAGAGATAGAGAAAGAGAGAGAGAGCTCAGCGAGAGAGCACGCGATCGGTCTTAAACCTGGGCCAAACACACGAGCTTTTGCAAGCTTTCATTCGCCACACACATTAGTAAAGAAATTGCGAAGAGCTTATGCAGCCCCCCGGATTCCCGTTCTCTCGTCATAGTTTTTCGTGACTACACGTGATTGCTCGTGAACTAAAAACCATTTTCCCCATGTTGCCAATTATTACATGGACTCATAAATATATATATATATATATATATTTTTAACAATGGAAAAAGAATAAAAAATAATTGTTCATAAATAAAATAAATATTAATATTAATTGCAGCAAACAAAAATATTTTGAAATTATTCGAGAAATTTTATGGTCATTTTAACATGAGATAAATGATGTATTTGTCTGGGGTTGTTCCCGGTAGAGTCTTTTTTGCTTGAGCTTTTTGTAACAAACTGCACGTAAAATAACGCAAAACAAATCGAGTATACGAATGGCCAAAAGTTCTACATGTCTGATATATTTTTTCGATATACTTCGTCTCTATCGAAAAAGTCTAGAAATGTTTTGTTTCAATGAGAGAATTCGATCGACTCTATAAAGAGGGAAGATTTGTCCCTCTCCATTTTTTTTTTTTTTTTTTTTTTTTTTCCATTTGGCAATCCCTCTGTCTTGTATAATATAGCTGAAGTCAGTGATTACTGGGTATGCTCGGTAATAGTTTCAACTCGACGCATATAGCACTCATTGCAGCACGCATACCTCACTATACGTATTATTATATATATATATATATATACGTATACGTATGCTGCGCTTGTTTTTATACATATATATCTATATATACATACATATATATACCATGTGTGCGCGCCTGGCGCTGCCACTCGTCCAAGTCCCTCGATCTGTACAAAGTATACTATATGTGTGTACTTACACACACCCATGTACTACATAAATACATACATATATGTACGTATGTATGTATGTATGTATGCATGTATGTAAGCATACCTGCCTATATACAATAATATAGCTATATCTGGACGATTCGCGAATCGTCCGAGCATTCACCTTCGATTTCCCGTTACTCACGTTCTGGGGACCGTCTTCCTCGTCCAGCAGCAGCAGCTCGGCAGCTCCTCCAACCACGCTATTTTACACATACTCGTTTTGGATCCTCTATTACATCAACGAGCTTCTGCTTTTACCGGACATGAAGCTGGTAAATATGAGTTTGTTCAAAATCTTTTAATACAAAGTCCGATAAAAACTTCATCCTGACCGAAAAAAATTGATATGATTAATCTGAAAGTAATATTACAATCTCAATGTATAATCGAATTAATGATATTAAATTAATTTAATTTTAATTCGTAACTAGAATCCTAATACGATTTATTTCATTTGATCAAAAGCTCGTTGAGAGAAATTAAATTCTCTTTTATTCAGTACAAATATTATTTTAATTTGATAAATTGTCTTTTCTTGTTTGAGATATTTGATAAATTATGTGAAATCTTGGGCAATGAAGAAATCGGTAATGGGATTATTCACGTAACGTCTTAGCGTACAAGTATAATACAAGTTATTTACACTCCCACGTTCGATAACTATAAACAAAACTATAGATCGAGGCATTAACCATGCACTTTCGTAGTCCATGTTATATACATTTTCTTTTTATATACTCCTCGCGCAGAGAATTTTGTCTATTGGTAGACTATCGAGCCTCTACTATGTCTTACGGTATATAGGATTACTCTCCTATATGTATATTAAGCGATTCGATTCGATATACGATTCGAAAGCGCAGATCTGTACTCTCCTCTCTCTTTCTCTCTCTCTCTCCCTTTCTCTCTCTCCCTTTCTCTCTCTCTCTCTATCTATCTATCTATCTATCTCCCACTCTCTCTCTCTCTTTATCTATCTATCTCCCTATCTCTCTATTTCTCTTTCTGTTTTCTCATGTTACTCGGAGCACTCCCGCAGCGACTCGTGACCTGTTCACAGGTCCACACACTTAGCTGTCTCTTTTGCTTTTCTCCTTTATTTCAGACCTATATAGACATATACATATTGTATCTCTCTCTCTCTCTCTCTCTCTCTCTCTCTCTCTCTCTCTCTCTCTCTCTCTCTCTCTCTCCCCTCTCTTTCTCTCTCTCTCTCTCTCTCTCTCTCTCCCCTCTGTCTCTCTCTCTCTCTATCTCTCTATACACACAACTGAATATAAACGTCGAAGCGGAAGCTGCCTACCGTCTCTCGGTCTCGATTATCCTCTCGAGAAGACTTTAATTGGAATAAGTTGCCCGATTACTTCGCTGCTATGCCTCTCGGATTCGACGAGAAAACCACGAAATTTTTAACAACTTTCGTCCAATATTTTTTCAACAAAGTTTTCCTAAGTATCTCGAACTATATACGAATTTGCGAATGAAGGTTATTCAATTGGCAAAAAATATCAAATGAATTGAATCATTCGATATGAATAATTTTTATGTCAATTAAAATGTATTTGGGTTGTATTTGAGAAATTTAGTTGACTAGATATTATTCATACTTTTTGGCACGTTCATAAGTTACTGGACGTAATTATTGATTATATTTTAATGCTATCGAAAGTTGATGATTTTCTAGTCAAAAGTGTTGGAAATATGCAGAAGAAGAAGAATACCAAAAGCGAGTAGTTTTTCCACTTCGCCAAATGGCTCTCATTGTTCGTGTTTTTTTTTCACATCAGCTCACCTCGCCAGTTCGCTACGTTTTTTCATTAACCAGAATAATTAGCTCGAAGGTTGTTGCACCGACGGGTCCAATCTGCAGTAATTCTGTGACGTTTACCACAGCCATGGCAATAAACGATTCCTGCATAAAATTCTTCCATCTGCGTTACAGCAGAATCTGCCTTAAAATATATATATATATATCTCATATATTTTAGTTTCAAAAGTTGTCTGTCCTCTTGTCCACATCGATTCGCCCAAATGGTCGCTTACACTGGATCGCTCCAGTCGATCAATAGTCCCTTAAATTCGACTATCCGGGAACTTGGGTAATCCCAAAATCCGCGTATATATCGAATTCTACGGAATATTGAATCGCGTAACACTGAAAAATTCTCGACACTTTGAATTAAAATAAATCAAACTGCGTGTTATTCGTAATCTTAATGAATAACTTTTACCAAACGCGTTTTACATATTTTCCATCTTCCACAAATATGTATAACGATGAATATGAAATACAAAATTAATATTTAAAAAACGGTAAAAGAATTGAATAATGTGCACCTCGTGTTTTCCTTCTACAAAAATTGTGCTCGCGTTTCTTCGTGAAAAAACAATTATATATAGTAGAATAATATGAGCATAGAACGGTAATGGTTGAAGCGAAGAAAAGACTTTTTTTTATCTGAACAGGAAGGGTATTATTTATTTATTTTTATTTTATATATGCTATTATTATTATTATTATTAATATTATTATTATTATTATAAGCACAAGGGAGACCAATGGTTACATATGCGCGAGGGATCTCGCTTAATTACTCCCAGGACGCAATTAGCCGATTAATTAACGCAATTAAAAGAGTTGCATAACCATTAATGCATACCAGTTAGTGTGTACGCGATGGCGGCCGTGGCAATGAACTTGCTTCTGCTTTTGCTGTTCCTCAGACAGCGAGAGAGACTCGAAGGTTTTAAACCGGCAAGCCAACTTTTCTCACGCTCACGGAATCAAAGACTGTATATATGCGTATTAAAGTGTGTGTATATTCGAAGAGAAAATTGAGAGGAGACGAGATGAGCTGAAAGAGAGAGAGAGAGAGAGAGAGAGAGAGGGAGAGAGAGGGCCTCGTGCTTACCAGAAAAGGCGGAAAACAGATGCAACTCTTGCACGCAGCACACGCAAACGTATAAGAGCTCTCCGATCCTCTCTTGGTTCACTCGCTCATGATGTGTAATATAAGTATTACACTCTTTGTACTGCTGTGTGTATACATATTTTTTTCCTCTTGTGTATACATGAGCACCTATACGTCGATAAGAAGTATTCGATGGGGATACTCATCTCGTTAGCGGTACTTCCGTACTAATTGGCTATCTTCGCTGTTACGTAGAAATACATCGCGATAGCAATTTTTGTATACCTAAGATAAAAGATTTATGTAAATTATGGAAATTTTCTTATTTTATGGTATTAAATGGCATGCACAACAGTGGATTTACGTATATATATATATATATATATATTAGATTGAAATAAATTTAATTTCAATTAATACAAAATTCACTCTAATTATGAAAATCAATTGTTATTTTTTTACTGCTTATTTATGGGACGATCGCAGAAATTCAAAGAGTCATACTTTAGAATAACACAAAAATAATTTTTAAATATTGTCAATTAATTCTTATGTGCAAAAATTTATTTAACCAATTGATAAATTTCCATCATATACTCTTTTTTTTTTTTTTTTTCATCAATTTGAATCAATTTTTTTTTGTTACAAACAGATTTTTTTTCATTGAAATACGATCGATTTATTTCAGTCGAATAAAAATTCTCTTATCTGGGCTTATGTAGGAATTATATTTGACGCGTGTTGCGATTTCTTCGCCTATCGTTCGATGACCCCCTCATTAAATATGAAATAGCTAAAGATCGGAGGGATAAGGTGCGTGCAAAAATGATATAATAAGGGTGTGAATGAAGATGAAGAGAGAGAAAGAAAGAGAGGGAGATATATAAGAGTATAGAAGATCGATGTCTGCACGGACTCCGAGGCACAGGATGAAAGGAAAAACTACGCTTTTCTTCCCTTCGTGCTTTTTTATTCGCCTTCCGCTATCTCTCTCTCTCTCTCTCTCCCTCTCCCTCTTTCTCGTCGAGTTCCTTTTAAGATATTACAATTTTTTATTCCTACCCATCGCATGGCGATTATAGATAAACTTTATGCTCTCTCTCTCTCTCTCTCTCTCTCTCTCTCTCTCTCTCCCGCCTACTCGCACTTTTCACCCATTATTGAAGAATTGAAATATTCAAACATGAATTTGTCGCCTTAAAATGAAATTTCCTCCTTGGTACTTAATTAATGAGACAAAACCGGGCAGTCTGAGCTTTTCGAAAGGAAAAGCGCGAGCAATTATTTCGACGGTGCTCATTATTTCGAAATTATAATTTTTCTCCAAAGCATTTAATGGGAAATGAAAAATTTCACGGCGTCTTTGATATTTTGACGATCGTCGCCAATTAAAGATGAGTCTCCTCGCAATTGAGAGATGATCAGGAACACGAGAAAAAAAAATATCGAAAAAATGCTATAGAGACGCCAGGCGGCAAAATCCACGATCTCGAACTCGCTTTTTCTTCATTCATTCTCTGCCCTCCTGGCTGTTTTTGCATTACCCCGTAAATCTTCGCGTCATCAGCTTTACCGAGGAGCTCAAACGGAAAAAATACCGATGCCTACCTCTGTACTCGAGGAAAAAAAAAGTATATAAAATATGGTACATACATATATTAGTGATGTCCACGCCGCCATATTTCTTTTTCTTTTTCATTTCTCATGACCGAGCGAGGGCGTTGAAAATTCTTCATCTTCCACACGCTTCTCTTCTTCGTCTATTCGCTTTGCCACTCACACTTAACACAAACTCACGTCGATTTATTTTCTCCAGCCCTCTCTCTCTCTCTCTCTCTTTCTTTCTTTCTCATTCTTCCCTGTCTCGATTTAGTGCTCGGCTATTCAAACGCACCAATTGGTTCTGGGAGCCGGTAAAAAGCCGGTGTTGTACTTCAACTTCCGCGTCGCGCGCGTCCAATAAAGGGCTGAACTCGCTGTCTCTTGAGCTCTTCCGGTGTAAGCTTCGATCGATAGCCAATTATTCTTTCGTAATTGTGTACTTAAAAAATATTTCAAGCATGGGAATAAGAAAATACACAATTATTTTGTTGGCAAATAACATAAAAGAGGAAAAAAGTGCAAGGTGTTTATTACATTAAATAAAAAGTTCATCATACAATATTCGAAGCAGAATGGAGAATGAGGGGAAGGAGTTTGGGTGAAAAAAATGAAATGTTCTATATAAGTATAAAATATTTAATATTATCAATAATGTCACAAAAATCAGCAATTTAACTGCAGGCCAAATGTGCTAGTAACTACAACAAATCTGATCCAGAATCTGAAATAAAACTTTGTAACAATAACTAAATTTTTATTTCCCGATAACCAACAAGGGACATTAAACTCTTTCATCAGAATGGAAAAATGTGAAAGAAATGGAAAATTTCCAGCATATATTTGCCAGTCATAAAAACAACCTTATAATTAATACAAGAATACCCTTAAATTTTTCCATTACGCGAAACGTTTAACCATTTCTGAAAAAAAAAGGCAAAAAATCGTCTGTTAAAAAATTAATCCTATCTGTGCCAATTTCTTTATCTTTTTCTTCCCCATATACATCCGATTGTATTTTCTCTCCCCTTATAAATGTTCAGCTTGTGAGGATCGATATTAGCAGAGCAGTCTTTGCTTAATTTTTTTTTCCTCGTCGAAGAAATTGTCGTCTCGTTTATTGGATGTACGTAGCACGGTGTATGCACATCGAAATATGTACCAGATATATATATATATATTTACTACTAGCATATGGTTCGCCCGCAGGGTACAGAGTGTACTTGCGAGAGAGTTCCGCGTTCAAGGGACCTATACACATACATATATAGATATAGTCATAGTATATATAGTTCAATACGGTATGCATCCACGTGGACGTGTCTCGAAGATACACGCTAAGATTACGTTGAGATTACGTATACTCGAAAAGCATGTCGTTGTAGTACAGATATAACATGCACGAATATATCGCAAAAAGCATGAGATATTTTGTAGCAAGGAAAACTGACTAGCACCAACCAACAAGCATTATTTTTGTCAATTGTACACTTTTCACGAGAATCACTTTTTATCAGGGCTAATAACTGATATTTATTAACATTGCGATAATTGTATTACGAATATCATACTTGATATTGAAAGCTTGCAATGTTAATAATTGCAATTCGCATACATTTCATTTTAAAATGATTTTAGATGGTTTTTTAAATTTGTATATCCGTTCATTATATGTATATGCAATATGACAAAACAGTCAGTGCAACTTTCGAGCCACTGATATTTATTAACATTGCGATAATTGTATTACGAATATCGTACTTGAAATTGAAAGCTCTGCAATGTTAATAATTGCCATTCGCATACATTTCATTTTAAAATGATTTTAGATGGTTTTTTTAAATTTGTATATCCTTTCATTATATGTATATGCAATATGACGAAACAATCATTGCAACTTTCGAGCCCCTGCCCCAAGCTTTTTATTAGGGCTAATAACTGATATTTATTAATATTGCGATAATTGTATTACGAATATCGTACTTGATATTGAAAGCTCTGCAATGTTAATAATTGCAATTCGCATGCATTTCATTTTTTAATTTTAAAATTCCATATGACAAAACAATGAGTGCAACTTTCGAGCCCCTGCCCCAAGCTTTTTATTAGGGCTAATAACTGATATTTATTAATATTGCGATAATTGTATTACGAATATCGTACTTGATATTGAAAGCTCTGCAATGTTAATAATTGCAATTCGCATGCATTTCATTTTTTAATTTTAAAATTCAATATGACAAAACAATGAGTGCAACTTTCGAGCCCCTGCCCCAAGCTTTTTATTAGGGCTAATAACTGATATTTATTAATATTGCGATAATTGTATTACGAATATCGTACTTGATATTGAAAGCTCTGCAATGTTAATAATTGCAATTCGCATGCATTTCATTTTTTAATTTTAAAATTCAATATGACAAAACAATGAGTGCAACTTTCGAGCCCCTGCCCCAAGCTTTTTATTAGGGCTAATAACTGATATTTATTAATATTGCGATAATTGTATTACGAATATCGTACTTGATATTGAAAGCTCTGCAATGTTAATAATTGCAATTCGCATGCATTTCATTTTTTAATTTTTAAATTCAATATGACAAAACAATGAGTGCAACTTTCGAGCCACTGCCCCAAGCTTTTTATTAGGGCTAATAACTGATATTTATTAGTATTGCGATAATTGTATTACGAATATCGTACTTGATTTTGACAGCTCTACAATGTTAATAATTGCCATTCGCATACATTTCATTTTAAAATGATTTTAGATGGTTTTTTAAATTTGTATATCCGTTCATTATATGTATATGCAATATGACAAAACAATCAGCGCAACTTTCGAGCCACTGCTCCAAGCCTCGTCCAGAAAAACCATTAACAACAGTGACGTGATGGGGATGGAATGAAAACTAGCTATTCTGACGGTAAAGTTTTCTCGCTCTCGTAGCGTTTCTTTGCGGGATGAAACTTTTTTTTTTTTCTTCTCCTTCTCGTTCCATTTTCAATAAGAGAAAGAACTCGAATTCTCGCACCGAATAAATCATTACTGTCGTTGTGGTTCGCGGCCCTTTTGAATATATTTTCTCCTTTATTTATTTCTCCCTATTCCGAGGGTATCCCTAGCGCCAGATCCAGAGACTGCAATCGAGGGAAATCCTCGAGTATCGCCGGGATACGCGATCTTTTTATTTTCTCTTTTTCCTTATGTGCGCCTGGAATCTTCGGATATTTTCACAGGGATGAGGGTGGAAGCTCTTTTCTAACCACCGTGCGAATTTTCTCAAGAGCTTGGGAGAAAATTTCGTTCGTCTCAACTTTGTAAATTCATGAAAACCCGGAAGTCGAAAGTTTGATGCGAATTTAGCATGTGGCACGGTGAAAATGTCTGCAAAATTACCACAACGTCGTCGTCCAATTTCAACGAGAGACAGAGATAGGGATGTTCATCTCTCGTTTGCGACCATCTCGCGTTTCTCGCGGTCCACCAGACTCTCTTAATCTTTTTTTACTCTTTCCTTTTCTCTCTCGCGTCATTTAATTTACACACAGGCGAGCAAGGGAATCTAAGTGAGCTAGCATTTCCACGGATACGTGACATAATTCCGCGAGTATATTTCTGTATCTTTGGCGAGTGGAGGAGGAAAGTACTGATATATATATATATATATATATATATATATATATATATATATATATATAGTCCGTCTGAATTGACTAGACGAGCTTACCCTATGTGTCTCAGAGCTCTCTCGCGGGCAGCAAAATCCTAGCAGTCGAAACACTTCCGCGTTTTAGTTGCACAACACCTGTTCGATGTTCGTAATTCTCTCCTCTCACTCTGTACCAGCGCACACGAACTACATATCCTCCACGTCTCTCGTTTAATATATGTATACCAAACTCTTTTCTCCTTGCAAATACTCTCAGTCCATTATATATATATATATATATATATATATATATATATATATATATATATATATATATATATATATATATATATGTTTGTGTTCTACGAACCGTTACAAGCACATCGTTATCTATTCGCCTGTTTGCTACAAGATTTGTACATTCGCCCGCGTCTTTTTCCACTTACTTTCAGCTCAGCTGCGTTACACTCCAAATTTACACATTACGGGGGTAAAAAGAAAAGAATTTTTTTATCGGATTTAATCACAGTTTATTTGCGTCTAAAATGCACTACATTTGAATTAAATGATATTTTAATTAAGTCATACGTTAATTTATTCAAATGAATTCAAATTTATTTGGACTCGTAGAAAAATTGCTTGCGATTATCAATTCTCGATTAAATTGAATCGGTAGAGAATTCTACCTGTTTCGCAATAATTTTTAAATAAAAATCAAGTTTGCCCAACAAAAATAATTTTGAAAAGAATTTTTTTTTAACCAATTTATTAATAATTTTTTCGGTATTATTATGGCTCTGAATTAATGTTTTTAATATCATTATTATATTGTTAATTTATTATTTAAAAATTCTGG
This sequence comes from Dyspetes luteomarginatus, assembly GCA_963669185.1. Taxonomy (NCBI): domain Eukaryota; kingdom Metazoa; phylum Arthropoda; class Insecta; order Hymenoptera; family Ichneumonidae; genus Dyspetes; species Dyspetes luteomarginatus. The sequence continues at coordinate 10,864,132 of OY769903.1, read as the reverse complement.
TCTTATCGCGATGTACTACTAAAATTTACGTGAAATATTAAATTCTTGTAAATCTCTTCTCTCATTCTCGAGAAATGAGAGCTATGAATTGGAAATTTCTCATCGAAATTCATTATTTTAATGATTTCGAACCCTTTGGATGGAAAAATATATTGCATCGTCTTTGTCGTTATACTGACTCTCTAATAACAGCAGAGAGAGTAACGCCTCTCTCGTAGCTCAACAACTGAGATTATTCGGAATTTTCTCGCCGCATAAAGTGCGCGACGATGAACGCCCCAAGATATATTCACCGACGATTATATATCTTTTCCTCGATCTTAAAAGAGTGAGAGAGAGAGAGAGAGAGAGAGAGAGAGCTCTGACTTTTGCGCTAGTAAATTTCACGAGTATATACGCACGCAAGTGTGCTCGAGAGGCATTGCGCAACTGTCTGTGCGCTTTTATATGCGCTCACACGAGGCGCTCACGAGACGCGACAAAACGACAAAGCGAGAGTTAGGCGCTGAGTTGGTACTCTTTACTTGTATATAGTATAAGTATATCGGGGTTTGTGCACACGCAGCAGCCGCGCTGCGGAGATCGGCCGTAGAAAGTGCATTGGGAAAGCGCGACCAGGCGAATAAATGCGGCCATAAATTATCGTCCCGCGCACTATCCTGTGTATGCATTCACCTTATGCCATTAGAATATGGGAGAGAGAGAGAGAGATAGAGAGAGGAAAAGAGAAAAATCTCCGCAAATATTATGTCTATATATATATATGTCTATATATAATATTTGCGGAGATTGTACTATGCATATGTCTATATAGTACATATACATGGCTATATATAGAAAACACTCTCGATGTCTATAAACTCTCAGCGAAAAGTACAGACTCTTCTCATTATCGGGATAAATATATCCATTGGTTCATTTAAAATCTATAAAACAATTTAATATCAATTTATTCGTGTTTTCGTACCAGCCATTATTTTATTTCGTATGCAAGCGGTGAACGAAATGAAGAGTATCAGAGAAAGAGAGAGAGTCAACTCTCATTAGAATTGACTCTGCAGATTTATCATTTTTTAATCGTCTTAATTTAGAATGAAAAAGTGTCCATTGCCAACCAAGTTGCCTGTCAAATTTTAACAATTACGAATTGTTAGACATATTTTTCTAACTTATGTCATCCGTTTAGAAATCCGTGCAGAGGTTCGCAATAATCTTTCTTTATATCTGCAGGTCACGCAGTGAAAATGTATCTCGAAAAAGTTAAGTACAGACTCTTCTCATTATCGGGATAAATATGTCCATTGGTTCATTTAAAATCTATAAAACAATTTAATATCAATTTATTCGTGTTTTCGTACCAGCCATTATTTCATTTCGTATGCAAGTGGTGAACGTAATGAAGACTATCAGAGAAAGAGAGAGAGTCAACTCTCATTAGAATTGACTCTGCAGATTTATCATTTTTTAATCGTCTTAATTTAGAATGAAAAAGTGTCCATTGCCAACCAAGTTGCCTGTCAAATTTTAACAATTACGAATTGTTAGATATATTTTTCTAACGTGTGTCATCCGTTTAGAAATCCGTGCAGAGGTTCGCAATAATCTTTCTTTATAACTGCTGGTCACGCAGTGAAAATGCATCTCGAAAAAGTTAAGTTCAGACTCTTCTCATTATTGGGATAAATATGTCCATTGGTCCATTTAAAATCTATAAAACAATTTAATATCAATTTATTCGTGTTTTCGTACCAGCCATTAATTTATTTCGTATGCAAGCGGTGAACGAAATGAAGAGTATCAGAGAAAGAGAGAGAGTCAACTCTCATTAGAATTGACTCTGCAGATTTATCATTTTTTAATCGTCTTAATTTAGAATGAAAAAGTGTCCATTGCCAACCAAGTTGCCTGTCAAATTTTAACAATTACGAATTGTTAGACATATTTTTCTAACTTATGTCATCCGTTTAAAAATCCGTGCAGAGGTTCGAAATAATCTTTCTTCATAACTGCTGGTCACGCAGTGAAAATGCATCTCGAAAAAGTTAAAAAATATATAAAAAATTACTATCACAGTTTTCTTTAACCAAAAAATTATTATTTTTTTCAATGTTTTCCAGCAATGTTGAAACAATAAAGTAGAGTATAAAATATTAATGAGACTTATCTGTAGCTGTTCTTTGGCATGACTCAATGACATTGTGCGGAAAATATTTCACAAAATGGCGGTATATATTATTATTTATTTGTGAAAAGAAACAAGTTGGTACTTTTTATACAGGAAACATTCAAATATTATTATTATTATTATTTAAAAATGAATTTGCCAGACTTTATTTCATTCTCTTTCCTCGTGTGGTTTGTCTACGCTGAGAGTCATAAATTATCTCATAAATTATCGCGTAAATTTCTCTTGATGGGATGGACATTTGCTTTTACACATTGTTGGGGAAATATAAACTATATACGTAATAATAGATGGATAGATATCCATCTTACATTGGTCTCTCTAGCGGATCGATTTCTGCGAGTACTCTCGCTGCGCGCGTTCCCCGTCTAGTTTGTACCTACAGGAATATATATCGAATCCTCCCCTTGTCGAGAAGAATTCTATAGGGACCGCAGGCTATCGCGGACAGGGGAATGATGCGATGAATAAATAATGCTTTTTCAGTCTCCCCTGCTTCGTGGCACAGTGGCGAATAGAGATCTACGAATTACGGGGGTAACGAGGATCATCAGGCAATGGGAGTCATCCTTGTTTTTTTTTTCTCCGCAAAAACTTCAAGTGATATTAAAATAGCTTTCAATGTAATCTCCGAATGACATAGAAAGGGAATTTATCGATATTATCTTCGTGTCTGCTTTGGTAATTTTTTTTTTTTAAAGTCATGAACCATATTTAGGTACAAGACAAATATTCTTTCACTTTTACGTTTATTGGGTAAATTTTATTCGTGAATAAAATACTCGATTTCTTCCTCGGGGGAAGATAAAATTATTACGTAACAATTTTCTCCTAGTGCAATTTCTATCTCGATAGAAAAAATCAACATTTTTCAGGATAAAATTCCCATGTTTAATTTACGAAAGAAAATATTGCTATTCTTTATTAGGTGACCCTCATTAACCCCTTCAGTACTATAAGAGATCTTTAAGATTTCTTCGCTGCATATTGTCTAAACGTATATGTATATATATTCATATATATATATATGTTTTGTCATTAGATATATAAGTTTTTCCATTAGATATATATATATATCTCATGGCAAAACATCTCGGGATGCCAACGCGTATCGACACTAGAGGCACACTCGCACAGTGCACTCTATGCAACCGCGAACGCGACGGAAAAACACGACGAGGGTCGTGTGTTTTGCATCACGTGTAAAACTATTCGCACTAGTGCTATTATATATATGTAGTTTGGTGGCCTATCGTAACGCTTAACGCGTACATATCTACGACGGCAACAACAACGACGAAGACGACGAAGACGACGAAGACGACGACGACGACGACGAACTGCGCCTGGCTCTTCGAGACGATAGATCGAGTAGAACGAGGCTCATCGATGCAGATGCAATACGAATGAGCTGAATACGAATTGGCTAAGTGACCTCACGAGAGTCACTGATATATTCAAGACGCGATGCTTCCTTGTAAACAAGGGATGCGATATGTCCAAGAGACTCGTTCGTCAAGGTACGGGCTCATCCTCAATTAAGGTCACAGCTCACAGGCTCTCTGGATAAAGGCAGCACAGAGTGTGCTCCTTTGGTTCAAAAATTTGACACTGGATCAGTGTACAAAGTTTTCGCCATTTTAGTAATAAAAATTTAGCTAAAGTACTAAAAAAAAAAAAAATCGTAATTTTAATTATTATTAGAATTTTATATTTATATATTTTCCCTATTTGTTCCAAGCCTGCTGGATGGGTATTCCTTTTAATACTGCAAAAAATTTAATACACTTACGCAAAAGAAACTTTTACCTTTGCATCCCTCTACCTGGCAAACTCTCGTTCCCCCAACGCGATAATTTCTATCGATTTCGCACATTCTCTTTCCCCGCGAATAATACAATATGCGTTAGTATACTATATATGTGTATATATTTATAACGTATCTTACTACACAATGCAGTAGCGGAGAGTCACGCGATCGTTCGAATATTTTCCTCGGTTCTCTTTCATTTTCCTCGCCCTTATCACGATAACTAGTTGCACGCTGTATACGCATAATTTTCATTAATAGCCTGAAAATTTCTCACGTTTATTACTACAATATTTCTCTAAAGGTTTTTTTCTTTTTTAATTTTATAACTTTTTACATATTGCGACGAAGAAAAGATTTTTTGCTGAAAGATTTCTATGATTTATCGATACGTGGCTTATCCTGCGTCATCCATTAAGTTTTTTTTCAAGTTATTTTTTTCACTCCAATTGCGTTGTGATGATATTGAACTTATAATATTTTTTTTTATTCGATTAAAATGCAGTGGATCGACATTTCAAATGAATAAAGTATTATTTGAAAATCTAAATTCTGGTCTTGCATTAAGCAAATTTCCAATTTTTATACATCGTCAATTACTTTGACGCTTTTTTTACTTTTTTTTTTAATTGAAAAATTAATTGTCGTAATAACGACCTCGATTCTTAATGAATAAAATATCTAATGCACCAGAGCGCATGCAATAATTTCGTTCGTATATCAATGGTCCAACGCCAAATAGACGTATAAGCATTATTTTATACGAATACGATACGCCTTTTTAAATTTACGCCATCAATATCTAGGCGTTTTGCTTATACTTGTAAAAGGCCTAATGGAGAGTCGTAGAACTCGCGTGACTTGCACGAGCTCCCGTTCGCTTTCTTCAATCTTTCTCTTATCTCACACACGATTTTCGTGTTACGGCCAACCGACGTGCTAATGCATATATATATTTCTTACAATATATCGGCTGCACGAAAATCTTTACCTGCGTGTATTACGCACAATTTCGGTTATAATCGTTATATAGTCGCGTGTCCACGAGCAATATTGCTTTAGCGTCTCTCTCGTAACATACGCGTAGAATAATGTTGTAGTAAATGGTACGAGAGTTCCCAACCGTACATTATGTCATGAGAGAGGGATCGTTGCTTGATCATTCGTACATGACAGCGTGTCCAGAGACCAACGATCGTGTTTCTAGATGTAAAAAAAAAAAGTAAAATAATTACTCAATTTTTTCATTATTTTTTTTACTATTTACTAATCATCCCTCAATCTCTATTAATTCGGCTGTTTTTCATTACTCGAACAATCAATCCAAAATTGATTCGTCGCAGCTGCATGAAAAAATGTTGAGAAAAATAAATTTTTGTATTATGCTAAATTTTATATCGGGCTTAATTTTTTTTAATATTCTTTTTTAAATATTCAATTTTTCCTGCGGTTCCCCAAGATACTCATCGAAGTGAAATATGAAATGTAATAGAGACATCGAGACTTCCCACGGGAGACGTCATCGTCAGTGTCAATGCCCCGTGTCTACGTTGGAAATAAATTTCGCACTTTTCTCGTAACCCAAGAGACTCTTTTGCGTAATTATGACGCGCGTTTCGAGAAGATTTATGGAGAGAATTTTATATTTTCTTACGCGGTTTCGACTTCTCCTACCTCGCGACTCCACGATAAGAAATCCATTGAAAAATATAAAATTGGAATCGTTGACCAAGAAAAATTATTAACTTTACAGTAAACTTTAAACAGTTACATTACTGCTCCTTCTTTTCAGTTGGGAATTTGTTTTATTATAATTTTATATCTTAAAGAAAAGTTTTAAAGGTCGTGATTGAAATTGAGTATTAAAAATTGAAGGATGGTAACTGAAAGTTTTGTAGAATGATGACCCCGGTGGTTCAGTTGGAGGTCAACTGGCACCACTTATGTACAGTCGGTGCTTAAGTAATGCGCCATCCTTTAATTAGGGGGTAAAGGTTTCGACTTATCGTACCTCGCGACTCCACGATAAGAAATCCATTGAAAAATATAAAATTGGAATCGTTGACCAAGAAAAATTATTAACTTTACAGTAAACTTTAAACAGTTACATTACTGATACTTCTTTCCGGTTCGGAGTTTGTTTTATTATAATTATATATCTTAAAGAAAAGTTTTATAGGTCGTGATTGAAATTGAGCATTAAAAATTAAAAGATGGTAACTGAAAGTTTTGTAGAATGATGACTCCGGTGGTTCAGTTGGAGGTTAACTGGCACCACTTATTTACAGTCGGTGCTTAAGTAATGCGCCATCCTCTTTAATTAGGGGGTAAAAATGAATGTGATGTATCATTTTTAAATTTGAAAAATAAGGTTATCTTCAAAGCATAAAAACTTTTTTTCTATTTAACTGTATAAAATGGGTTTAGTGCAAATTTGAGGTTTTTGATACCGGGACAAAATGGGACGATATATATATATATATATATATATATGCATATCGTATAATATCGCTTTTCCGAGTCTCTGGCGAGGCGGTAACGGATCGTTAATTGATTTTGAAATCATAGCGGCATACGTAACGAGAAGCTTTTCAGAGCCGTGGAGGTGGAGAAGCTCGCTCGACTCATGTGTGTGCCATCACTACCGTCAGATAATGAAATTGATATCGACCAGTTTGCTGCCGGTCCATCATCCGTAACTCCCCTGTGAGCTTGTACCCTCATCCCTATATACATATATATATATATATATATATATATATATATATATATATACAGCTCACAAATGCACACTTCGGGTGCTTGACGCGGATGCTTTTGTTGGCGAGAGAGGGAGAGAGAGGGACGGAAGGAGAGAAGACATTACGCTCGTTTTGTACCATATATAATGGGCTCTCGGTTTCGATATGCCTCGTTATGTCCCGTGTGCTCGCGATTACCTTTCGTTTCAAGAAACACCAGAGAACTCGCAAGCCAGAAGGAGAGAGTACGAGAGAACAAAGAGAGCAATGACGACATAGACAATCAATCTAATCGGGAGATTATTCGTCGAGAAGTTTTTTTTGTTCACTCCCCATGAGCTCAAATTCCTATTTATTCTGCACCAATGGAGAGAATGAGCTTGCATTTGTCCTATATAAGTTTATCTATGGTATACAATGTGGGCTCTTTGTTCGCTAAATATAAATGAAGAGCTTTGTGTCATTTTTTTTTATCGATTTAAAAAAATAATTATTCCTCTTAAGTACAGACATTTTATCTCAATGGAAATAAAATTTTCATAAATGATTAAACGTAATGAAGATATTATAAAAATTTCTATACAGTGGAAACCTTTTCGAAACTAATTTATTATAATTTTATTGAGAAACATATATCATAAAATTAAACAAAAATTAAATTTCAGTAAAATTAATGATCGATGCATGATAAATCTTTTCTCTAACTGTAATCGAACTATGACGATGAAATATTTTGTGATTTCCTGAGGACACGTCCCCGAAGAATAGGAAGGCTCAGCGAGAGTCTGCTTGGTGGTATATAAATTCCACACAAAAAATGCAATAATCGCGGCCCGCGTGCGCGTTTCAATCTTTTTGATATTCATTCGTAACAATGGTATGTATATATCTATATAAATAGAGAAAGAGAGAGAGAGAGAGAGAGAGAGAGAAAGAGGGAGAGAGAGAGAGAGAGAGAGAGAGAGAGAGAGAGAGAGAGAGAGAGAGAGAGAGGCAGAGAAAGCTTAGAGCAATGCATTTCAGCGAACAATAAGATCCTAGAATGCGATAGAGACGCGAGGAGGGTACGCGGTGTATATTAATATCATGTTCACTGCAGGAGCATTGTAGCAACAATGGCGGACATAACTATGGGGCTCTGTGTGTGCACACAGTCGGTTATACCTATATAGAGAACAATAAATTAATATTATGTACGCGAGGTAACCAAAGGATAATACGAATGTTGCAATATCATGACTTATATACATATGTATATAATAAATGCAACGTGTACCTCACACCAAAAATGTTAGCTCATAATTTGAAATTTCTCATATTATTAATAGCGAAACTACGAAATATGATATTTTATTTAAAGCTGATGAGTTTACATCCAAAAATGTTTTCACGATATTATACTATACATATATATATATACTATACACACTATATATATATATATATATAGTCGTGACAAATTGTAATTTACTTACTCTTAAATTTGTTGTAGTTTTATCTTTCATCAATGTTATGCATCCCATCATAATGCATAATTCGAAGAATTACAAATGCTATTAAAAAAAAATAGATATTTCGATTTTCTTTTTTATTAATACAATAATTCAGTTATGTTTAGCTAAAATTGACGAATAGATTCAGAAAATGTTTTTATCATGAGCTAAAAAACCATCACTGAATTTATATAATGACCATAATCTGTCGTTAACCCATATCAAAGATAAATTAGCCACTAGACACTAAATATACTCTAAATATTATACAACATATATAGTCGCAAAACTGATAGTTCGAAATGCACAATTGCTAAAATAATTAACAAACTCAATTGAATAATGTCATATTTTACGGAGGCTTTTTCACAAAGTTGTAGAATAGCTTCGGTTAATGCTTTCCAAGTATATCCAGTATACATATATCGTATATATACTGGATATACTTGTAACTCAAATTATGAAATGTCTCTCGACTCGCATGTACTATTTATAAAGTCTCTTCTCTGCCAATGATATATATATATATATATATATTCGTGCATACAGGCATAATTGAATCACAAATTGGTTTTCCGTGGATATATACAGACCAACGTGCACATACAGCACCGGAAAATGCTGTACAAGTGTACATACATGTATAATAACCATACCGAGTAACGCTGATGTGAATTCCGAATGCAACGTTCTCTGAAATTACTATCAAAGTCGTCGTCGTCGTTGCTCGAGTGTTTCTCCTATATATGTATCTATATAAGTATATATATATATATATGTTGCTCTCGTTTGGGACCTTCTCTCGTTTGCACAGACAACTGCGTATAGAATATATTATAAGCAGAGAGAAACAGAGAAACGTATAGCAAAAGGAGAATGAGGATAAATTAATTTCTATATACATCTCCTCTGTTTTGTGAATATAAATTATCTCTATGTGTATTTATATGTATATGTAGAGAAAGAGAGAGAGAAAAATTTAGTAGCCTCATTTCACGCCTGGTATATCATCAAGTATTCTCAATTGTGTTCACCGAATAATTCAATTCAATCGAAACAAATTTTATTTAATTTCATCCGCAAAATTATCTTCCCCATGTTTCCAACCCGTAAATAATAACCAGCTTATCTCGTCGTTCTTGTGTCGTGCGGTGACGAAATTTTCCTTTCCGGTATGCCGGGTCACGAATTTATCTCGCATCCTTGTTGCTATATATATATATATATACGGCTTATCTGTATACATAATCGATGAAGCCACGATAGGGAGCCCTACTGTGATTCTCGGTTTCGGGTTCGGGTTCGGGTTGGATCTACATTCTTATGGTAATTCTTCTCTATCTAGAGAAAATGGTCTCTGATGAAATTTGAACGTAAAATCAAATATAAGGCTATTCAAATACAGGGTATAGGGTGAGTGCACCAGTAAATGGACAGAGCCCAGTCAATGAACACTTTGCGCGAAGTATATCTGTATATAGTGACTTTAACACGGGGGTGATCATTCATTGGTGCTGAATCTTATAAGATCCTACAGTGAATTTCGAACAGTAATAAGCAGGCGGTTATGAAAACATCAACACTTACTTGCAATATGTAAAATAAATTCTACTAATCACTTAAATAATGATGTTGATGACTGCAATTTATATATATATAGCATATTGTTTTTCAATCTAGTATTAGTGTTCCTATATTAGTGTTCCATGTGCAGGAGGGAAAATTTGACCAAGTATTTTTGCATACACTCGTCTGTAGTACCAAAAATAAAGATGTTGATGACTGCAATTTATATACATAGCATATTGTTTTTCAATCTAGTATTAGTGTTCCTATATTAGTGTTCCATGTGCAGGAGGGAAAATTTGACCAAGTATTTTTGCATACACTCGTCTGTAGTACCAAAAAAAAAATATTGATGACTGCAATTTATATATATAGCATATTGTTTTTCAATCTAGTATTAGTGTTCCTTTATTAGTGTTCCATGTGCAGGAGGAAAAATTTAACCAAGTATTTTTGCATACACTCGTCTGTAGTACCAAAAAAATGATATTGATGACTCCAATTTATATATATATAGCATATTGTTTTTCAATCTAGTATTAGTGCTCCTTTATTAGTGTTCCATGTGCAGAAGGGAAAATTTAACCAAGAATTTTTGCATACACTCGTCTGTAGTACCAAAAATAAAGATGTTGATGACTGCAATTTATATACATAGCATATTGTTTTTCAATCTAGTATTAGTGTTCCTATATTAGTGTTCCATGTGCAGGAGGGAAAATTTGACCAAGTATTTTTGCATACACTCGTCTGTAGTACCAAAAAAAAAATATTGATGACTGCAATTTATATATATAGCATATTGTTTTTCAATCTAGTATTAGTGTTCCTATATTAGTGCTCCATGTGCAGGAGGGAAAATTTGACCAAGTATTTTTGCATACACTCGTCTGTAGTACCAAAAAAAAAATATTGATGACTGCAATTTATATATATAGCATATTGTTTTTCAATCTAGTATTAGTGTTCCTTTATTAGTGTTCCATGTGCAGGAGGAAAAATTTAACCAAGTATTTTTGCATACACTCGTCTGTAGTACCAAAAAAATGATATTGATGACTCCAATTTATATATATATAGCATATTGTTTTTCAATCTAGTATTAGTGTTCCTATATTAGTGTTCCATGTGCAGGAGGGAAAATTTGACCAAGTATTTTTGCATACACTCGTCTGTAGTACCAAAAAAAAGATGTTGATGACTGCAATTTATATACATAGCATATTGTTTTTCAATCTAGTATTCGTGTTTCTATATTAGTGTTCCATGTGCAGGAGGGAAAATTTGACTAAAGTATTTTTGCATACACTCGTCTGTAGTACCAAAAAAATCTTCACTGGTTTCAAAAATTGTATTGGCTCATTTGACTAATACCAAATTTGTTCTGATCTGCGGAGTATTATTATCATTATATTAGAATACATAATTTTATAGTTGTAATTACATCGAGCGAAAAACAGTAAATGGTTGGGAATAATACATTGAAACGTATATATATATAGAGGAGGCGCCAATTTTAGCGAGTATTTCCCTTCGAATCGAATCCCTACCGCATTGTATACACAGCAAAATCTCGAAACTCGCGCCCTCTTGAATATTCTCGTTTGATGCACGTAAAAATTACGCCCCCTGCAAACCTGCAATGTGGGTACGCTAGAGTACAGACAAACTAAATACGCGCATGCGTGAAGTGCGTTTCCGATACGGTAACATCGACTATGCATTAAAACGAGTGGATATGACGTGAGAATGGGGGGCGGTCGGTGCGGAGGAATGTTTTTGGTGGGTTCGATTTTTTTGAGGATTCCTCTCTCTCTCTCTCTTTCTCTTTCTCCCTCATCGATATCGCGTAGCACCATTTGTTCCGGCTATTTCAAACCTCCCCAGCGAGAGAGCATGAGAAAACTCGTATCGGTTTGTGAAAGTTCACATATTGCGGAGATAAACGCTCGAGGGAGGCGCTCGGTGAACTATAGAGGGTCGAACCAGCATGTCCATAGAGGGGGCGAGAGAGGGAGAGAGAGAGGAAACCCCACGGGCTCTAAATTAATCATTCTTCATTTTCTCGGTGATAAATAAAGCTTGCAGCCTCTGACGTATCTTTTAATATTCTTTTCGTACCAGCGTATATATCGAAAGCACATCCCTCTCTTCTTCTGTACAATATTGCGGAATGGAGCTTTTCATTTCGCGGTTACCACAACGTCGAAGGTCGTATCGAATTTTCGTCGCCGCATCTCGCTTAAAAATGTAGAGCAAGACCAATGTGCAACGCTTACGCGCGAAACTCGAGGTCCAGGGTGTCGCTTTGCCAGCTTACTATATATTATACTTTCATCTGCTTCAAATATTTTATATATATATATCCTCATCTACCGTGAAGAATATCAAAGTGAAAAGTGGAAAAGAGAACGAAAAGCCGAGTGCGATTGCGCATTTTGATTTTCATAGGGGCATCTCATGCGGAAAATACGCTTTATAACTATATCAATGCATGTCCAGGTGGTTCTTTCCTGCAAGCTCAGAATCTCGATCATGGTTTTTTTTTCAAATCGATATATATATATATAAGCGAAATAGAGAAAAATGAAAATAAATCTCTGAGACGTTGACAAAATGGGGGTAAGTTAATTTCGAATTACCGCTCAAGTGCAAGTACATAAAAAAAAATATATCATTTAAATCAACATTGTTTGAATCAGACAGAATTAATTCAATTGCATTAAATTTAAATCTAACTAATTCTGGCGTATTAAATTTTTATTTCACTATGAAATTACATTTATTTTAACGAAATTAAATTGATATTTTGGTCGAATAAAATTTTTCGACAAACAAATCATATTTTAATAAAAGAAATTCTTTTTTTTTTTATATATATTGTTTGATCACATGTATATATTTTGTCAGCTTTTTTTCCAACTGAAAAATGTATTTACGAGTTTCGTAGAACGCGATTCACACCCCTCGTTTCGGGCACATAGTAACACTCCTCTTGAACGTACTATATATACGTTATAGCGTACGTATGCTCGGTCTCGTACAATGCTGGTGCAAGCTCACAGTGCATACAGAATGAACCCAAACCCAAATCGAAACCCAAACCCATGTACATGTGTAACTAGCCACATGGGCAAGCATGGACTGTGTGTGCAGGAAAGAGAGAGAGAGAGAGAGAGAGAGGGGGTAAGGGAGAGAGAGAGAGAGAGAGAGAGAGAGAGAGAGAGAGAGAGAGAGAGAGAGAGAGAGGGTAAGGGAGAGAGAGAGAGAGGGTAAGGGAGATTGTATTTAACCGTTGCCAACTTGCAGCCCTGCGCAAACAGAAATCCGAGAGCGAGGACGCACAGAGCGTTGTTCGAGGACGAGAGGGAGAGAGAGAGAGAGAAGCTGCGAGGACCACATATATATATATAGCATCGTATAGGGGTGTACCATTATGACCCAGTTTGTCGAGAGAATAAGAGAGAATGCGCGAGGGAAAGGGGTCGGAGAATATTCGCGGATATGGACGTTGAGATAAATGAGCGGCTTATGTATACGAGAGGAGAAGGGAAATTATAATTGCGATTCGTCTGCAGAGCTAAATGTGTATTTTGCATATATTTGACAAACTGATCACGCGTGATCCGATTCCCTTAAAATGTCAATCGTGATATTTCTTCAAAAGGTGAAAAGCTCGTTATCACCCCGCCCCCTCCCCCCATCCCATCCCCCTCGACAATTTTAGTATAACGATAATTAAGATTATTTTTTCTCAATCTTCACAATAAATTCTGACTCTTTGCGTATAAAGATTATCAAAGTACGAGGATTCGAATGAAAAACATAATTTTCATTTCTACCGTCAAAACAGTTACGAGTAATTATTTGAGGAACATTCATTCATTTTTGAACAATTCATTTTTCTTCGTTGTTACCCTTGAGATAAAAATAGCAATAAAGAAATGATTAAAGAGATAATTGTCCTGATCGTAAAGTAAAAAAAAAAATTGGAATGGACTATAGAGGTTGACTTATAAAAAATTCTTACAGAATCGTTTCTGACGAGTTCAAACAATAGAGTTCATCATATTATTTTAATACAATTTTTTTTGAATAATACTATTATTATTGATAAATTTTCGCTAATTATAATAATGATGATAATAATAATATTCGTTTGATCCTATATACTTGGCCGAGTTTTAAGTTGAGCTTTTCTCACAATAAATATTACTTAATAAACAATAAAATTGTTGGATAAATTGTATTAAGTGCGAATAATATTTATCTGTACATATATTACTGACTTATAAAAAATTCTTACAGAACCGTTTCTGACGAGTTCAAACATAGAGTTCATCATATTATTTGAATACAATTTTTTTTGAATAATACTATTATTAATGATAAATTTTCGCTAATTATAATAATGATGATAATAATAATATTCGTTTGATCCTATATACTTGGCCGAGTTTTAAGATGAGCTTTTTTCACAATAAATATTACTTAATAAAAAATAAAATTGTTGGATAAATTGTATTAAATGTGAATAATATTTATCTGTACATATATTACTGACTTATAAAAAATTCTTACAGAACCGTTTCTGACGAGTTCAAACAATAGAGTTCATCATATTATTTGAATACAATTTTTTTTGAATAATACTATTATTATTGATAAATTTTCGCTAATTATAATAATGATGATAATAATAATATTCGTTTGATACTATATACTTGGCCGAGTTTTAAGAGGAGCTTTTCTCACAATAAATATTACTTAATAAAAAATAAAATTGTTGGATAAATTGTATTAAGTGCGAATAATATTTATCTGTACATATATTACTGACTTATAAAAAATTCTTACAGAACCGTTTCTGACGAGTTCAAACAATAGAGTTCATCATATTATTTGAATACAATTTTTTTGAATAATACTATTATTAATGATAAATTTTCGCTAATGATAATAATGATGATAATAATAATATTCGTTTGATACTATATACTTGGCCGAGTTTTAAGATGAGCTTTTCTCACAATAAATATTACTTAATAAAAAATAAAATTGTATTAAATGTGAATAATATTTATCTGTACATATATAACGACCCTTGTCAATGTCCAGACCCGAGAAAACTTTTCATTTCCCGATTTCACGACTCCCCTTAATGTTACTTCTCGTTCGTTTTTCATTATTGTATTGTCCACTTTTTCATCTACTGCAATAAACTTAATTGACAATTGGACGATTCAAGAGTCCGAGGAGTAGAGAGAAAAGGGATTCCTGAGGGAGCAACACTCGTCTCTTCTGTAAATCTACCGCTATCAAATGCGACGCGAAGCACAGGAGGTCGCAGACTCGCGGGTAGAAATAAAACGTGCCGAAGACTCTTTTGCGATCGGTCTCTTTATGGATTTCTTAGTCTAGGAATCCCGCCGGAATAACGGATCTTTTTTCTTTCTCTCCCTCATCTTTCTCCTTCTCAATTTCTCTCGTGATGCGTGCGTAAGTCTTTCCTATCCGTCTGTCTCGGTTTTCTCGTATCGACTTCTTGTACGACCAGAGAGACACGCACACGTCTCTCGTCTCGTCTGGGGAGTGTACCGAGTTACGTATATATCTCGTTGGGATCGCATGCGCGTGAAAAGTACCATCGCCTCGGAGAAAATTCTCCACAAAGCTCTGCGTTACATCGTCGAGCTCGCGTGCGATCCATAGGACAAAGCCTGAAAATGAAATAAAGAAATGAAATGAAATAAAATCTTTCCAAGATTTTCTTCCACTCGCGCTATGATATATTCCGCGAGATAAGAGCGAGGGAAACAAGAGAGAGAGAGAGAGAAACGCGCTTCGGTGCACTCGAGTGACAATCATATGATCCTTTTTCACATTTTCTCGTTTCTTCGTCGTCAACGTCTGTCGTATAAGCTTCTCGTACATGTAATGGCAAAAGAAAACGTCGTTGAGTCTTTTTTTTTCCCTTCTCCAGCACTTCCGACCGTCAAGTGCTTCGAAAAAGTGTCCCTATAACCTGCAGTCTCTCGAAAATCCGTTTCCTCAAGACGCAGTGCCAGCTCGAAATATTTTATCCTATTTTTTATGTTATTCTTGTTATAAAATCGATTTTCTTGTTTATTGTAATAAATATAACACGTTTATAATTAATTATCCATTAAAAGTAAACATCATTCGTTATTTATTTTCAATTATGAGCAACAAATTATTTATTATTCATTAGCAACTATGTTTGAAAATCATTCATAATTAATTATCAATCACGAGCCAATATAATTCGCAATTATATATATATATATATATATATATTTTTTTTTATGTTTATATATACATAACCCAACGTTTTTGATGCTTACGACCCTTTCCTTTTCCGCTAATCATTTTCCTAAATTTTAGACTTTTTACTATTTGCCAAAACATTTTCTCAAGATACTCGCAACGGATGTGCAAATCTTTTAGGAAGTTTCATGGCCTTGCTGCCTCATAATACGGTATTAGAGGAAAAGCTTGAGCTTTTTTTTTATCCACACGTCGTGATTTCCGAGCTCCCGTACACGAGTAACGGGTTAACAGGAGCTATACGAGACAGATGGAGAGGGAGAGGGAGAACAACGAGAAGTAAGAATCCCGTTCGATTCTCTCTCATTTTTCCCCATAGAAAACTATTCGGACTATAGAGGGTCTCGTCTCGTCAACAACTACCGGATTCACCTCATAAAATCACGTTGAAAAATAGTTGCAACTCTCCCTCTCCCCCATTACTGTCTGAATCCAAGTGTCATCTCGCTTATACACGTTGATGATGATGATGGTGATGATGATGATGATGATGATGATGATTCACATTCTCTCTTTCTCTCTCCCGTTTCTGACGTGTACGAGGATCATCAAGACGCCTATAATCGCTATTCCCCCTTCTCTCATTCTCAGCAAAAGATTCTCGCTTGTTGTCCTTATATACATTGCAACTTCGCTATGGCAATGATATATATTTCCGCCTTTTTTTTACACCCTCTATAGGTTTTTGTTCATCCCTATAACGGTAAGGACTGGAGGAGGTTTTCCCGTTACATAATATATAGTGCATTTATGTGTAGTGGTATATATATGCGTCCGTGTGTGTGTGCGTGTTTGTGTAGAGCTGTAGTGCATGCTCGCGCTTTTCTCGCTTGCATTATGGATTTACCAAGACAGCGACGAGTCCCTCTTAAAGAAAATACGAAGGATGTAACCGAGCGAGTTTTATGCCTGCCCAGTATCTCGTAATACTCGCCAACCGTACAACCCGCCCATGAGCTCTCCTATAACCCTGGATATAGCATGTATATATATATATATATATATATATAGGGTGATACGAGTGATATGCACAATACACGTCGCACGACCAAACGACACTCTGCGATTATACGAGCCTCGGTGAAGAGAAAGAAAAAAATATATATTTCAACCACCTAAAGCTCTCTCTTCGATATTAAACTGTGGCGAACATTTCATATCTTCCATTTCCCTCTCGAGCTCGAATTATTACTTTCTGCGTTTTATACATCACGCGATAAAATAACTTATTCGGTTGAAATAATTTTCATTTCGAGTTTTGCAAAAAATCAATGCAACTTTTTTCAAATTTTATTATAAATTAATGAATTTGTAAATGTTAATTCGGTTGAACGAATAAATTTCGATTGGTGAAATATTTTCCGTTTTGAATTTCCCCTGTAATCAATTTTGAGAGATTATTTCTACGTCACGGTTCGTCATTAGTATAGGGCGATGTCGATATAAATGAGAGAAGCGAAGGGTGGGATAGTGGAACGTGTCACTTTTACGACAAGCGAGACAGTTGACCAAGACGTGTCCCAAACACGTTCACAGGATCGAAACCCTGTCGCAGGAGAGCATTTATTTTCCTCGTGACATCCATGACCTCGATCTAGATTGTTAATGGGCTTCTCATTCGTTCGCTCGATGCTTCCGCCGTCTTATGCAACCCCTCAGTAGCTACGATGGGAGGGGGGGGGGGGTACACATATACCACTTTATATCTTATCTTATATCCACTGATATTAGGAACTGTAGATAAGAGGGATCGTACAATTATAATGAGACTTTAATGTCTTGTCTGTGATGAGATCACTGCGACGAAAGTGCTGAGCGATTAAACGACTCATCAGCCAAATATTTAACTCCAAGTTATAGATCAAATTTCTCCTCATAATAATTATTCTAATTCATTAGCGTTTTATGTGGTAAAAAATAAAATTGCATAAGAATTTTTACGTATAAAATAAAATTTGTTTGTAACTTTTAAATTAAACTTAGTTCAAGTTAGAATAAATATTTGTCATATGACTTACAAGCAAACGGCAGAATTAAAAAATAAATCATTAAAATTTTTCGGGTAGTAAAATTTTATTGAATATTTTTTATTCTGTATGTGGAGGGTTGTAAAATTTACACGAACCTTTTTAATGTCTTGACTAATGATACTGCGACGAAAATTTTTAATGACTCGCAGACACATGAGCCAAATATTTAATCTTGTCATAGCTCCGGGGCCTGCACAAAATTATTCTCATTACTAATCATACGACGTTCTAACTCATTAAATTGTGCTGGTACTTATTTAAAAATGATTATGAACTCCACTCTCTGTGAGATAAACATGGTAAGCGATGATATGATGTGTACGTGTCGGAGAAAGAAGAGAGAAATCGTTCATTTACTCTCAGTGAAATTACAGCCTTGCCCCTTTTTAACGTCCTCTTCACCTTTGATGCGCGAAAAGCTCATTCTCGGCCCCTTTATAAAAGTATAACTCAATATATAGTCGTATATATACGACTGAATATATGTCGTATATATTTTTATATTTACCTCATCTTGCTTTTCTCAACATCTCACAATTTTTCTCAGCGTGTAATTAATACTTTTCCGATTTTTTTGTTCTTGAAAAGTTTTATGTGGTAAAAAATAAAATTGCATAAGAATTTTTACGTATAAAATAAAATTTGTTTGTAACTTTTAAATTAAACTTAGTTCAAGTTAGAATAAATATTTGTCATATGACTTACAAGCAAACTGCAGAATTAAAAAATAAATCATTAAAATTCTTCGGGTCGTAAAATTTTATTGAATATTTTTTATTCTGTATGTGGAGGGTTGTAAAATTTACACAAACCTTTTTAATGTCTCGACTAATGAGACTGCGACGAAATTTTTTAATGACTCGCAGACACATGAGCCAAATATTTAATCTTATCTCCAGGACCTGCCAAAAATTATTCTCATTAGTAATCATACGACGTTCTAACTCATTAAATTGTGCTGGTACTTATTTAAAAATGATTATGAACTCCACTCTCTGTGAGATAAACACGGTAAGCGATGATATGATGTGTACGTGTCGGATAAAGAAGAGAGAAATCGTTCATTTACTCTCAGTGAAATTACAGCCTTGCCCCTTTTTAACGTCCTCTTCACCTTTGATGCGCGAAAAGCTCATTCTCGGCCCCTTTATAAAACGTATAAGTCAACATATAGTCATATATATATACGACTCAATATATCTCGTATATATTTTTATATTTACCTCATCTTGCTTTTCTCAACATCTCACAATTTTTCTCAGCGTGTAATTAATACTTTTCCGATTTTTGTTGTTGTTGATTTTACAGAGCAACATTACGCTGCCGCGGACTCAAACAGCTCAACACCCGCTAAGAGCTTCGTCCCGTGTAAAGTTTGCGGCGACAAGGCGAGCGGTTATCATTACGGGGTCACCAGTTGTGAGGGTTGCAAGGTAAGCGTTTATTACTACGTATATATGCTGGCACTTTTTTTATTCGCTTAGCTACGATTAAAGTCGTATTAGTTCGTTCTTGTAAATAAGAACGGTAAATGGCGGTCACTTGCAAATAAAATTTCATAGCTCAGTTAAAAAAAAAATTAGATATTTCAAATAAACAATGTTGAATAATTTAATATAGCTGCTAAAAACATTTCCAATAACGCATTAAAGTCAAACTTTCGAATTATTTACTTTGTGTAAAGAATCATTCGAATTATTTGATCAAAATTGTGACTCGGACTTTATCACTTTATCACAAATATAGCAACTCAAATCGTCATTTTTATAGATAAATCTGCATAAAAATTGCAGACGAAAACACTCTTAAAATTATTAGAAAAACGAGACTGGGAAATAATCGATTGTTACCTGGAAAATTCGATGACGACTACCCCTTACTATTTTTTTGTTTTTTTTTTTTCATTCGGGTTATACACCATTTTGACAATACGTTAAATTATTATTTTCCTACTTCCATGCACAAAATTATATCCACAAAGAAATGTTCAATAAACAATGAAAAGGTTTATCGGTATTTATAAAAGAATTTATCGTTCAATATTTAATATTCAACCCCATTAGATTATTCAAACAGCATTTTGTAAAATATGCAACACGTGCGAGATTTGTGAAAATCTCGTGGAAATTTATTCTCGCCGCATAAATTTCCAGCAATGATGCTACATGTGCGGTTCGATCATTTTGACGAGAGTTGAAATACCCTCGAGCCTTTATCGTCGATTTATTCTTCCGAGCTTTGTGTGTGTGTATTTGTGTCTGCCTTTTCTTCAATTTAATCGTCTCGTGTTTTGAGGCAAAAATGTGCACGTGCAATAAGCAATATTACATCGAAGCACGAATTGCCCCAAGGCCTGAAGTTAACGGTAAATCAGCTAACAATCGATAGAGAAAGAGAGAGAGAGAGAGGAAGAGAGAAAAGCAAAATTCACAGTAGCAGAGCAAAAGAAATGAAAGAGTCCAGCCCGTGCATTACAACTCAATTCGATTCTCTCGATGCCATAGGAAGAGTTTCCCCCGCACGTTTTCAATATCACAGGGTCGTATATTTTTTAACTCGATAAAAAAAATAAAAAAAATATATATACATATATATATCACGCTGCAGTATCTGGAATTCCGATATGCAGAATGTGCATATACTTTTTTCTCTTTGCCGATGTCGTAAAAGAGACAGGGAGGCTTGAATACAAATCGAGTGACTCTTCGGGGAGAGTAAAACTTTTTTTCGCTATATATAGTGATTTTTATTCTAGTACCAGCCTTCGAATTCCACCGCGTTTTTGCAGTCTATATATATATATATATATATATATATATATATATATATTATAATGCATAGAAATATGGTGAAGGACGAAAAAAAAGGAGTTTGCGAAACGTGTCACGCGAGGCGATGAAATGGTGAAAGGCGCGAAGTCATCCAAGGGGCGAAACAATAAAACAAAAGATCGATCGTGCAACCCCTGTAGATACATATATATATATATATATATATATATATAGGGGGTGTGGGGGTGGGAGGGTGATTTGTAAATACATATATATATATATATATACGTATATAGGGGGTGTATGAGAAAGCCAAGTGTGATGAGACTCAACACACACGTCATATTCAACGCGCCTCGGGACACTTTAGCTCCGTACTCGTTATAGTCATCAGGACTCTCCCTGCGTCTCGATTTACGTGCACGCTGTCAAACAAATGAGCAGAGTGAGCCATATAGACTGGCCAACAGCTAACCAGCTTCGAGACACACACGAATATGACCTACTTATAGATTAAATAATTTTTCATAAGCTCTGCTCGAATAATTTTCAGACCCCGTTCAGCTTCGGAATAAATGTCTCTATCTGTCTATCTCTCTGTCTGCATTTCATTGTTACTAGCGAATTGAGCTCAGAGAGAATCGTGCACGACAGACATACGTGCACAACTGCTTTATAATTATTAATGTGCCATCTTTTCTCGCTCGTGAGAAAATAAACGCTCTCCTATATCGCCTGTCTCGCCTGACCATTGAGCTTGTCTGGCCCGACACTGCCTTTTTCCACTTGCCCCTGGGAGCACACCGAGAGCGCTGCGGGGATCTCGGGGTAATTTGGGTCAATGAGAAATTTAAGGAGTGAGCTTTTTCTTTAAATCAAAACTTTTTTCCATTGAATTTTTCTGCTTTTGGCACCAGCTCGGAGTGACTCGTAATCAGCGGAGAGAATTTGCAAGATTTTTTGAAACGTAGAAAAAGATGGCACAATTTTCATAATTTTTTCTCGGATATTTAAGAAAATGTTAAATTATCGAAATTTCATATTATAACTTTTCTTCTGATTGAATATTTAGGGTTATTTACAGGGTTTTGGTTTTGGTCGCTGGCCAAGTTGGAGAATGACATTCGATTCATTTAGATAGGTTAATTTTTGGGACTGAGAATATTTGGAAAATAATTGAAAAGATCGAAAAAAAAAAAAAACGTGTTTTACCCCTGTGAGTTATGTAGAATTTTTTCCTTGGGTGACCCTCATTCACTCCGTTTTCCCTTCAGGGCTCACTCAACGCTACAATATTATATACAGGAGTAACGTCGATCGATCGACATATTTGTCCGTGCGTGAGAAATAATATACCATCACGAGAGTCTCCATGTCATCTCGATATGCAGACGTTACATCCAGCAAGGCCAATTAATATGTAGCGAGGGGAAAATTGATGGGAAATGGCGGTTCGGTCAATCGTCCGTCCATATATATATATATATCGCTCAGGCAAACCCTGTCATATTACCTCGCCCGGATTATTATTGCGTTCCGAAGCATTATACATGACAGTCGTTAACCATATATGGGGTATTCCATTCAAAATTTACCATCAATATTTCCGATCTAATTTTATTTTTATTCCTGCGTCATCCCTGACATCCCTTTCTGTCCGATTTTCAAAGAACCAGATAGAACGGAAAAAACGTTAGGAAGACGAAAAAATTTAAACAACTTTTTTAAATTTCCGCACCCCTTTCCTTTGGGTATCATTTTAAAAAATTTATTTCTTAATTCAAACTTTCCCCTAATTGTAATAAAAATAAACCCTCCGTTGTTTTAAAAATGAAAAATGCACGAATATTGGTCTTCTAATATAAAGACGATCTAATAAAGTCTTGAAAAATTAAAAAGATTCTCTTTTTGTGTGCAAATAGGAAAGCTCGTACAAAAAAGAACGATTGTATTAAAAATGAAATTCTGAATGTAGACAAGAAGAAAACGTTAGGAAGACGAAAAAATTTAAACAACTTTTTTTAATTTCCGCACCCCTTTCCATTGGATATTATTTTTTAAAATTTATTTCTTAATTGAAACTTTCCCCTAATTGTAATAAAAATAAACCCTCCGTTGTTTTAAAAATGAAAAATGCACGAATATTTGTCTTCTAATATAAAGACGATCTAATAAAGTCTTGAAAGATTAAAAAGATTTTCTTTTTGTGTGCAAATAGGAAAGTTCGTGCAAAAAAAAATGATTGTATTAAAAATGAAATTCTGAACGTAGACAAGAAGAAAAACGACAACGATAAAAATGGGAAAAATAATATATCAGGTTCAGGATCGTTGATTGAATAGGCATGAAGTGCCCCATATACAAAACTACAGTCTCTCGACTCATCAGAATAGAGCGTCTATCGAGTTGTATATTAGCGCGGAAATTTCTATGAAGACTAAAACGAACCTGCTGAAATTTACGAGTATTTGAGAGTGATAGAGAAAGAGGGAACTCGAGTGAATTATTATTGATTCAAACGTCGAGAGGATGTACAAAAGCTCGAGTTATTCGATGTTAGAGTATTATTGACTATCAGATTATCGCGTGCGTGTCATGATATATTATCCATCGTTTAATGCTCAACGTGCACGATTCGGACACGATTGTACATCACGCTAGTCAACTAAATTCTCGCTATATATTTTCATCTATCCTCCCATCGATGCCACATAGTACACATAATGCATCAGAGTACTCAGATATTCATGTATTTATGTATAAGGCAACGAGTCTGCCACTATGGCTCACTATGACTAAATTTTATGAATTAATAGAGATGGTCAATTTTTTTTTATTTCCATTTGTCAATTGACGTTTTTATTACGTGCTGCATAAACGACCAACGTTTTAATAATTTCATGGTTAAATTAACGGTTTAATTATTTATCATTTAGTGGCATAGTTATTAAAATATTTTTTTTTACTTTGGTGCTTTCAAGAATGGGGTGAAAAGCTTAAGCCAGCTTTCTCATGTTTCCATAATAACAATTATAATTTCTTAACTCTCCCTCGACCTATACTCGAGAATATAATGATGATACGTGACTGTATATAACGAATGTTGCAAATTATTTCGTCCTTGCTGTAACCCTCTCAAGGCTGATGATATGTGCACTTTTTTTTTATTGCTGTTTTTTAGCGAATTATTAATTTGTATTAATTTTTTATCTGTTACATTACGTCAGGTTGAAACTCGAGTGATTTTTTTTGGATTATATTACACATTTTTAAAGAGGAAATATTCAATTTGTGACAGAAAAATAAGAATTTTTTCGATTACGTATAACGAGAATTTTTTTTAATTCGATGTACATGAATTTTATCGAAAAACGACAATATTTATCAAATGAATTAAATGTTTATTCAATTGAGATAAATTATCTTTTACTCAAATACAATTTATTTCAATAGAATAAAACATTTTTTTTATTTTCATGACTTTCTTCTTTCCGAGTCTCACACCTTCTTTTTTCACTGTCACTCCTTCCCCACTTTTCATCATATTCACACCAGACTTGCCCGTTCTCCAAGCTTCTCAGACACCCTCGTTGATTTTAATCTCGAGCTTTTTCACCAAAAGTACATTGACGCTCGATTTTTTTCACGCTTCGGGATGAAAAAATCTGTTGAAATATATTTTACGAGCGAGAGAAGATGCTGCGACAAAGTAACAAAATTCAGTAGCTAATTTACTTATAACGAGATATGTAATTAAAAAATTGTGAGCGTTAATTTGCATATATACTCATTAAATTAATTATATTCCAATTGTGCGATTTTTTTTTCTTCTGTACGACATGATATTTGCTAATCAAGCTATATAATCGCTTCTTTTGAACTTTCAACGCTCTTGTCGCACTTTGTTAAAGCTCTCTCTCTCTCTCTCTCTTGTTCTCTCTCTTTCTCTCTCCCCCCCTCTTTCTTTTTCACTCCCGTTAGCGGATTCTTGGAGTTTCCCCGAACCCAGAGGGAAAAACTTGAAATTCTATAAGCGCGTTGACGAGACGACGAGAAAGAACCCAGAAACTTATGGATAAATAACCAAGGTCTCCTCGAGAGGACCAGCAGACGTTTTCTTCTCGACATTTCACGTTGTCCCCTTTGGCTCTTCTTGACAGCAATAGAGCAAGAGAGACAGAGAGATAGGAAGGTAGAAAAGCGTGAAAAAGTGAGAGGAAGAAAATAATGCCTGGGGGATGCGGACTCGGTGGTGAGAGGAAGCGAAAGTATTGCCGTTATTGTTTGCGATTCGAGGGATCGTGAATCATTGCCATTAGCTTGCAGTCCCGTTGACTAAACTTTAACCGGCCATCGGAGTTGAATATTCGCTCCGCCGGTCGACTCAAAGTGAATTAATCATAATGCACGTTGCTTATTAAGGCCCGGGGAAACATGTCGTTGGTAGGAAAGAGAAGCAAAGAAGAGGGAGAGGGAAGCACGAGAGAAATTAGATGTGCAAGTATCTGCGTAACCAGGTCAAACCTTGGGATTCAGAGGATACAAAGCTGGGACACGTTTATACCAACACGTCATGAAAAATTCCCTTGGGCCCCTTGGGACCCGGCTAATTTTCAACGGAAAAGCCTCGAGAAAAGTGTATCCTCCGATGCACTCGTTTTTTTTTTTTTTTTTTTTTTTTTTCATAGTTTTATCCTCTTCTCTATTTTAATCCTATATACCATTGTAAAAACCCTCTGTGTTCCTTGAGAATCTTTCAACAAAACTGTGGAAAACCTCACTGCAGAGGCGTAATCTCATTTTCATCTCTCGCAATTCTCTCATCGCGTACCCCGTTTGCGAGGTGAAAGAGGGAAAATGAGGAGTTGGAGAAACAAAAGGAATGTACATACAGCGACTTTGCGACTCTCTCGGGTCAATAAAGTGCTCGTACACGAGAAGAAAGAATAATCTGGTTATGAGAGGATTTTATCATATCTTGAGATTCGCGAGATTATTAATGAGAATTTCGAGAAATAATGTCCGAATTACTATTCACTGCTATTTGTAATTTTTTTATACAACGGGGAATAATTTATGTCCGCTCAGTTAATATGGTAAAGGAAGGAATAATTTTACCTTCGTCAAACTTTAATGTATTGTCGAGGAGGAATTTTCTTTACAATTTATTATTCCATTTTATTTTTGTGTTTTTTCTGAAAGGGTTTTTTTTTCTTTTAATTTAAAGTAATGTGAATTTTCGATGTGTCTTGTTCGCTCCTTTATGACCCCTGATGACGCCATCTCTCTTCAAAAATGACCAGCCCATTCGTAATTAAATCACTCAAATATGCCAATATAATGTTTTTAGAATAAATTTTATTTTAAGTTATATTTTTTCCTGTTTTGGCGCAAAATAAGTTAAATTACTAAAATCGCTAGAACTTTGCTTCCCGATGTGATTCATACTAAAATAGGATTTGTAATTATTGTTTGGACTTAAAAACTCTACTCAATTTTTTTTTTTTTTTTTTTAATTTATAGATTTTCAAAGCCATGGGGGTTTTCGTACATTTTTGCATATATACTCCTGTCAATGTTATTTTGGGCGATTATCAAAATGCCCATAGGCACAAAAATACCTGTAGCCTTATCAAAACTCCACATTATATATCTGAACCGATCAAATGGGCTCAAAGTTATGACCACTTGAAATTTTCTTATTTTTAAATTTTTGAGGTGATCATGAAATACAGAAATTAAAAAAAAAATCTTTTCTATATTTTACGACCCGTATTCAATCGAAATTCTGATAACGAACCACGCCTAGTTTTTTTCCAAAAATTGAGAAACCAAAAAATAAAAACACCAAAATCCTAAAATTATTACTAAATAAACTAAAAATGGAGAAAATTCAAATTATTGCCCTTTGCTCGATTACTTTTTACCGCTTATATACGAGTCGAAATATTACGCAATATATTTTCAACAGATAAATATATTTGTACCGTGAATCATCATTTGCCACTCTACTTGTGCGAGCTCACGAGAAATCGTGGGTGCACAATATTATTATACATATTATATATTGTATAAGGTTATGGCATATTACGTATAATAATAAACGAGTAAGACGAACGAGTGAAACACGGACGATGCTGGAGAAATGGGCTTTTTTTATTTTTATTTTTATTTTTTCATTCATACATATACGCAAGCGAAGCGGATAGAAGAGAAAAGCTATTTCTCCGCGGGCAAATCGAAAGTCCGAGAGGCCACCTGGCGCACCCAGCAGTTGGCCGTATAGCTACGTGAAACATGTGCAAGCAGCGCGGATTCGCTTCCTAGACAACAAACGATGCAATGCTCGTGGGTTTTGCTCGGTAGAAACACGATAGAAAAAGAAGATGCTGGAGGAGAATATTGAAAGAGAAATTGGAGAAAGAATGGAGCTGATTCTGCCGCTCCAGAAGGCTTATTTTATCACTTTTTCTCTCCCTCTCTCTCTTTTCCCTTCATCTCTTTTTGTCTCTTTCTTTCTGCCCAATGCCAGCTCTTTTTGTTTTATTCAATTACCAGTCCAGCATACGAATTTCTCCCATTCCATCGATGCTTCGATTTACCCCTTCGAAAAATTGCAACGAATTTGTGTAATTCTTCGCTTATGGAGCCTATGTACATATATATATATATATATATATATATATATATATATATATATATATATATATGAATCTGATAATATTCCAGTTGTTTTATAAATTGGCAATTAATAACAATTTATTTCTTTGATTTTCCAGGGTTTCTTCAGGAGAAGTATACAGAAGCAAATCGAGTACAGGTGCCTGAGGGACGGCAAGTGCCTCGTGATAAGATTGAATAGAAATCGTTGTCAGTACTGCAGATTCAAGAAGTGTTTAGCAGTAGGAATGTCCAGGGATTGTAAGTTAATTTTAATCATTATATTTCATTGTTTAGACTCACTTGGACCGTGAAAAAAATTCTCTTTTCCGATCCTTTTTCTATGGTATACTTTTCTTGAATTATTGGAAAATTGTTTATTACCGAATTTCATACTTTTAAAGGCATTGGGACCTTTCAAAACATTCCATTTCTTCTAGGGTCTTTTTTTCTTTTTTTTTTACATTATGAAATTTTTTCTATTATTAAATTCCTATTTTAGATCTTTTTCAATCTTCTTTTCGATCTCATGGTCAGCAAAATATCTCATTTCTAAGCCTCATACCTTTTTTTTTATTAATGGATAATTTACCGTCAATGTAATCATTTTCACCCCTCTCCGACTGGTATAGTTTTAAAAAAAAAAATTTATATTCCTACTTTTTAACGTACTCAAAACTCGTCTAAAATTCTCCCTTCCAACCTTCTTGGCCGGATTTTGTTAACTATTTATTCTCAATAAAAAAATAGTCCATAAAAAAATCATTTCTCATGCTACAGGCAAAAATGTAGCCAACCGAGGAGATTTCAAAGTAATAATATCGAGAGTAAAATTACTCATGGGCTATTTGAAGCATCCGGAAAGTATTTCAGAGCCTTCCCTCTCGTATAAACGTACACATCGAAACATCTGAAGATCCCTACGCGGTTCTCTCTGTATTATGTAGAGCTATATAGCTCGTTCTCTCGTAACTGACGAAGAGCTCCTTGAACATATTCATACATGTATACATATTACGGTGTACTCGTGGCAAAACCGCGACTCAAACCACCAAAAGAGAGAGAGAGAGAGAGCTTCTAGTTTCTAGTGTCAGTCGCAACGTTGGTTACTCGAGTGAGAGTGCCCGCGGACCTCAGCGAGTTTTCGCCTTGCTACACCCACATGTATAAACGCTGCACAAGGGCAAAGTAAACCGGAGCGAACTTGCGTGCATAATTAAACGTCAGAGTTGGAACGTTGAGCTATACCCTCTTTGCGAGAGCCATATATATATGTATATATGTATATATATATATTCTTTTCCATTTAAACCGGAAGCTTGAGAGGTCTCTCCGGTTCCTCCATGTCTCTCTCTTCTTCCTCTAACTCTCTTCCACCCCACGACAAATTCCATCCCGGAATCATAAAGCACCAAAATTTACAGACTTCCTATTAAAATCGATAAATGTACCCAACGAAACTGTCGAAACATATATGTAGAGCTGAGGAGAAAAAAAACTACATAATTATTGCAAAATTACGAGAAACATTTTGAAGACGAGAGTTTATTTTGGTATCGAATAATTTTCGATAATTTGCATTCGTTCTCGCGCAGCTTTTCTTCAGTATAGTCAGGAAAATTGTCACGATTTTTATATTGCCGCTTTTTTATTCATACAATTATATTAATTTACCGGTTATGACAAATTAGCTTTTCAATTGAAAAATAATTTAACAGTAAACTAATTTCGTCGGCTTATGAGGTAAAAGTCCCGAGCAATAAACGAGTCAAGGTCGATAAGCGGTCGATCTAAAAAAAAAAAAAAAAAAAAAACTACCGTATATCGGTGATTGTTATTCATATTTCACATTTGAACACTTTTATTAATAGATTAAGTTATTAAAATATTAAAATTCTTAATTTCACTAAAAGAAAAAAAAAAATTAGACTGAATTTGCTTTTACCCGAAATGTCAATGTCCTGAAGAAAATCTTCAAAATTTCTCTCACCGATCGGTCTATTTCAAATTAGTCCATACTACCGAAAAATGGGACTCACCTGAAAAATTAATCCTTGCCAAATTTTACAATTTCCTTCATTTCTCATATTCCATCTTCGTCTCTCTTCTTTTTCCAAAATGTTAAATTCTCATTAATGAAACAAAAAAACATGACAAAAAGTTGTAAAATTAGAAAAAATAAAATAATATTGTTGCAATTTTTAGCTGTACGATACGGCCGGGTACCGAAACGTTCAAGAGAACGAGGCCCGGAGGATCAAGTCGCTTCAACGACGACGACAGTTGGCGGTGGAATTCAACAGCTCGCATCCCCAACAAACAATAACAATACCAGTACGAACAACAACAACGTAAACAATAATAACAACAATAACAACAGCAATGCCAACAACAATAATAATAACAACAACAGCAACGCCAACAACAACAACAACAACAGCAGTAGCAACAACAACAACAATAACAACAACAACAATAGCCAAGGACAAAATGTGATACCCCGAGTTCCACCAGCTGCGGTTGTCGAGGCCGATCAATCCGATGCCGATGGCAAACAATTGGCCGTTTACGATGTTATACTTCAAGTTTCACAGGCTCATCATGCACACTGCGGCTTTACGGAAGAATCAACGAGAGGAATTGTCCGAAAACCCATGATAATACCCGTAAGTTTTTTTTTTCTTCTTTTGTATTGATGTAAATTTTGTTTTTGTTTAAATTAAAATAACGATGATCCTCATAACCCCCGCCGAGACTGTGTTTATATTATTGGTAGCTTGTTTGTTTAAATTTTATTGGTGAATTTATTAAATGATGATTAATTAAACAGCCAGCAAGTCCCGAAGATCCGGAAGCTGCCTCGTCAACTGCCGAGACTGTTGAGTCACAAAGAATTTGGCTCTGGCAACAATTTGCAGCGAGGGTCACACCGTCTGTACAGAGGGTCGTTGAATTTGCTAAAAGAGTTCCGGGTTTTTGCGATCTCACCCAGGACGATCAGCTTATACTGATAAAGGTCGGCTTTTTCGAGGTATGGCTAACCCACATTGGAAAAATGACGACCGACAGTTCAATGACCTTTGAGGATGGAACGTACATAACGAGACAACAGATAGAACTCATGTATGAGGTGAGAATAATGATCCGTCTCGCATTATCCTTATTTTATAACAATTTGTACGATCCCGACTCCATACTTCTTTTATTTCACTTAATTTTTTTACTTCATTTTGTTTTTCTGTTTTTTTTTTTTTTTTTTTTTTTTTTCCATATCCCAGCCGGATTTTGTAAGTGGATTAATGCAATTCACGAGTGCCCTGAACGCTCATCAACTCTCGGACGCAGAGCTTGGGCTTTTTAGCGGTGCCGTTTTGCTCAGCGAAAGACCCGGCTTGAATGACGTCAAGGCCGTTCAAAGACTTCAGGATCGTTTATTGGAGGCGCTGAGAATTCAATCAGGTCGAAGTCTCAGCTCAATGGGTGATCCGAATTCACCGGGCATATCGCCAGGTGTTGTTGGAATCGCTCAGAGGATACCCGAATTACGGGCACTCGGTACGAGGCACGCTAATCTGCTCGATTGGTTTCGAAGAAATTGGACAAAACTCAAGCTACCACCTCTCTTTGCTGAGATTTTTGACATTCCCAAGTGCGAGGAAGACCTTCAGTGAACCGGTAATTTTTTTTCTTTCTTCTTTCTTTTTTTTTTTTCACTCAACCCGAACGAATATTCAAAAAGATTGATAAATTCAAATTTCCGCTTGAAGAATTATAAAAATCTTGTTCTTTTGAATAGAATCTCTGAAACCGTTTAATCTCCTCCTGTGCAAAACCATCCAACGAATCTTAGAATCGTGCCAATCATGGATTAATAATTGAAGAATTGTTTGGTCAAGTTTTTCAAAAGTAAATGATTCAATTTCAAAAGTTAAATTAAATCAAGAATTAAATTAGACTGAAATAAATAAATTGCACTATAAATACCCCAGATGATATGATTTATTTAGTTTCTTAATTAAGGAGAATTTTAATCGATTTAGTCTTTTTGGATATGATATTGCGAACGAATGACTGTACTTTGCAATCAAGGAATATTATTGACATTTAAAGATTAATCTTTAAAAAAAAAACGCTACGAAAAAAAAATACTTTTTCATTAATTGCAAAAAACAACTTTATTTTTTTATCAATTTATATGCAATATAAGTTTTTCTATATGACGTAGCCATTCTTTAATACAGCCTTAATGTCCACGAATTTCTCATTTTATAAATGTGCACAAATGCACCAAAAAAATTCTTCATCCTTCACTAATTTGTATATATATATATATATTTTTTGCTTCAGCCATCGTCAAACTGACGAATAATTTGACCATTTAGAACGCTCAGAGTGACACGCAACTGCTTCGTCGCTTTGTGCGTCGATCGTGGTTATTGGAACTCGTTCGTCCGGTTAATTCCGTTCATCCCCCACGCAGCATTGGACCGTGCGAAAACGTCCGGAATCGATAACGCCACGAGCGAGCATTTTACGTCTCGGGAGGGGAAAGAAAAAATAGATGAAAACGTATCACTACTCACCATCAAGATTACACGGCCATACCCATCCAGAACTGTCGTCGGGATATCCTTGATCCTGATTTATCAAATGCATTTCCCCCCCTCTCTTTTTTCTCGATGCTTTGGCTAGAGGAGAAGGACTGGATTAGGATTTTTCTCGAGAATCCTCGGAGATTTCGAGCTACATTTGAGCTTCGACAATCTCCAAAATCGCATTGCGGTTGGGACGAAGAGATCTCGACGAAAAGAGGAAAACGAAGGTACGATTAGTAGCCCTTTTATTTTATTTCTCCATTTCGTTCTCTTCCGAGCGATAGAAACACGTCAAAAAATTCTCTCGTAACGTCTTATATATTCTCGTTCTGCGTGCGAAAAGCTTCTCAAGCAATATTTATTGCTCGTCGATAAAAAAAAAAAAAAGGAAGAAATTATAAGTAGTAAGAAAAAATTAGAATAGTTAATAAGCTACTCACGAAACGATATTGATAACTTTCGCCAGTGAGAAATCGCTCGATCGATCGCAAATATCACACAAAGCACAATACTACGGTCGCAGACTCAAATTGAGCTTGCCTCAAAAGCTCGTCACTCATGTCCACCAGTTCAACTGTCCGACTCAAAGTTCTAAAATAAATTTAGGGCGTGGGTGAACGAGAGAGATAGAGAAAGAGATAGAGGGAGGTAGAAAAAGAGAGTGAGAGAGAGAGAGAGAGAGAGAGAGAGACACACACACAGACACACAGACAGACAGACAGACAGACAGACAGACAGACAGACAGAGACAGAGACAGATCAAGTAAACTTAATGAGAAAGCGATAAATGCGATTACTATTTATGGCGCACGCGTTGACAAAGAGTTCGGTACCTATCAAATAATCCTATAAGTAAAAAAAAATAAGCATAGCTAAATGCAAGTTATGCATGAGCAATGGAGGATTCTCGATTTTCGAGAAAGAAAGAAAGAAAGAAAGAAAAAAACGTGACGAATCTGCACGTGACTTGCGTGTTTCGTTGAGACTAAATAAAAATTAATAAATACAAAAGAAAAAAAAAACAACAACCTTCTTATAGCGTATCTCTTTAGGTGCATGCGCTGCGAATCTCAATCTATGCAATCTATTTTTATTACTCGACGTAGAAAATAGTTAGAAACTATCCTAGAAACGGCCGCCGTATGTACAGGATTTTTCGTGGAATCGATAAAAAAAAAATGCATATAAAAGAGGAATTTGAATTTCGGGGGATGATCCCGATTTTAATTGGTGGAATTGGCGATAGTTGATAGTTTGGACATTTTTAAAACCAACATATCCACTCAAAGAATCCAACATATCGGTTATTTTGGTGCGTCCAGTGCATAAAATTTTTATCGTTATTCATTTTTTCTTTTTCATCAATTTTTCACATTTATTTAAATAATATTAAATCTTCGCTTTAGGATAAATCAAAGGCTGCTATTTCGTTGATATTTCACGGCAGAAGAAAATAAACATGTGCCGTGTCTTTCGTATATGACTCTCCCTTTCTTGAGATAGAGAGAGAGAGAGAGAGACGTTCGTAAAAGATTCCCGCGGGAATGCTGAATCAAGCGCGGACACACTTCTTTAAGCTCTGAACACTAAATGAATAAATAAATAAATAACTAAATAAATAAACTCTCTGACAATGACTAGAAAATAATGCCTATGTTATATATTATCCACGATGGAATTATCATTATTCGAGATTTAGAGAGATTAATGTTGCATAGTGTTGTACTTAATTAACGAATAATACATCATATTGTATATATATATATATATATATACATCTTCGCAATACACAAAAGAAAGAAAGGAAAGAAGAAAACTTTCAATTTTAAGCGCTCACATCAAGTTGTGAATAAACATATCATACCTAACTAATATATTGAACGAGAAGAAAAGGATATTACACTTTAATATAATATTAATATATATATATATATATATATATATATATATATATATATATATATATATATATATATATCTATATATAGATGAATATATTATATACATCATTAAAAAACAAACAAAAAAAAAACAATCGAGCGCAAGTTTAAACTTTGCGAAATCGCGTTTGACCGTGAAATCTATTAAGAAAACTGCTGTGCGTTTACGAGTATTCATGACAAAAGTTTATACATGATATGGATTTGTATATAATAATGATAACGGAATTATCAACGGTTTATCCGAGATGGGCCGTGCACAGTTTATTTATAATTAGTCGTCAACGTCCAGCGTCGCACGTGTGACAAGTAATTCAAAATTTCTAGTCCTGATAATTTGTTTATATTTTCTTTTGTTCGCCGAGCTATTAGGAATTTATCATAACGCGTATTTGAGAGTGTTATTGGAAGAAGAAAAAAAAATCGTTGAAACGGCCAAATACTTCATTAAATAGTAATATAAATTAATATTCTCGTTAAGGGCTGCGAGGAAAAAAAGCTGAAACTCGAAATCATTAGAAAAAATTTCTTGTTTCTACCGATCGAAAAGACTAGATCGCTTGATATGTATGATATAATTCGTCTCATCTTTTTTTTACAACTCGTTTCGTTTTATTTCGCCTTGAGATTTCGGTCATGGTGCTATAGCCATATCCATTAGGATTTTTTTTCGTTATTATTATTATTATTATTATTATTATTATTATTATTAATCATTGTACTGCTATTATCTCCTCTCAATTGACATTTATCATGTGCGTATATATTACACACACACACACACGTTTACCCTCTATATGCAGCAAAAACGTAAATGAGATTTAAAAAAAGTAACAAAAGTAGGAAATGGGCGAGAGGCAAAATATGGTGAATTGTTTTAACGAGAAAAGAAAAAGGTATATATATATATATATATGGATATTCTAGAAATACAATCGATATAATGATAAAGAAAAAAACTACAAACGACTGCTCTATACTGCTAAAGTACAAATGTTTCGTTTAATTAGTTTATAAACGAACTGTTCGTTAGTGTAATTAGATTATTGATTTTTGTTCGTATATATACGTATAAACTCATTGTGTACTTATATTTATTTGTAATTTTAACGAGTCCGCGCGATAAAAGCACTTGACATTTTTTTGTTCCGATACATAATGTGCAATGCAAGTCTCTTGTATCACACATGCATTTTTTTTTTTTTTGTTATTTGCATGGAAAAAAGAACTTGAACAGCTTTTTGCATTTTTTTATTATGGAATTTCCTCTTTGGACTAAGCATACGTTTTATTTCTACTACCCAATTTTCCACTTCCGATGCTTTCTCGTGCACTATTTCTGGATATCGTTGGTACTTAAAGAAAATATAATCTCGACCTCGCTACGAAAATACGGAGCCGGTCGTTTTATTCGTAATCTTTTTGTAAAAAAAGAAAGAAAAATGAAGAAAAAAAATAAGAAGTTGATAATGCGGTGTAATAATGCGACAATCAATCGAACGATGCTGTTAAGAAAAACGCGTTAAAATTCTTTATCGGTTGAGTTATTTAATAATATTTAATGGGCTATTGCACGCTGGCGACGAATTAATGTACGATTTGAAACAAAACAACAAAAAAAGCAAAAAACACAAATGATAGAAATGAAAAAAATCCTGATCGTTTTGTCTCGATCGGCGTTTAAAGTTCGATTTAGAAAATCCTCTATTCTTACAGTCATACACCCTCCAATCGTATTTCGATGAGGATATAAAAGTTAGGTACAATTTAAAACGAGTCTCAATGATTCTTCACATGTAAAATCTGCATACGTCGTATACACGTATTTGAATAATTGTAGGCGCATATTAGCAAAGAAAACATATCGAGAGATTATGTGGAATATATATGTTTTTTTTTGTTTTGTTTTCGTATTAAACACCCCAAAATCTTAATTATAATATTTTGCTAAAGTCTTGTTATGCATTGCGTTTAACGATACACGATAAATCTGTCTGCGTACCTTCCATATTATAGAATGGTTAAGTGTAAAACGAAAACAAAAAAACGAAAAAAAAAAACAAGAGAAAAGTAATGTAGAGATATGAAAAATAATGTCTCTGACTATATTAGCGCCTTTCCAATTGAGTATGTATATGATAAGGAAAAAAATGTACTTTGCACAAACTCATTTCTGGGATAAAGTATTAGGACTGTAAAATCGAATGATTTTCGCCATTTCTTGTATATCTTTTTGATCATGAGATTTGATCGTTGAAAAACCTCGAAGATGCAGGGTTTGAAAGAAAAAAAAAATGGATTTCAAGTGATACTCATTGATCACTTTTTATCGCGGCTCACTCTTTTGCTCACGTATTAAAACATATTCATACCGAAAAAAAAAACATATATACATATGTATATTCCTTACACGTGTGTTTGGGTTCATATCATCTCACATTTTTGTTTGTTTGTTCTATTTCTTTTTAAACATTGCCATTTGCTTTATAAAAGACTATACATGTATATTAATTAATGACGTGAAAAAAATAAAAGAAAAAAAAGGAAAAGAAAAATTGCAATCATACGAGAGCATAATTATGTAAATCGAAGTACTTGGTGCCAATTACAACTAATGTTTAAACTAATCTCTAGGATGTGACAGACCACACGGTATAATATGAGAATGATAATGGGATGAGAATTTATCTACGAGTTGTACAGTATAATGTTCGATCCTTCGGGAGATCTAAAATCCGAAACAGCAATTATACTAGAAAAAAAAAAATCGTTGCCTCCGAGAGGATTGTGTAGCACGGCAATAATAAGCGAAAAAAAAAATAACAGAAAGGCGAAAAAGGAAAAAAAATAACGTTTTCGTAGTAAGCGATCTCTTACACTTTTTATCAGGCCTCTCTCCCATGGTCCGTCTGCACGATATTCTTTCAATGTGATAAAAGAATTGATGAAGGAGAGACATCGTTTTTTGGCATATCATACCTGCGAAATACTTAACGCTATATAAAATAATACCGTAAAATGCCGATACTTATTATTCATATCGTCAGCTATTTTTCTGCCTCTTCTGATTCGATTTTTTTTTTCTTTGTAACAAAATAAACTACGTACGTTCCTGGACCTTATGGTGGAATTTGTCCAATGTAACATGTCACTTTCGATCTCGTCCAATGTTCGTTCCGTTCAAAACGAACAAAAAAATAATAATAATAATAAAAATAAACAAAATTGATCCCAAGAACCCCCAAGAATTTTCAGCTCAGTTTGGCCCGTGGCATATGTTTTTTTTTTTTTTTGCAGTAATAGAGAATTGAATATTTTATATTGTTTCTGGATTTGCCCGCAGTAAAACTTTGACCCTGATATTTAGCGCGAATTGTTCAATTATGCTGCAACAAGTAGAAGGGAACAGCCGATCGATTTTACGATATATATCATTAGTTTATAATTCAAAAGAGGTCGGCGGTGTTGCTACGATTAACATTATTGGCAATGGAGTTTAAGCGAAATTACTGATGATGAATGAAATCATATATATATATATATATATATATATATATATATATATATACACAAACACACACAACCATTCACACAGCGTTTCTTTTTATCATATTATATAACGCGTCAAAAATATTTTCATTGTTATATGAGTTTAGGATTATAAGCAATTACGAATTCGTATCTCTATCATTAAGTTTACTACATTTAAATAATATATTATATGCTCATAATCTGTTTTTGGATTACGCTCTCCTAATGTTTTCCTCCTCCCCGATCTTTCCTGCCTCCCCGTATCCTTGAACGTGCATATACTCATATATCCCTATCGAGAAATGGTGTTGTACTTTTTCATATAAAAGGCATAGCCGAAATAAATAATGGGGTTGGAAGACTTGACGAATTCAATAAAAGTTTTTTTTTTGTTTCGTTTGCTCTTTGCTGAGATTTATTTCACACAAATCCCAAATTCCATGGTGATTTTTACGATGGAGTGAAGAAATAAGACAACAATTTTCTTTTTTTTCTTTTTTTTTTTTTGGGAAAGTTTATTATAAAATATATCATAAGTCGATAATTAAGTACATATTCAACACTACGTACGTAAACTATGTTTTATAACAGCTAAATGTCGCGTACCAAAGTTGCAGTCCGATTTTTAACAATGAACGAACGAGTTTAACACTCGCAATGAAATTCTAAGAGTTGCATTTTGAATTTTTTTTTTATCTTTTATACGATATCGGCAATGACACGAAAATATAAAACAAAATCGGGGGAGGAAAAAATGAAAAAATGCGATAACGGGGTTGCCATTCAGCATTTCTAAATATTATTTACATCACAACCACAAACGTCAATTAAGTCATACGGAGTGCCACTTGCGCATCGATTCAACGGGCGCACAATTGATAAAATCGGTGACCGATATCGAATTATTCATTATTATCATTACTTAACATATTATATATGTAAATTAATCACTCAAACGGCAATGTCTTCTTTCGACCGTAATTTTGTGGGTCTCAACACTTGTAAATTTAGCGCTTAAAAAATTCTATGTTTTTTTTTCTATCTTTCTCGTTGTCGTTTTAATCAGCTCGTGCATGTTTGCATCGAGAATTTGCAAAAACAATTTCGATATTATTTTCTTTGTTTTATTTTTTTTTAATGGCCCCAACGTTTTCAGTCTTACGGTTCAAAAATTTTGTTCTTCATTACATTACGAAGTAATTGAGCATGACTCTTTGAAGTCTGGAATACTTACAGAACGCGCTTGCGTATACTCTGATTTTTTTTTTCGATAACACGGAAAAAAAAAAAAAAAAAAAACACGTCAATTCAGAGTATCATTGAGTATTTTATGTTACGATATACTAACGAAAAATTAAGACAAAAAAAAACGTTCTTATAGAGCTTAGAATATTTACGCCGAGATCGCTATTTCATATGCTAATACAAATCAACGATTGGATTGTTTTTTTTTTCGGCAACAAAATCTAAATTCGTTCTAATCGGCACTCGACAAAACTCAACTAATTCTCGCCGTATTTGTGCCCCTACAATAACGACGAGATGTGAACTGGTTCATTTTTTTTCCGGATTACAACCGTATCGTGATTCTCCAATGTAATATCTTCGGCAGAATCCCAAAACTTCGGTAATCCATAGGAACCAGCCTATTACAACAATGTACATAACAATACAAAAGAAAAATAAAGTCTGCCCAAAATATGGCATACACTTGATTTCCTCGCAAAATCCTGCAAATGTTGAAATACAAAAAGAAAAATCAGAAGAACAAAACGAGCAAAACATCGATCGTTCGTTCTATCTCGAGAAAATGTTTGTAAAAAAAAATCCAGCCACGCAGTTACGTAACTGCGACTTTTCTCTTTTTCGCGTAGACGGCTTTGACGACATTTGTCGTCTCGAGGATAAGCGTATCGAGTATGGCAACGGTAAGCTCATTTTTCACGGCTAATTCGTCATGATGAAATTTCGTCCATTCATCCTCTTCGGCTTGTGCCTCACGTGCCAAAAGCTCATCAACGCGATCACGTCGTTTGCGACTCCAACGCATTACCATATTTTCACGCTGTAACTTTGTCTTGAAACCAAACAAGGTTGCGACCTCTTTGCTCACGTACTCGTTCAATTCTTCGATGGTTTTTGGAATTTTCATCGCTGGTTTCGTCTTTACATTTGGTTTTGTCCAACTTGGCCCGGGTCTCTCGTACTCGGAACGATAAAGCTCAGCGATTGTTTCTTTGCACAGATCAAAGAGAAATGTATTGTAAATTCTTCGATCTTGTTTAGCTATTTCGTTGTTATCCTTGCTGAGCTCGCAAATTTCTGGCGGTGGTTGAAGTGTCGTGATATCTTCGCCGGAATTTTTCGCATTAAATATTAGTACAGTTGCCTTTTCCGTGAAGGCAGTCAATTCCTCCACGTTTGAGGGTACAACAGCAGGTGGCAAGGTCGGCGATACTTGGGGAGTCGCAATTCGTCCACCACCAGGTGGCGTGTATGGCGGTGGTGGCTTGTTTGGTATTTCTCTCACGTAGAACGATACCTCTTCGGCTTCAAGCTTTTTTATCTGAAAGCATCGAACGATTTACGTGAAATTTTCGATATTTTACGATGATTGACGAGAAAAAAAAACGTTTAGAATTAAGACGAAAGACACACGATATGAGAAAATATAATTCTCTCATATGGAATATATATTTATGCAAAATATTGTGCAAAAACAAAAACTGTTTTTATTTTTTTGAATATATATGTGAAATACACCTAAAATAGTTATTTTCTCATCTCAGCGGAAAAGACTCACCTCAAGCTCGATCTGGAGTTGTTCTATCCTGAGTAGTTTTGCCTCGAGTTCAGCGACCTCCAATCCTGGCTGCTCCAGCGAGGCTGAATTACGAATCGAATCATCATCAATAATGGACAAGTGTGACAGAGATTTTTATTATTTTTGTTTGTACAAATAAGCAACACGATTATTTACGTTACTTCAAGGGGGTAGGGGAATTGTCCCCAAAAATGGGGGCAAAAGGGTTTTTAGAAGTTTATGAATTTGAGGTGCTCGCACAGACGTGGACAAGACGGTCAAGATTGACGTATGTAAAGGATTGAAGTTTCAAGGTAGGATTTAATTTTTATAATAATGCTGTGGCGAACGAACGACATTCCATGTAAGTTTTATACACGACTCACTTCTCCTCTTCTAGTCTTGTATTCGGAATAAAATAATGAGGGAATGAATTTTCAAGACTGTGTTGTGATATTACAATATTTGCAAGTCTCTTTCATGTGCACATTATACGATGACTATATAAAATAATTCAAGCATTCATGCGACATTTAATCGAATATAAAGTGAACAGCTCAATGCTCGTTTCATTCCAAGTTTCGTGTTAAAAAAATTACCTTTAGGGTAAATATTATCTCGACTTTGCTATTCTGAAAATAAACAATATACATATGGCTATACCAGGCAATGCTTTGCACCAGAAAAATGACAGCCAGTTATATTTAGATGAGACAAAAAAGAAAAAAACCAAATGAATTTGTGTGTTGTATCCGCATGTATGAATATTAATTCCAATGTACATAATGTAGCAATAATGTACAAGTTGAGTATGATCATGTTTAAGCCAAAAGCCAACACAATCACACCGCATTGCTCTCAGCCATGATTTACAATTGGCAATTACAAAATATTGCAAGCGAATAATATTTTCTCGAGTCTTTGTTATTGCGTAGCTAAATTACATTTGAGCAGTGTTAAAAATTATGAAAACGTATAATCTCGTAAATCGAGTAAAATTTAAAAAATTCTTTGTACAAATTATTTTCAAAGGGAAACTGGTCCGATTACGATGAGACTGGATTAAATAGCGTTTATATAATTCAGATAAACAAATATATATATATATAACGAACAATCAGCAGAGAAATTGCTTAGTTTATTCCGAGAAGCCCCATTCGAGCGCAATTCGTGAAGAAAATGTGATTTTTAGTATTTGTCCAATCTTGTGAATCTTTTTTAGTTTGTTGCAAAATTCACTTTGAATAATCTGCTCGATAATGACGATAATATTTATTTAACTAAAATTAAAGAGACTTAAAAAATTCACGGAACCTCATTCAGATGATAAAACGTGACTTTTGAAAATCGAATTCAGTTTACGGATAAAACTGTATAACAAAAAATGCTTTTACCGTTATTAATGTTTTCTCTATCGAGATATTTTTCAATCCAGACCCACCATTACTGACAGTCGTAATATTTCAAGATGACGATTTTTTTCTTTTTAAAGATTAAAAAAAAAAAACATTCCATTAACTCAACCATTTCAATGTGAAAAAATTCCCAAATATTTATTTTTATTCCTCAGCTGACTGTGAGTGCACCCACATCATTGATAGACGACAGAAAATCTTCTCTCTCAATTATCAATTAAAGTGATAACGATTAATAAAAACCCAAACATTAATTCCCGCTTTTCCTTGCCCATATTCAAACCACTGACATAAATACGTACACAGCATAATAAAATAGCTCAAATTCATTTTTTCAATGTTTTTGAGAAAAAAAGACAAGAAAAATTAAAAATACCTTTTAATTTATCAATCATTGCTTCTATGTCCTTTTCCGAGGTGGCAATTGTCGATGCTACGGGAAATTCGACATTACCATCGCTCGACTGTTTCATGGAATCTCCAATGCTGAGTAAATCATCATCAAGAGCATCAATATCGAGCCTCGACTCATTTGGATCCCGGGGCGAGTCCATCTCAATCTCAGAAACTCCTCTGGGCGTATCAGCTCCCTCGGTTGACTCGGACGAGCCATCAATTTCCTGTTTACGGAAAATTTCATCCTGCTGATCCTTCAGAGAATTTTTTTCTCTCACATCGTCATCTCCGAACGGCTCTTCGTCACGATTCGATTTATCGTCTCGCGAGACGATCTCAATTTCCACCGATTTAATATCATCCGCAATTGCACCAATCGCTCGTCCTGCAATTTCCTCATTCAACGGTGGGACTCTTTTATTTGTAAATCCTGGCGATACGCTGCCAAAAACTTGAACGGATATTTGCACATCGTTTAAATGTTGATCTTTCGTAATGTCCGTTCGACCGTATGATTTTTGCGAAATTTCATCTAATATCCTTAGTACATCCTCAGATTTTTGTGTCGACTCGTATTTTTCAGGAATTTTACAATTTTTCGACAAACTTCTCGATCTCTGAGATTCTGATCTGTCGAGAATTTCGGAAACTTCGAGACTCTCTTCGGAGATATCTTCGTACTCTGGATCTCGGAGAATTTCAAAATTTTTTTCGGGCAATTTGAGAATCATTTCTGGAATTACAGGAAATTTGGCATCTTCTCCAATTATTCGTTCCTCGTCAGCTTGTAGAAGACTTTTCGTCTCTTGTTGAATTTCTTCAGGGAATCCATCTTTGGCTATTTCCACGCTCACGGGCGACACAATTTTCGAAATTTCCTGATCAACCTCACTCGCAATTATCTCGAAAAGACGATGCCCAATTTCTGGAGTTTTTTGATCCAATTTTTCCGTCTCAAAACTCAATATGTTGCTTGGAAGTGCCGACTCGTTCGTAGACTCTGATGGAACTGTTGATTTAACGACATCCGGACTATGGTGGTCCAACTTT
This sequence comes from Dyspetes luteomarginatus, assembly GCA_963669185.1. Taxonomy (NCBI): domain Eukaryota; kingdom Metazoa; phylum Arthropoda; class Insecta; order Hymenoptera; family Ichneumonidae; genus Dyspetes; species Dyspetes luteomarginatus. The sequence goes on along the minus strand of OY769903.1, from coordinate 10,820,798 downwards.
TCCGTCTCAAAACACGAGACTTTGCTAACAAGTGCAGACTCACTCGTAGGTTCTGATAATATTTTGGACTCAACGACTTCCGGTGCTGATTCCCGATTTCCTTCGCTTCCGTTCTTTCTCCGTCTCGCTATGTTACGTTCTACACCCTGAAGAATCTCTGTAAGTTTTTGTAGCACAGGCTCGACCTCGGCTGTTAAATTGAGATCCGAGGGACGTGGAATTATTCTATCGCTCTCACAAGCGACAATTGGAACGTTATTTGAGTTTGCAACAACAGCCTCTGGATCATTCTCGGTTGCGATTGTTATTTCCGGTATTTGTTGTCGATACGAGGCCTCAGTTTGTTTGCTCTCACGAGCTATTATATCAAGTATATCGTCGAGCTCGTCAGTTTGCATCGAATCCGTTCTTGTGATATTAATCATCGAGTCCTCAAATTTGTAGCCAATATTGGTCGATTCACCCTTGGGAATAAACATGGAAACATCTTCCATGTCGCAAGTTAAATTTTCCATTTCTCTTTTATCATCAGGACTCTCGTGCTCTTGCGGTTCTTCGTTAAATTTCCCAACTGACAATTCCGAATTATCGATCGAAATTCTCTCCTCGGGCTGAGCTGATTTTTCAAACTGATCAACGATCTCGTGGAGTTTTTCGGGCACTTGGAACGAATCGGATATCGTCCAATCATTGTCCACGGAAGCTTTGCCAATTGATATTCCATCATTTTCACGAGATTCTTCGTTATTTTCATTAACAGAATTTTCCAACGACGATTCGTTTGATCGTTTATCTTCTTCGTGTTTATCCTGCTCGATAGTCTCGCTGGATTTTCTAGATAACAGTGAAGTCTCGTTGTACAAAATATCATCGTGCTGGGAAGCGGAAAATTCTTCGGCTATACTCTCGGATTCATCCTCTTCCAATGATTTCGCAATCTCATCGGGAATATTTGAATTATCGATAATTTCATCAGTATCCTGTATTCCATCTTCTATGCTTAATTTTACGGAATTTTCAACCTCACATTCTTGTCCAGATTTGTCCTGAGTTGCGTATTTCGTTTCGAGTAAAATTGTAGCTTGAATCTCGTCAACTTTCTCATTTTCTTTATGATCTTTGTGAGATTCAGTATCGATGATTTCCAAAAATTGATTCTCATTATCAAACTGCAAGATTGGCATTTCGAAAGTATCTTCACGGGGTTCGAGATAATCTTCAGGACTGTACAAAATTTCGGACGAATCAGCTGCTAGGTCAATATTTCGTTTGCTCTTGACCCTTTTCAATATGCTTTTTGAGATTGATTTTATGTCACCCTCCAATGAATTTAAATCTTGCGAAAGTGCCTCGTTCTCCTCGTGCATGTTAATCATACTTTTTTCAAGCGCTAAGCCGCTTAAATTTAATTCAATACTGGGAGACTTGACGCGTTCGGATATTATGGATTTTTCTATCACATTGAGAATCTCCTTGCTTCGAGCTTCAAAATCAATTTCCTCGCTTGGCCTCATCTCGGAGGATTCTCCATCGGGCATTATTGCCGAAATAACTTCGGTAACTTCGTTATTTAATTCCTCTTGAGATTTTGAGCCCTCGGACGATTGAGATTTTTCCAGTAATCCTTGAATTTCCGACTGTTCGGCTATAAAATCGTTCGATTGAACGGAAATTGGTCGTTCAAGATCCTCCCCTGCGATGAAAAATTCCTCAATAATTTCCGAATGTACGGACTTTGACAATTCTTCGGAAATATCTCTCGAGGTACTTTTAGCGCTACTGTCGACAATCGTGACAATGTCATCTTGTTCGATAACAAGCGACGAGCCTGATTTCAATTTTTCATCGGATTTCTTGCTAAAGTGAGACATCATCTCCGAGAGGGCTTTGAGATCATTCTCTAAAGTGCTGATATCGTCGTTTAAATTTTTATTTGTTAGTTGCAACGATTCCAATTTTTGTGAAAATAATTTTGAGTTTCCATCAGTACCGGAAGTTTGTACGGCTGTGGAAATTTCACCCGACTCCGTGGCCACGGAGACGTTAGTCTCATTGGGAATCGTGTCTGGTTCGTCCATTGCCAAAGTTGCCGGGATATTTTGCAAACTCGTTGCATCCTCAATGCTCTCTTGAGATTTCGACGCAATATGCGATTCACGATCGCTCGATGCCTCGGATAGTTTTTCCGTATTTCCATGAGAAAATATTTTCGCCTCTTCCAAAACGGACTCAGCACTATGATTCGTTCGCGCACTCGAGAGCCTTGAGATTCGAGAATTTTTATTATCGCGCAAACTTGACGATTTGCAACTGCTTTCTCTGCTGCTCTCATGATTATCCATCGTGTCGACATTTCTGTCAGTTTCTTCGCGCAAGTTCTTTGAAAATATAAGATCCGACTCTGATCTCGATCTGAGAAGGTCACTGCTCTTGTAAATCTCTTGAATACGTTTTATGGGAATTTCAGGTACTTTAAAGTCCGAGACTGATTTCGATTCTATCGCAAGCTTGTCGCTCTCCTTTATCGAGCCTTTTTGTGTTTCTAATTTCATGCGCATCTCATGAATCGTCGTATCGTATTTCTGTATTACAAAAAAAAAAGACGATCATATTTATGTTGAGAATGGATTAAATAATTGAACATTTTAAATTTGTTCGGTGAGACTTTTACCTTGATTTGATTAAGCAAATTTGCTTCTAGAGCTTTCAGCCTCTGTTTAGCTTGTCTCCTGGCTTCCCTCTTCAGTTTGGACATCTCGACTCGTCGTTCAGCCAATTTCTCCGCCAATAGTTCGACCCGTCCCTCCACGTCGCTCGTATCGGATGACATAGTCGTGTCTACAGAGAAAAAACAAAATATCAGTAAGTTGTCAAATTTTCACTTTTTTATGAAATATACCGTAAAATTATCTTTAATTTTTTTTGTTTTGTTTTGTTTTGTTTTTTTTTTTTTGACAAAACAAATATACCATGATAGGGAAGAACATTTGCTGTGGTGCTGACAAGTTTGAAAGCAGCCTGCTCCATGCGCGCTACTCGACTCTCTTCAAGTTTAAGTTTTGTGTGCCAAGCGATCCAGTCCTCGACGCAATTTCTGCGTGTTGTGAGTGCAGCTTCCCGGTCATTCAGAGCTCTGTCATTGATATGAAATTATATTATTTTTTTGTTTTTAATAATCAACACACACCAAGTGGTCCAAATATCGCTCACAAAAGAGTCCAGAAAAGAAAATGACGTTTGAATGAAAAAAAAAAAAAAAAATTGATCACTGTATAACAATTTGTACGATTAGCTGCAAATTTCTCGATGCACTGGGCAAATCGTGAACGACCTGTGGTTGCAAGAGAAGCTACCGTCGAGCATCTATTTTTACAATGGTACGCTCGATCGCGAATACACATATTCAGTTTATAATTAGAACTCTCACGGCAACACCGGGATAATTCTGTCGTCGATAGTCTTCTTTTTTTCGTCTTTCTTCTTCCAACTCAAATGCGAACGAGAAATGATAAACGGAAATTGATCATTAACGAATATGACATAGGATACTCACTGTTCGAGCTTCTTTGAAGTTTTGAATCGATGATCCTGAGCTCTAATAACGACAGATCGTGAATAGCTCTTTTCACTGTCTCCTGAGCTATGTCGTGAAATAGTGAATGTACTGACTTGCGATCTCGTCGATATATTTCCCAAATTGTGGACATCACCGTCATCCCTTCGTGAATCATTTTCACGATTTTCCGAGCTTTCGATCATGTTCCTCGTTAATATATTCTCCTTAGTCTCATGCTCACTTGCAATGTCACGTAAAAGTTTGTAATTTTTGTCTTTCACCGCTCTCGAGTGTTTGACCAGAGCTTGAAGTGAATTTTGGCTCTCGTTCAAATCGAGCTCTTCCAGAATCGAGCTTTGATAATTATCATCCGGCGTTGACGAGTCTTTCTCAGCTTTCGTTCGTTTATTTCCAGATTTTCCAATATCCTCGCTATTGTTACTCTTCGATCGTAAAATATTTTCCGTCAGGATATTTGATGTTGATTTGCCTTTTATGCTTTTAGCTCCTTTTCGCTTGCTGGTCCATTTAGCCTCGTGAGGATATTGCGATTTTTTTGTTCCTTCTCTCTCGGGTGGAATAATTTTATCTCCTTTTTTCGAGCCTTTATAATTCATCAGACGAGATTCCTCCATGACCTGAGAGGCTCTTGATTTTCGTGAATTTATCGAGTCAGCTTCGCCCTGAACAGTCTCAATGATGACGGATTCCTTTTCCTTGGTGGGTGCAGAAATATGAGCATTGCCATCAAAATTCTGTATTTTCGATTTCTTTGATAATTCCTCAACAAGCGTATCCGACTCGGACTTGACGTTTTCCGAATTGTCAACATTTGGCAAAGGTATTTTGGGAATCTCGCTCGTCTCTACGATTTTACCGTGACTCAGAGGGATCGTTTGTTTCTGTCTGATCAAATAATTCGACTTTAGATTTGGCATCTTCTCCTCGAACTTTCGTGCTTTTGATTCCAATTTTTGTGGCGAATCGAAGCTCCTCGTAAATTCGTTCAATTGATCGAGATTGTTCAACGAATTGCTCGATGTCCCGAGAACGCTCAAATATTTTCGACTTTTCATCGTATCAATTTTCTCAGGTGCCGAATTCTCCAAATCGGACTTTAAAGACTTTCCCTCCAATCTGTGCGAGCTATCGGACAACTGAAGTAGTTTCAAGTCAATTTGCGAACGATCAAGCTGCGATTTATCAGAATCAACGAGAGAACTCATCGAGCTGTTGCTCCTTATGTCGTAGCCCTTCATAGGTCCGGACAATCTTCTTGGTGATTGACAATCAGCGCTTCTCTTCAATTTCGTCAGTATATTCTTCGTCGACATTTGTGGATTGAACATGTTGCGTTGCTTCTGTAGCATCAATTTTCTCTCTTGACTGGCAATTTTGTGAAGTTCCTTTAGACGATTCATCTCATCCTTTTCCTGCTGAAGTTTCAACAGCAAAGCTCTTTGCTTCTTCTTGACTGAGCTTATTCTACTATCTTGTCCAGTATCACGAAGTGCACGCTTTTGTTCCTCAAGCTTGACCAATTTTTTCGTACGATCATTCAGAGTTTTTTCCCTCGATTTAAACAACATCTCAATTTTGTCATACATAAGTTTTTCATCCTTGATCAATTGTGCCATTTCAAGATCTAAATATTTATTGAAAGAGCACGTAACGTCTCTCGTTGAAATACTTATTTCCGTGCCGGTCTCAGTTTTTATTGACGAAGTTGTCTCGTGTAAACTTATCTCTGACATTGTTCGCATTTTGCTCGGCAATGACATATCCTCGATGTGATCAAGATCCTCAAATTGATCGAGAGATCCTAACGAGAGCTCGGGTATGTCACACTTGACAAAATCACCGCGCTCGTACGTTATTCCAGGATATTGTTTGAGCCTATTAGCTACAATATGACGAGCGATTCTCGTGTCTGTTTGTGTAGCTATATCGTTCGCTGTTTGAGTCTGTACTTCCGCTACTTTAACATCCGGTTTCGCATCTCTAATTTCTGCCTCTGATCTGACATGGAGTTTTCTCGAATTCATCTCAAATTCTTCTCTCAAATGGGGCAATTTTGTTGCCTCGTTTCCCCCAGTGTTTGTACCACTTTTAGCCTCATCCTCGAAGGATCTGCCACGCGAAATTTCCTCGGAAATTGGTAATTTCGAAGTAATCGGATCTACAGAGTCTCGCTCAGCTTGCATCGCCGTTAGATGTTTCTTCATCTCCTCGTTGACGAATTTTTGCTTTTCCAAGAGTTGTTTTCCCCTGTCGTGTTTTACCGTGTAAAGACACTTTTCCACATCCATCACCTGACGCAGCGACTCGTTGTACGAGTCAAAAAGATGCAATTCAGCTTGAAATTGCATGTGCAACGCGGTCGGATGTACCATTGGTGCAGTTTTGATATTTTGCATGCTCTCGCTCGTTCTGGATGGTTTGTGCTTTGGAGTTTTCAGTTCCATTTCCGGTTCACTCTCGTTTATCAACGATTTTCGTCTTCTTGAGCGCAGAGTCAAATTTATGTCAGGTGTGACGAGATCGCAAAATTCTTCCTGCTGTGAATAACTATTGTCGCGAAAGGAAATTCTCATAGGATCGATAATGATGTCACCGGAAGATCCTTCGTTGAGACTTTGAGATTCGGCGTTTTCTTGCAAATCGCTGACATCGAAAATTTTGCTTTTCGATTGTTGTGAGGATTCCGTGCATAGGCTGTGATTTTTAGTGCTATTTGAGTCCGAAGGATCAATACCCTCCAAAATCTCACTCGCGCTACTGCCAGGTCTAACTTGGCATTTACTCGTTGAGGCTTTCGTTCTATCGGAGATTCTCTTGAGCTGCTCTTTGCCAGAAATTTCATTTGATTTTTGCTGCATCAGCTGTAACGAAGATCTCGCTAGGGTTTTTGGAGCTTTGGTGTCAATTGCTGATTTCTGTTTTTGCTCCTCAATCTGTCTCAGAGCATTAAGAATTTGATAATCGTCGTTGTATTTCAATAGAGATACATCCGTATCCGTTCCACCCCGAGAATTTTCTCTGCAAGTATTTTTTTCATATACTTTGGAACTTCGATCGGTTACCGATTCGCTGCTAAATGTACGACCTCGTGTCTCGAGCGATCTTTCGCGGGAAATTTTCGTTGTGTGTATACTCGTCGAGCGAATTCTTTTCTCGTCGTCCTTCTTTGCTGTCGATATTGCAAAATTTTTGCTCTTTGGTTTTTTTGAGGTAAATTCAGTATCTTTCGGCAAATGGGATGAAGAACGGTCGTTCTTTGAACGTTTTGAATCTGCCACGTCCTTGCGTGATACGTGCTTTGGATTTTTTCCTCTCTTTGTGCATTCTTGAGAAATTTCATCTATCTTAAGAACACCAGAGTCATCTTTCCTCATTCTCTTTATTCTGTTCTCCTTCTCACGTGAATTGTCTCTCGTGTGTTCTTTTTGTTTTATCAGACTTGGTGAAATCGATAAATCGGGTACTCTTAGGGGTTCAATATCATCGCTCGATATCAACGAGTGTCCTTCGGACAGAGAAAAGTCCAATTTTCTGTGCACCCTTTCCATACTTTTTGGCATTTTTTCTAATTTCTGTGATGCCGATGTCATTGTAATTTTCAGTGATGTTACATCTCGTAAATTCTGTGTATCCTTTGGCGAATAGTCGAGAGTTTTTGGTGAAATTTTAACATCAGGAACCTTCAAAGGCTTGACAAAATTCATCTCTTGAACTGTCTGATACAAGCTCTCTTTAGGAACCGGGTCAATTGTTTTTATATGGACATTTAATGGCTCGAACGTTTTAGCATTAATCGAATTGTATGCTGTTTTTGATGTCTCATTGTACGCAGCTAGAGCCAATTTTCGTTTCACCGCCGTTATGAAGGTAAATGGATATGGTTGGACGGGTTGATGAATCAAAAAAGATTCGATCTTTTTTGGGTCAGAAGCTACAGAAGGATCGACGATATTGCCCAATATTGGTTGACTCGCGCATTGTTGATCCTGTGGTATCAACTGCACGTATTGGTGATTTTGTAGTATCTGAAATGTGATAACATTCACGAAGTTGTAGGACAAAGGCACAATTTGATTTTAAGGTAATGTGAAACTACGATGAAATATTTCTCGAATCACTTTTTCAAAATTTCAACACATCTATGAAAAAAAAAAATGGTGGAAATTGAAACTTGAAAATTGATGCCTCAATTTTTCACCCCATCCTCTATGAGCTCTATGGGCTGGCTCACTATGATTTTCTAAATTTGTTTCAATTTGTACTATTTTTCCCTTCATTTCCGCTAGTCTATTTGTATGAATACGATCGTTATTCTTAATGTTTTTATATTAAAAACTCGAATTTAGCTGGAGGGGGGTTACAGTGTTTGAAAAATTGACAATTGTATAAAATCTGAATGATTCGATCAATTCTTTTCAAATTCAATATTAAAAATTGTTGAACGTAAATTTAATGGTAAATATAAACCAAAAAGGTACTAATAAATAAGGTGGAAAAATGTACAGACTATTTTTTTTCTTCTTTTTCTTTCCAAGTGGAAATAAAAATTCCTCCATAAGGAAGCAAAATGTACTATAGTTTTTCTCACAATCCATGCGTTTCCATATTTCCTTACACAAACTTTAGTGTGAATAATAAGGGCAGACTATTAAAAAATATTTAATAATAGCTCACGATGTTTCATTTTGACACAATCTTAGAAGGAAAATGGTGCAAATAAAGGTAAAATTTCATCAAAATTTTATTATAAAATATTTTGATAAACATATTACGGTCATTCTATAACAAAATAATTAATTTTTTTCCAATAGTTAACAAGCTATACTTTTTCAGTTTTTAAGAATTTACATTTATAGTATTTGTTCCAATGCAATTAAAAATGCCTCATTTTATTTATTGACGAATTCTGCATAAATTAATTGGTGGAAATGTTTAAAAATATTATTTTTTCACGAACTGTTATTCCTTAAATCATATATCTAAAGGAAAAATATAAAGAAACAAATGGAATGATTTATTATCAATTGTCACAAACTGCACGTATTGATGAGTTTTTTTCTTTTTTCAATATTCAATAATCAAACAATCTGAATCGAATCTGTACTCAACATAACTTTTCTTTTGAAAACTGGTGCAAATTAATTTGGTAGAAAATATAGATTATTGACCAAAAATCGTAAAATATTTTAAGTTTTTTTTTTCAACTTACCCCACCAGATTTTTCAACACGTTCAGCGATGATTTCAGGGTCAGAGAAAAAAACATACTTCTGCTTTAGTTGAACCTCTTCTCTGCTAGCACTGCCCTTCATATTCGCATTTCGCGTGTCGCTAATCGGCGTTGCCAGGTAATGCCATTCTCATATCACACGCAAACTTGACAAATCGTACATCAAGATTAGATATAAAATGATTGCCGATGGAATGCTCTCTGAGGAACATTATTGAAGGACGCTTATTGTTTGTCCCCCGTATTAACAAGCAAAGTTCAAAATTCGTGTTCGAAAATCGATAGTCACTTTTTTTCTTTTCGTTTGGACTTGTCGAATATTTTGTCGTTTCGTATTATTCCGTTTAATGAAGTAAAAAACGATAATTCCAAAATACACGCTCTCTTATTAATCAAGGTTTGCAAATTTTCAGGAGACGCAGGTACAACACAAAATCGTCGCGAACCGATCGCGAAAATTCTTTAATAGCGGGGGCTATGAAAAATCCGTTATAAACGATAACCTACATTACGATAAAACATTAATTGAATTTAAAAACAACATCTGATCACAAATTTTGCAAGGCATCTCGATATATTTTTTTAATTATCAATTAATACCACTAAAAACAACACTTCCCCACGTATATGACGGCATGACACTTGACCAAGAATTTGTGTTCGACTTGCGGACAACCCCAGTCGGCAAATCGTGTACATATAACCGTCGTTTGGTTCGTTTGTAAACGACAGGCCACTGAGGATGGAATGCATTAAAGACAGCTAGCCTCATCGATATTTTCGTTTCACATTACTGGAGGGCGCCAGAGAGCGCGGCAATTACAGCTCTCTGTTTTACCGATACGTATTTCATGCCAATAGGGGGCTGTACTAGTTCAGAAGCTTGATAAAACAGAACGCTGTTAATATCTTCGCCATCACTTGCACAAATGTTGTATGAATGACACTCATTTACTATTTTATCCTCAACGTTGAGAATTGTACCGTCAGAGTCGATCACTTTTGCGACTTGTGACTTGTCGATTATTCTGGTACTGAACGCATTTTTTATTCCTCTCCTGAAATAATCACGTTTCTTCTGCGGATGAACGATTTTTTTCACAATCCTCCATTATCCGTAAAAACAGAAGAATGTTTGGATCAGGTTCAGCTCCGATCGTGGTTTTAAGTGAGTTGAAACTAGAAATATCGCCGTTCATTTATTTCACCATCGTCTTCTCTATCGAATATTCACGAAAGTCCATCAAGGATTAACATTCACGCCATGCCTTTTCCATTGATAATTGCAGGCCAAAATACGAAGCGTGATTCTGGCAAGAAGGTCCAGAAGGAAAATATTCAAGCGGGCAAGGTGAGTCAAAGCTTTTCATGGACTCTTTTCACAAACTTCTCCTTATATGGAATTCAACCGGCGGCACGCCCACGTGCACGCGACACGCGCGACTACATTAGACGCTGCACACTTTATATACACACACACAGGGCACAAACACATCTGGAGAAAACATTCTGTTTCGTACTTACTGATAAAAAATGGTGCAAACTTGGACATTGCTTTCTCGTAATTTCCTCCCATGAAAAAAAGCCCCCGCTGCGGTAAAGTGACTTTCCTAACATCAGTTTTATCCTAAAAGGAACGTTTGAAATGGAAAACCAGGGAGCCATGTCCATGATTTTATTTGCACCTTTTCCCCTCTCCTTTTATCTAGATAGCCTGATGATGAGATTTCCTTTAGTTTTTATGTTATTGAGATTTTTCATACTATTTATTTATATTTATTTGATTTTTAGATTTGATAAAAACAAACTTTTACAGTTAATCTTTGTGAAATTGGGTATCAACCATTTTCACATGTGAGTTTATTTTTTAAAAAAGTTTCATCGGTGGATCTCAAAGCTAATTGGAGGTCAAAGTGTTACATCAATTTTTTCAGAACTTTCAATATTTTATGAAATCAATGGCCGTTTATTAATTTTTGTGAAATTCAATAGAAAATACCATACTATTAAATTGCCATGAGAATACAAGTGGCGATACTTATGTCACGATATGGTGGCCTCAAACAATATCAATCAGTATATCTATATGTTATTTTCACGGCCATATATATGTATACCAAGCAATACATCCAGATTCTGTGGCTTGTTGCGAAAAATCATCTCGCAGAACTTGAGTTGGCAATAGCTGCAAAATGATCATTTTTTGAAAAATTCTAAATTACAAAATCTGTAATTCTTGAGTTATTTTTACGAAAATTGTAGTAAACTCGAAGTCCGCGTTCTACTCGTGTGCAAGATTTGAATAAGATACCTCGACGTGTTCTTGCGATTTCGTTGTTTGAATATTGCAATGCCAGGACATAAACCAATGTCCACACATTTTTTTCTAAATGGGATTTTCCGGATATAAGAAACATATTAAGCATTCCCACATAAAAACTGGAAGGATGTTTCTTTAAATAAAAACAAATCTTTCTTTTGGAAGCAGCAAATAAATGGATATTGAAGTCTCATTATTTTTCCCCATTCACAAATCTACCTCTAACAGACAAAAATTGTCTCAATTTCGGCCTGATCATAGACCACATCTGAATCTTTGAAGGAGGGAAATTTATGACACAGTCCTATGACCTTTTGCTCCCTCTTTTTTAGCCAAATAGTTCAAGATTTTCTTAACCTCGAATCTCTTTCTTATTTCACTGGTACTTGCAGAAAATTGTGAATTCTAACATTGAAGTTTCCGATAAACCCGAAAAAGTATCAAACGAAAAGAGCTTGAAATTTTTTACAAATGCAGTGTATGTACACATATAATTCATAATATCGAATAAACGATGGAACAAATAAATTGGAACAATTTCAAAGTAACAAGAAGACACCTTTTTCTAGATACAGAATTAAACTTTTCGTACACTCGATACCCTTCAATTATTAAATTAAAAAAAAATAAACTTAAAATTTTAAGGCTATCGCCGATGTCATCAGAACATGTCTGGGACCCCAAGCAATGTTGAAAATGTTGATGGACCCAATGGGTGGAATTGTCATGACGAACGACGGCAATGCGATTCTCAGGGAGATCACCGTTCAGCATCCAGCTGGCAAATCCATGATTGAAATTGCCAGAACCCAGGATGAGGAAGTTGGAGATGGGACAACTTCGGTGATTGTACTTGCTGGCGAGATACTCGCGAGTGCTGAGCCCTTTTTGGAACAAGGCATGCATCCCACCGTGATAATCCGTGCATACAGACAGGCTCTCGAGGACATGATAGAAATTCTCAACGACAAGTTGAGTCTCGAGTTGGATCGTACGGACAAAAAAAAATTGAAAGAGGTCGTACAATCGTGTGTCGGTACGAAATTCATCGGTCGTTGGTCCGAGCTCGCTTGTGACATTGCCCTTGACGCGGTACACACGGTAATGTTGGAGGAAAATGGACGTCGGGAGATTGACATAAAGCGTTATGCAAAAGTTGAGAAAATTCCGGGTGGTAGTATCGAGGATAGTTCCGTACTCAAGGGTGTTATGGTCAACAAGGACGTGACTCATCCAAAAATGCGACGTTACATAAAAAATCCTAGAATCGTACTTTTGGATTGTAATCTCGAGTACAAAAAGGGTGAATCACAGACCAATGTTGAGATTCTCAAGGAAACGGATTTTTCACGAATGCTCGAACTTGAGGAGGAATACGTAAAGAAAATTTGCGAAGACATCATTGCCATTAAGCCCGATGTTATTTTTACGGAAAAGGGTGTTTCTGATCTGGCTCAGCATTATTTGCTCAAAGCTGGCATCTCGGCAATTCGCAGAGTTCGCAAATCTGACAATAACAGAATTGCCAGAGCTTGTGGAGCTACAATCGGTAATCGCACGGAGGAATTGCGCGAGGATGATGTTGGCACAGGTGCCGGTCTCTTTGAGATCAAGAAACTAGGCGATGAGTATTTTTGCTTCATAACCGAGTGCAAGGATCCAAAAGCTTGCACAATTATTTTGCGTGGCGCCAGCAAGGACGTTCTCAATGAGACCGAGAGAAATTTGCAGGATGCACTTCATGTTGCTCGTAATCTATTAATTGAGCCAAAACTCGTGCCAGGTACACCATTTAAAAAAAAATTATCCTCAATAAGCTTGTAGTTTTTTATTTATTTTTATTCAGCATCAAATCTTACACTATTTCTCAAGATCATTGTATCAATTGCAAAACTCACAAAGGATATTAACAATTGTTTTTATTGAGAGCAAAAAAGTTAATTTTGTTAAAAAAATTCAAGCGACTGTTGATGTTTAGTGCGAAAAGTTTGTTGTATTAATCTTAAAGTGATTAGGGATGCGCAAGCCCTTTTACCAATTACATTTAGTAGCGAAAATCGGAGGGAAATTGAAAATAATGATATTTTTACAGGTGGCGGAGCTGTGGAGATGGCAGTTGCGAGACAATTGAACGAGAAAGCTTCCACTATCGCTGGAATCGAGCAATGGCCTTACAAAGCAATAGCTCAGGCTCTCGACATAATTCCCCGTACATTGGCGCAAAATTGCGGCGCAAATATAATTCGCACGTTAACGGCGCTTCGTGCAAAGCACGCTGGTGGTGGAACAACATGGGGTATCGATGGTGAGACTGGTCTCTTAGTTGACATGAAGGAACGCGGTATTTGGGAGCCTCTGAGCGTTAAAATGCAAGTATACAAGACAGCTATAGAAACGGCAATTCTTCTTCTGCGAATCGACGACATTGTCTCCGGCACAAAGAAGAAGGGCTCCGAGAACGAGCAGGCCCAACCGAGCCAACCAACTGAAGAATCGATGAAGGAGTAACACGATTACGTTCAATTATTCCATTAAGATGTCTCGCTTTGTACTTGTTACACTTTCATTAGCATCTTTTATTCATCGATATTAATTATTGCGACTTGTTTCGCCATTATGTATTCGCCAGTTCTTTATCGTTCCACGAGATTGCGCATTTTTATTACAAAAATAAAATATCATTCACAGAAATTCCATACCTCAATTGTAAAGCTGCAATTCCATACCTAAAACTGTGACATGTTCGAAAATTTAGTCGAACGAAAAATATTCAATTAGCAAAGTGTTTGCACAAAAGGAAACAGCAAATTTTCTCAATCCATTTCCTTTGATCCTTCAGAGCCATCTAACGGCCAACATGACAATTTTGGATCGTGCACAGTGTTTGTGAATTGGGCAAAATACATATATACAAGAATATCTGCGTGTGTGGGACACACGACTATCAAGATTCCCGCTTGAGTGAAAGGCCAGAGGATGATTTTCCATGTATAGTTTTGCTTCCCACGCATTTAATATAGCCCGAGAAAACCTGATTTTACAAAAAGATCCATTGAGAGAAGTAGGTATTGCGTATGAAACCTGCTCAGGGTCAGTCGATTCTATTTTCCTAACGAGTAGGAGCACTTTTTTTTTTCGTTTACTTTGGCTCCGTAAGTGTACGGGGAATGTATATAGTAATTGTAAAGCGACCTATCGCTAATTGCTCATTGTCCATTATGAGTAAATTAGGGTAATCGAATAGCGAGTGAGCTCTCTTGTTTGTGTTCAGAAAAAGATAAGAGGAATATAAAGCGAGACAAGAGAGCTGTGTGTGCGTTTATTCGCCTGGGGAAAAAAAAAACAAGGTGGCGTCGCATATATTGATTGTGTGCGCTAGGCCGCGGAGTTTACACAGCGTCCTCTTGCACGTGTGTGCGTGAGCTCGAGCGCGTAATATATATAGATATAGAGACATAGTGTTTTGCTTATATCGATGGTGGTAGAGTGGCCGGCGTGGTAAAGCGGCCGACAAATGTCACGATTTTCATAACGGTTTTTTCTAGATATTTAGACACCGGCTCGTGTATATACGTTAACGACACACCAAGCTCAGCGATGAGCGAGAGATGATGCCGGGTACCTCTCGCCATTTGGGAACTTCCAACGGTGGTAAAGCAACAAATTTAAGCAACGATTCGTCGCAGCAAGAACAAAATATATATATATCTCGTAACTGAATTTGTGTCTTTCGAGGTTGACAGATGTTTTGACATTTTCACTACAACGAAACAGTTTGTGCGTGTGTCTCTCTCGGTCGCATATCCGAGAGAGAGAGAGAGAGAGAGACACACACTCGTGTTGAAATTATTTTGCGATCTTGTTCCGTCTGACGATAAAAACTTTTGACACAATTTTATACACGAATGTTCAGTTTATCCACAAATTTATCTGTCAATTGCAGCAATTGTTGAATTATTTTTGTTTTGTTTTGTTTTAATCCTGTGTCTCGCGATCATTTCCGGAAATTATTATTTTGTTACAAAAATGATGTATATATGTTGTATAATGGATTGTACGAAATAGGATCCGAATGGGACACGTTGATGGAGGTTGACCACGAGCCGATAGAAAAAAATTATGATTTACAAGAAGAAATTGGCAAGTAAGTTGACTTAATGAATTAATAAATGAAAAAAATTCGATCTTGGATCGCTGGAAGAAAAAAAATTATGAAATTTTTCTTGTTTCTCAGGGGCCAATTTGCAGTTGTACGAAAATGCGTAGATCTCAAGTCAGGATGTGTTTATGCTGCAAAAATAATGAGAAAAAGACGAGTTGCCAGAGGTGTCGCGGCAGCAGACATTGGTAAGTATTTTCTCAAGTCGTATCTCATTTATTTCTAGCTGCGCCTCACTTTTTTCATACTGCACCTCACTTTTTCGAGCTGCGCCTCACGTTTTTCATACTGTGCTTCATGCTCAACAGATTTGTAAACTCGATTTCTTTTTTTCGCCAAAAGCAAGAGAAGCAGGACTTCTGGCACGTCTGAGGCATCCAAATATCGTCTCGTTGCACAAAGTAATAGATACAGGTAAAACGGTAGTTTTACTGCTGGAATTGATTTCCGGTGGTGAATTGTTTCACTGGACACCATCCAGTGAAGTGGAAGCTGCTCATGTGGTATGTAGGAATTTATTTTAAGGAAATTCTCGATTACTGTCAATTTTTTTTATGATTTTTTAAATTAAACATTTTTTTGTTTTAAAGGTCAGACAAGTATTGATGGCACTAAGTCACTTGCACTCTCATCAAGTAGCTCACCTGGACATAAAGCCTGAAAATATTCTTCTGTCGACACCACCTCCTATGCCAAGCATAAAACTCATAGGTCAATTCTCTCGGTTTATTTTTATCGTTTTTTTTCCCTTTCATCGAACAAACTAACATAGCGATTAAATATTTTCTATGAAGATCTAGGATTGTCTCATCGTCTCGTACCGGGCTCCGAGCATCGCGCTCTATTCGGCACACCCGAATTCGTAGCACCGGAAATCGTAAATTACGAGCCACTGAGCTTGGGTACCGATCTCTGGGCAGTCGGAGTATTAACTTATATTCTATTGAGCGGTGCCTCACCATTTCTCGGTGAGGACAAGCAGGAGACTTATGCGAACGTCGCGGCGTGCCAGTATCAATTTGACGACGAGTACTTTAGCACAGTGACGGAAATTGGCAAGGACTTTATACGCTCTTTGTTGATCAAAGATCCAAAGTAAGAGGAACATTTATTTTTTTCTTTAATTCTTTTTATACTCCATTTTCAAAATTGTCAGCTTTCCTGTGGACCGGACATTTTTTTTGACCATAATGAACGATTTGTTTTCAGGGAACGAGGGAGTGCAGATTCGTGCCTTAAACATCCCTGGATTCTCACGGTGTGTTCCGGCCACATTCCACAACTACACATAATTTAGTATCTTTGATTTATCGCATCCCTCC
The DNA here is from genome assembly GCA_963669185.1 of Dyspetes luteomarginatus. Classification (NCBI taxonomy): domain Eukaryota; kingdom Metazoa; phylum Arthropoda; class Insecta; order Hymenoptera; family Ichneumonidae; genus Dyspetes; species Dyspetes luteomarginatus. The sequence goes on along the minus strand of OY769903.1, from coordinate 10,804,191 downwards.
AACCTCTGCCCGCCTCGTCGAAACATTCTGTATTATTTTCTTTCTCTTACATATCGCAAAACGAGATACATTCCCATCAGTTACATTCTCTGACATACCACACGACGTGTAATTATAATCCTCACATAATACTTGTACAGTTGTTACGTTATAACACGATTATTTACGAATTATTCTTTTATTTCGTACAATATACATGAATAAGTCGAAAAACAAAAATTGCTTTCTTTTTCTTATCATTTGACAAAAAAAAAACAAACAAACAAAAAAACGCCTCTCACAACAATCGACTGTTTGATCAAGTCTCAATATTTAATGGCCCAGGTTACAAATTATCCATTCGCAATAACAAAAATATGCGAGTTCAAATTTGCACAATTATTCATCGTAATTTTTGAGTGTACTGAAATTCTCATCTATGAGAGAGTAGCATTCTTAATTTTGGTATCTTCACAGAGAAAGCTTTGCTTTATCCTCGATTATTATGACTCATATTTATTGTGAAGCAGTTTTAGCTCGATAGTTGAAAATTTATCAAAGTTAGAGCAATCATGCCAATTATTCCAAAACATTTCTTCAAATTCGATAAAATGATTACCCGTTAACGATCAGGACAAAAATTGTAGAAAACCAAGGTGGTTCGTTACCCGAGAAAAGTTTCAGCAAGATATCCGTCAAACTTTCCTCGAGATACAGCCATTTCAATTTTTTTTTAAACTTATCACATACACAGAACATGCACAGAATTTTTTCTTTAAATATGAGTTTTCAACTTTTTGGAACATTTTAAGAACTCTGGCATTGCAGTCTCGATATACGTTTTTTTTTTTCAAATAAAAACAAAACTTTCTTTATGAGGAAGGAAAATGATCAGAAGAGATGGCGTCGTTTGAACAAATTTGTCTATTTTTTTGTTTGTTCACATTCATCAATCAGGAGTTGGAAACGTCGCAGGATCTCAGTGGAGCTATGATAAGCGCCGTTAAACGTGGCTGCATCCAGGCAGTCTCGCAATTGTTGAGACAAGGAGCATCGCTGAACATGAGAGATTCGGTATGAGATCACATATCCGAAATGGTTCTTTGCAAGATTCGCGAGATTGCGATTATTTTTTCCCACAGTTGGACAATTTTTATTTCAACGATTCCGAAATGATTAATAATTTATTCGAGAATAATATTCAATTTATAGATGATACATCGATAAAATTTTATTCCTATTGGCAAGGCACAATTTTCACCAGTTAATAATTTATAATCCATACAACTTTAATTATTATTATTATCATCAGAAAAGAAAAATTTCATTATTCAAATGATGCCCAATCCTGTTGTTTAATATTGCCCTCGAAGATAATGAGAACTGGAGATGATTTGCCATTTCAGAAAGAGGACACGCTTCTGCACATCGCGTGTATGTCAGGTGATGAGGGAATGACGAGTCTACTGATTGACCATGGTGTCGAATTGGATGTTGCGAACGATAAAGGACTCACACCACTCCACATAGCAGCGAGACACGGTCACATTAATATTGTGAGATTGCTATGTATCTCGGGTTGTGACGTTGACAAGACAAATCGCGGAATACGCGCGGACGTGACCGCCATTAAATACGGTCATTTGGATATTGCAAATTTGCTGGATAAACTGAGAAACGTTAATCAACGTGAAAATTATATAAGGCAATTGCAACCATCGCACAAGCCCATAGATCGTTTGCACGTTCGTTTGTTGGGTCATTGTGCTTCCGGCAAAACGTCCTTGGTCAATTCATTGAAATCTGGCATATTCAGCTTTGGCTTTTTCCGAAGATCAAGAAGTCAGAATTATAATACGAAGGTATAAATGAAATATCCTTTTGCAAATCTTCCGTAAACTATATCGTTGAAATTATGAGAAAGCTTATGATTGAAACTCTTTAGTTTTCAATCGGATCGATTTGAACTTTGACCGATTAAAATGAAATTGTTCAAGCTGAATTTTGTGCCATACTTAGCGTGATTGTATAATTGCAGAGAGAGCCTAGCATCGAGCTCGATGTTACGAGCAAACACGGCTCTTTAAGTTTTGAGTACAGCGATAATGAGTACGAGGGAACGCTTGGCGTTGAATTGAGTAGAGGAAATGTTGGTGAGTTCCTGTGACGAGCTGAATTGATTTAACACTAATTTTCAAATATATTTCAGCCAATTATTTCATTTTATAGGGGGCGATTGCATTTTTTGGGAATTATGCGGTCGTGAAGATTTTCTTGCCTCTTATCACCACGTTCTTACTCATCAATTGCCCGCGGTTCATCTCATTACCATAAGTCTACGTGAGCCTCTTACCGTCCAGCTGCAACAAGCAAGATTTTGGCTAAGATTTATTCTCGATCGAGTCCCACCGACAAATATCGGCAAGTAGCAACAAACAACAAAAATTTATAGCATAAGTACAAACTTCATTATAGTACAAAATACTCGAATTAGTAAGTAATCGAGGCGAGACATGTCCAAAACACGAAGTACTCGAGCTACGAAGAGCTTGAGGTGCAAAGTACTCGAGTGTATTTAATAGTGCAATGTAATTTTTCGAATATTTCATCTGAAAGTACAATCTGAAATAAATACTATTCGACGCACGCTATAGTTTACGTACAAAGTACTAGAAGTGAAAAGCACGTGAAATGCTAAGTACCGAAAGTGCATTTAACAGAAATGCCAAGTACTCGCTATACTAAATAATTCAAGTGGTAATTATAGATAATTTTACGTGCAAAGTACTTGAGGTAGAAAGTACTTGAAGTTAAGTTTTAATACGATCACAACTTTTTATTTGTTAATATCTCACGTGCAACATTCTGTGTGTCTCCCCTTTTACCAGGATTTGCAGGTAAATGCACCGAGATAAGAGTCATCCTCGTTGGAACTTACGCCCCGGAGCCTCTTGCACCAAATACCAACGGGACAAATTTGCTAGCTCCACTGTTGCCATTTTTACGTGAATTTTCCTCAATATTGGGCGACGATCCTCAAATGGCAGCTCTAGATGCGACCAATCCATCGAGTCCTGGCCTCAAACTACTCAGATCGTATCTTACACATGCGAGGATGGAATTTCTCGAGGTAAAATGCTATTTGATGCACCAAATCTTGAAAAATGGTATCTTCGTCCTTGTATCTTCTTTACTAATTCGTCTTATTCATATAAAAATCATTCGTACATTTTTGAAAAAAAAAAACAAAAAAAATCGATAAAAATGACCAGCATGTGACGTTGAAACGGTAATGCTGCAATTATATCATATATACATACATAAGTCATGATCCGTATCTATCTCAATGTATTCTTTCTACGGTGCCCGCACTCTGATCAACGATCGGTCAAGATCGATCGTGACGATCTGGTTTTAAATCCTTACTGACCGTAGCTTTAATGCATGCAACGCATGACACATAGGATGGACCGGAATCAGCAGATACTTTTCTTCGCCGTGACACGTCGCATGCATCAGTGACCATGTACGCGCCCCTGGCAAATCATGACAAACAGGTCGATCCATTAATCACTTCATTAACAATTTTCTATCTTTTTATTTCTTTTCTGTAACAGCTTTGTACAGTGTCACGCTAAATCCCAACACGCATTATTTTAATTTTATATTTTGATTTTTTTTTATGTTTTTGGGCAAAGAAACGCTGGATATAATTTTTAGTACGGAATCATTTTGGGAAACAAAGAAAATTCTTCTTGAATTTCAGAGTGCTCTGGTATGGACAGGCCTTGCTGAAGCTTGGAGAGCTCACGTTCAAGCACTCGAGGATCCACCAGTTTTGTTATCACTTGAAGAATTCATGGTAGAAGTCAGAAAGATCAATCCTCTCGTTTCATTAGAACATTGTAGACATCTGGGACAACAGTTGCAGGTACTTGCCAGGCTAGCCCTCCCCGAGGTCGAAGGTTACAATTTTTTCAGCCTAGATCGGTTAAAAAAAAGTACTTAAAATTTTAAATCACTCACTCAGCGAAATTTCTGCACCAATTGACCTCATAAAAAATATTTTTATGAATGAGGCAATTTTTTGTGCTGTCCTATGGTATAAATCAGAACGATAGGAATAAAATATTCTAAATTAAAAAATCATTCAACGAACGAAAATTTGTATCTCATTTTTTTTCTAACCAAGGCCCCATATTTTGATGCAAATATTTTAAAGCAAACGCAAACTATCTTAGGGTATAATTTTCGGTCTCCGAGTTTTATAAAATTTGATTTACTCTTTACCGCAGGCTTTGGGTGAATGTGTTCTTTTGCAAGGTGATCTTGTAGTTTTGAGTCCCGAGTGGCTCTGGCGCGATGTAATCGGATGGCAACTTAGCCCTGAACAAAGAGGACGGCTCGGTTCTCGTACAACCGGCGTCTACACTATGGAGGACTTTCAAGCAAGAAGTCCGTGTCCGGCCAATCAAGCTCTGCAAGTTTTGCAGGCTACAAATTTTTGCATCTCGGTACGTGGCAATCGTTCCAAGATTTTTCTTCATAAAATAATATTTTTCCATAGAATATTGTTCTGTCTTCTCGATAAAATAATATTTTCCCATAGAATATTGTTCTGCCATTAAATGCTATTACGTCGTGATGTTAAAATGAAAAAATTAATTTACCTCCATCAAAATGTAGTACATTTCGTTCACTAGATATTCTTAGATCAGCCATTTATCATTTAGATGATTTGTCTGATGGAATTGATAAAAAATGTTGCAAAATTTTTCAACATGACTGCATAAGTTAATGCTTGAAGACACAATTGAAAAATTATTCGTATCGGAGAAAATTGATGATTGACTTTATTTCACAGTGTGAGGTCGACGAGGATGAGGTTGAATACGAGATACCATGCTTGAATTTAGTGGAGAGACTTCGAGGACTCTGGGATCCGTGGAAACCGTGTCCATCCGCTCTTCCACATGCCGGATTGCGTCTTCTTCCAGGGGAGGATCCAATGTACCATCTAACACCCATATTTCCACATCTCCAGGTAAAATTATTAACCGTACGTTCCTCTGACACTTGTAAAAATATCAATGGAATATTAAATATCGTGTCCTTTTTTTTCCAGACTCAACTGCGTAAAATTTCCCAAACTTGGGACCCTCGCGATTCCGATTTGTATCAATGGTGGCGTGGCTCGAAATTATGCATAGGACCTTGCGAGAGTATAATAACATTCGAGGAGGAAGATCAAGGATACGTTGAGATCAAAGTTCGAGGACCTCGTGGATCTGGCTCACAATGCTTTGCTCTTCTTGGCGTTATTCTCGATGCTGTCGAGGCGACGATCGAGATTGTCGCACCAGCGCTGCTTCTTGAGAGACATTGGCTCAGTCCAAGCCAGTTGCGCGATTACGACGAGGTTGTTCATTCCTGGGAACCGGCACCGATACTGTCCGCTCTCATGGAAAAATCTTTCGAGGAAGTGCGCTTTAAAAATCCTTTCAACGGACGCCAGGAAAGCGTCTGGGATATCGTTGGTTGTGGCATGATGCAGATGGACAATTGTATACCAGGCCCGAGACAACCAGTGAAATACATTAAGTCCGGAGTTCAGAGAAGATTGGCTCAGATGCTCGATCCACCGGATCCTCATGGAAAAGACTGGTGCTTGCTCGCTGTGAGATTGGGCTTGGGAGATCGAGTCGCTCAATTGGACAGTACGATGGAAAGTCCAACTCTCAGGTAATTTTCAATTACCTCTCAGGTAATTGTAGCGTCACCCGTGGGTGGGTGGAGGGTGAAAAATCACACTTGAGGGAGCTTTGGAGAGCTTTTTCTATTGCTTTTTACGCGATTTTTAAAATATTGTCATGATTTATGTTCATAAATCGATCAAACTAAAGTTATGGCATCTTGAAAATTTCGAAAACTCAAAAAATCCATGTGAAAATGGACAAAAACATATAATCTTTATGTCTCTCACACGATAATTTTCTATTTTTAGACTGCTTGGATGCGCAGGCACAGGCTGCACTGTTGGTTCTCTCGTTCGTCAGCTTCGAGCCCTTGGACGTGACGATGCCGTCCATTTGTTGCTATCGAACACAACAGCTTACGTACTGTCAATGGCAATTGACTCTGAAACTGGCTCGAATCTCTCGAGATGACGGTGTTGTCTGCATCGTCGATGGATCAACACTTTCTAAGGCTTTCGTATTTTTTTTTCTCTCCAAATATATAATACTTAATCAGCAAAAAAAACTTTTCGCAGCAAACTCGCAAAGTATACTATTTGTCGTCGCGCACTGATGATTCGTCTTTTAACATGTATACGCCATTTGGGGACAAAAAAAAACACATGTCCTTTGAAATTGTAAACAGGGTCATGAAGCCATTTTGTACATATTACATTTACATTATTATCTTCGCTGGGATTATGGGTTCCGTGTGATCGACCAATTTTTATCGTTATATCAATTATACGTTAGCAAAAGCCAATCTGGAATTGTGTTTAAGTACATATATACATATATACATGTGTTTGCAAAGAAAAAAAAAAAAAAGAAAAATAGAGACTGTTAAAAGGGACTGTTTGAAGCTGCTTCCGCTCATAACACTTGATCACTGCCTAAGTTGGCTAGGTGGCGTGTTTTTCGCGCATATCTTGCATTTGTTACATTGACGATGCAAGAAAATAAAACGCTTTGTGATTTTTTTTTGTTTTTTTTTCGTTCATTCACCAAATTTTCTACTTAAAGCAAAAAAATATTTACGCATTTGTACAGAGTTACGTTGGCTTCCACGCGATCTTACGCACCGTCTTTTTGATTAACTATATTAATGATGTTTCAAATGATGAGGATGTTTTGAAATTCCCGAATATTCTCACGATTTCTCTCTGAGAGAAAAAAAAACCATCTCATATCGACGAAGCTTTTACTTACTTACTATTGAGGGGAAGAACATGTGATGGAAACTTTTTGCATACAACACGCAACTGCTATGAACATCAAGATAATAAATAGAGATCGATTTGATTCAATTTGAATTTATAATTAATTGAAATAAAATCTGATTCAAGCAGATCTTATTTGATTAAAATAGATCCTGTTTGATTCAAGTAGATTCTTTTTTTGTCACTGCAGATAATTTTTTTTTTTAACATTCGAATGTGAGACGGGGAGACATTATCGTATGTGGGCATCACACAATCGTTGCCTTTGAGCTTTCATTGTGGTACACATGGAACTGTCGCAGTGTGTGTGTGTGTGTGTGTGTGTGCGCGCGCGTGTATTTCGTACTTTGATCACTGTTGTTATCGCATTCACTAACGTGCCATTTTCACGATAGAGAAAGTGAGAAAGCTCCGCTACGCTTATTATCGATCCCAAGCACTATTTCGTCATTATTGACGAATGACTTATTAATTATAAATGATTGAGGTGAAGTGAGAAAAAATTGCTGCACGTCGAGTAAATTTCTTATGCATTTGATAGTGACATAATAATCCTATGTACACTTTTGAGACTTATCAATTATAAACTGTTCTTACGATCTCGTATATAAGAAGGAAGAAGGAGAAGAAAATGAATTGGCTGAATTTGTCTAGGCTTTGTAAGCGAAAAAAATAAAATCATTACAGTGGCGTGGGTGTAATTTAAACGAAAACTTTTATAGGCGGTTCGCGCTTTTGTGATGATTTACCGTTGTAGATGGACGATCCTATTTGTACTCTCTTGAGGCTTGTCTTTGAAATTCATCAAGGAACATTGACGAAATTGATGTGAGAATTTCTTAGTTTTTTTTTGTTTTTTTTCCATTAATGTTATAGAAGCGAATTTTAGAATCTAGAATCTAATTATGATATCATGTGCGATCAACAACTGTCTCGTAGTATTCGATAGCTTTTGTAGTTATATTTATATTTGTTATAGTTATAGTTATATTTGTAGTTATAGTCTACCGCGCAATTCTCGCGATTAATTATATTGTACTGTGTATAATTTTTGTGAATTCACAGTATGCTGAATTTTTGGTAGCGGTCTTTGAGGTATTAAATATGACATTTATGATACTGTATGATTATGATAAATAAAAAAATGCGCCCGAGTATTAAAAAAAAAAAATCTTTCTAATATACGATTATTCACCTCTGTCAATACTCGAGATTACATTTTATAAGAAAATACTTTGGCCAATTGTCGAATAGATTATACCTTTATCTTGAAATTCTTAAAGACAAATTACCGTGTAAAGTTCTAAAAACGTTTTTTATGTATTTTGCTACAATTATTATGCAACACGTTTTATGAAAAGCAAAAAATCTAGTAAATGAAGAATTTGCTAACGACATTTAATTCAATTCATAGATTGATTTCATGTATCGAGACAAAAAAAAAATCAACAGTCTGACAAATTTCTCATCGAGTAAACTTTCTGGGAAATTCTAATTTGCAGAGGCTTGTTTTTTTTTTTTATTAATTTTTCAAATAAGCGACTAATGTGTTTTTCTACATTGACAGATTTATCTTAAGAGGATGTTCGACTTTTGTCTTTCTTTACAATGTTTCTCACTTCCCAGAAATAAATATATATATAGGGGGGGAATATGCCCCCTTAAGAGATAGCGGATTCTTTCTTTTTTTTTAATCCCAAGAGTTCAAGCTTTAAAATGCCGCTGGATGCGTTGAGCTGGCATTTAAAAAAATATTTTTTCATAATAGTGTAGTATTTGTCCAGCCTGCTCTCGTAAAGTAGATTTATCAACCGGCCTTCGTAAAGTAGATTGTTCAACCGGCCGTCGTACAGTAGATTCTTCAACCGGCCCTCTTTAAGTAGCTATTTTTAAACCGGCCCTCTTTAAGTAAATTTTCAACCGGCCCTCGTAAGCTAGATTTTTCAACCGGCGCTCGTAAGGTAGATTTTTCAACCGGCCCTGGTATGGTAGATTTTTTAACCAACCCTCGTACGGTAGATTTTTTAACCGGCCCCCGTAAGGTAGATTTTCAACCGGCCCTCATAAAGGAGATTTTTCAACCGTCGCTCGTAAAGTAGATTTTTCAACCGGCCCTCGTAAAGTAAATTTTTCAACCGGCCCTCGTAAAGTAAATTTCTCAACCGGCCCTCGTAAGGTAGATTTTCAACCGGCCCTCTTGAGGTAGATTTTTCAACCGGCCCTTGCAAGATAGATTTTTCAACCGGTCTTTGCAAGGTAGATTTTTCAACCAACCCTCGTAAGGTAGACTTTTCAACCGGCCCTCGTAAGGTAGATTTTTCAACCGGCCCTTGCAAGGTAGATTTTTCAACCAACCCTCGTGAGGTAGATTTTTCAACTGGCCCTTGCAAGGTAGATTTTTCAACCGGCGTTTGCAAGGTAGATTTTTCAACCAACCCTCGTAAGGTAGATTTTTCAACCGGCCCTCGTAAGGTAAATTTTTCAACCGGCCCTCGTATGGTAGATTTTTAACCGCCCCTCGTAAGGTAGATTTTTCAATTGACCCTCGTAAGGTCGATTTCTCAACCGGCCCTCGTAAGGTAGATTTTCAACCGGCCCTCGTAAGGTAGATTTTTCAACCATCCTTCGTAAGGTAGATTTTTCAACCGGCTCTCGTAAGGTAGATTTTTCAATTGACCCTCGTAAGGTCGATTTCTCAACCGGCCGTCGTAAGGTAGATTTTCAACCGGCCCTCGTAAGGTAGATTTTCAACCGGCCCTCGTAAGGTAGTTTTTTCAACCGGCCCTCGTAAGGTAAATTTTTCAACCGACCCTCGTAAGGTAGATTTTCAACCGGCCCTCGTAAGGTAGTTTTTTCAACCGGACCCTGCAAGGTAGATTCTTCAACCGGCCCTTGCAAGGTAGATTTTTCAACCGGCCCTCGTAAGGTATATTTTTCAACCACCCCTCGTAAGGTAGATTTTTCAATTGGCCCTCGTAAGGTAAATTTTTCAACCGGCCCTCGTAAAGTAAATTTTTCAACCGGCCCTCGTAAAGTAAATTTTTCAACCGGCCCTCGTGAAGTAAATTTCTCAACCGGCCCTCGTAAGGTAGATTTTCAACCGGCCCTCATAAGGAAGATTTTTCAACCGGCCCTTGCAAGGTAGATTTTTCAACCAACCCTCGTAAGGTAGACTTTTCAACCGGCCCTCGTAAGGTAGATTTTTCAACCGTCCCTCATAAAGTCAATTTTACAACCGGCCCTCGTAAAGTAAATTTTTCAACCGGCCCTCGTAAAATAAATTTCTCAACCGGCCCTTGCAAGGTAGATTTTTCAACCGGCCCTTGCAAGGTAGTTTTTTCAACCGACCCTTGCAAGGTAGATTTTTCAACCAACCCTCGTAAGGTAGATTTTTCAACCGGCCCTTGCAAGGTAGATTTTTCAACCGGCCTTTGCAAGGTAGATTTTTCAACCAACCCTCGTAAGGTAAATTTTTCAACCGGCCCTCGTAAAGTAAATTTTTCAACCGGCCCTCGTAAAGTAAAGTTTTCAACCGGCCCTCGTATGGTAGATTTTTTAACCGCCCCTCGTAAGGTAGATTTTCAACCAGCCCTCGTAGGGTAGATTTTTCAACCGGCCCTTGCAGGCTAGATTTTTCAACCGGCCCTTGCAAGGTAGATTTTTCAACCAACCCTCGTAAGGTAGATTTTTCAACCGGCCCTCATAAGGTAGGTTTTTCAACCGGCTTTCGTAAGGTAGATTTTTCAACCAGCCCTCGTAAGGTAGATTTTTCAACCGGCCCTCGTAAAGTAAATTTTTCAACCAGCCCTCGTAAGGTACATTTTTCAACCGGCCCTCATAAAGTAAATTTCTCAAACGGCCCTCGTAAGATAGATTTTTCAACCCGCCCTCCTAAGGTCGATTTTTCAACCGGCCCTCATAAAGTCAATTTTTCAACCGGCCCTCGTAGAGTCAATTTTTCAACCGGCCCTCGTGAAGTCAATTTTTCAACCGGCCCTCGTAAAGTACACTTTTCAACCGGCTTTCGTAAAGTAGATTTTTTAACCAGCCCTCGTAAAGTAGACTTTTCGACCGGCCCTCGTAAAGTAGACTTTTCAACCGGCCCTCGTAAAGTAGATTTTTCAACGGGCCCTCATGTGGTATTTGTCAACCGGCCCGGTTGAGCTGCCATTTTTTCAAATATTTTTCAAGATTTTTCAAATCGAACGAGCGCTTTTTTCCCTTTGCTTCTGATTTCGCGTATTTTCAAAGTGCTTCAAGGAATAGAAATAATTGGCATATTTGGATGAAACTAGCGCCATTCTTTAAGTCTACTCGAGACCTTTCCAAAACCCCCTCATCAAATCTTAATAGGGATAACGATTGCAAAGAAATCGCAGCTTGAAAATTCGTATTATTCTATTTGAACAAAGTTTCTATAATTTAAATCTTATATTATTTTATCCACTATTGCAGCATAACCCCTGAAATCTAAATTAATAAAAAGTATTGTCATTATTCTTAGAAATAAGACAAATCACTATATTTAATTCATATTATTTTTATTCATTATCATCTTTGTAACATAAATAATTAACTTATCATTGCAAAATATTTGATCGACGATAGTTATTCAATTATCTTGCGATTTTCGCAATTCATGTAAAGCACAAAGAAAGTCTGACCCTGCATTATCTTGGATACCTAAAACACCTTGACTTTTCATATCAAATGAAAATGACTAAAGAGGGGGATAGAGGGGGAGAGAGAAAGCGGTCTCGCTTTCTCTCTCCCCCTCTCTCTGTTTCTCTCGCTCTCTCTCTCTTTCGCTCTGCGGTAATACGCCCGGGAGACAGAAACTCTTGCATCTTCCCACTATTACTATATATTACCGTACGAAGAAGACGCCGCTAGCGTTCAAGTATATATGATTCGTTAGCGGAATGTTCCCGAACCAAATTTGGGCTAAAACGATCGGCCACGGCTTGTATGCAGATAATCTTACAACAAAAATTTTCGTGCAAATAGTATTGCCGAAGTTTTGCACCTAAAAAAATGTACAGGTACTCAGTGTGTAAGTCTTTGATTACTGCATAGGGTGACATAAAGGATTTTTTGCATAACTAGCTTTGAAGGTCAGTAAATCCATTTTTATTTTACAGATTACTGGTGGCAATGCAAACTGTAATTTTTTTTTGGTTTTTTTAAATTCTAAGAATGTCACCTTATAGGATGCTACTAACTGGATTATATACTAAAATTTCCATTTATTTGGTTTGATAGTTTTGCAATGCTATTTGCACGAAAATTTAGGTCTGCTACGATGGTAAAAAAGAGCTTTTACATCCTCTTAAAGGATATTTTTTCACTTTTAGATATTCCAAATGTTTTCTCTCACGGTACTCTCGAGGCTTTCTTTTGTTGTGAAAAGTGGAAATGAGAATTGTAAGAGCGACATCGGTAAAGTTTTGGCGAGAGATCGAAGCTTGATTAGCTGTTTACAGTGTACATTAGTTACGTCTCGGATACAAAACAGGAACGGGCTTCTTTTACGGGCCGAAAATAGCATGGGGAGGTGCGAGATCGCATTTCGGGCCAGTAGTCAGTGCAGTGACGGGGGTTGACCAGTAAAGAGCCGAAGTCGAGATAGAGATAGTGAAAATCGGGACGTAAGCCAAAGACTGCAAAGCAATTATAGAATTGGATTGGATTGAAGCTTTCGAGGAGGTCTCCACCACTGATTACTTTTATTTTGGCGTAGCTTCCGAAGGCATCCGGTTGTGCATTCTACCTTGCTGATCATCATCTTCGGGCGAGAAAGTGAGTGTTCAGCCCCCCCAACGTTTTCAATGTCGTTAAAAACAAAAACGAAAAAAAGTACACAAAGAAAGAAAATTTGTGCATACTCGTTGAGCGTCCAGAGCGTCGTTTGTACGAATCAATGTGAATCCCTTGGCGATCTCCACATAAATCTCACGACGTTCATCTCGCTGGATTGTCAAGTATGATATTTCTTTCAACCCTAGAGAAGATTTCTTCTTCATCTGATCGAGAAGTTTCTACTCGGATCTTCTATCTTCGTTATCATAAAGATCATTTTTAATCGGTGCTACGATATGAATTTCCAGCTTGGAAAAAAACAATCTGGTTTTAATGTTCAAAATGTTTCATGTCGGAAAATTACAATTTGAAATTATATCCGGGATAGGTGAATGTGAGTATGTGTATGCGTGTATGTGTGTTTGCGAGATGAGGGTGGAAATTTTTTAATTTCTCCGATTCGGGAATGGCTTCAGGAATGTTAGGGATCATTTTTGGTTAAGTTAATGGGGCAATTAAGATTTTTAGTATTTTCTCAAAATGTATACAAACTTGTGAATACTCTGAGTTATCAGGACAAAGTTGTTTGCAACAGGTAGAGTGCCGTTCGAGGTTGTTTGCATACATTTCAAATCTTATAGTTAAACTTTTTTTTTTTTTTTCTTCAAACAAAATAGCAAATGTTAATTCATCAAATATCAATAAAAAATACCTCCCTACGTACGTTGATAAATTAAAGCTGGAAATAGTGAAGGAAGAAGCAAAAATCTTGCAAATTGAAAATTTGACCATTGTTTCGTTTATAAATTTTTGCTTTTCGCAAAATTATATCTCAATGGGGAAGCTAAGAAATTGAAAAAGGTGTTTATTTGTGGAAAGAAATTTTGATGACTTTTATTTTCAAATACCAATGCATATTGGTAAAGCAAATAGTTCGTGTATTTGCGACCAAATGTTGTTGAAAAAAAAAAAAAAAACATTGAATGTTTAAGTTATCGAACAATCTTCATGTTTTATCTAAATAGGGTTGAAGAACTGTCGAAGCGTCGACCTCCGTTTTCCTCGGTAGGGAAGGTACGACCAAAAGCTCGTCACAATGGAGGCGATCAAGAAAAAAATTGCGGCGTTGAAGATGGAGATGGACGGGGCTAATGAGAAAGTCGAGACCAACGAGACAAAAGCGAGACAGGAGAACATGAGAGCCGATTTGATCTACGACGAGGTACGCGATCTCGAGAAGAAACTTGGAACATTGGAACGCGATTATGAAGTCAGCAAGGCAAATCTTGAACAATCGACTGCCGATTTGGAACAGTGCGAGAAATCTTGGACAAAGGTATGAATTATTTTTTATTTCTCTTTTTTATCGGAAAAAAAAATTGAAAAAAAAATATCGAATGTCAAAAAAAAAATGAAATATGTCAAGCGATAAAAAAAAAAATTAGAAATGTGTGAAGCAGAAAGAAATAAATTTTTTAAGTAAAAAATTATCTCCAGGCTGAACAAGATCGAACGTCAATGACTAAGAGAGTGCAGGAGATCGAGGCGAGTCTCTCAAAGAAGGAAGAATTGCGTATTTCGGCTCAAATCAAGCTCGCACGTGCAACCGAACTCAATGATGACGCTCGCAGGTAAACATTTGGACGATAATCAAGCAAAAATTATTTTTCAAATGTAGTTAAAAAAAACGAGATTTCTCATAGATTTACACGAATTAAATAAAACAAAACAAAACAAAAAAATCGGTATAAAAATTAGTATGGAAATTGATTCATAGAAATAATGATTTTTTTTTTTAATCATTCCAAAACGAACATAAATAATAAATGAATGGCAAAATGAAAGTTTTCCATTATCAATCGTAATAAAACGAGAAAGAAACAATAAAGTCTAATCACTGGGTGATTTGTTTATCGTCAAGAATATATTTTTTATTTACCCAAAAGACATTCCCGTCGTTAATTGAATGTTGCAGTAATTTTTTTCTTTATAATTTCGTAGAATGTGCAAAGTACTGGAAGAGCGAAGTCGATTGGATGTCGAACGTGTAAAAAAACTCACGTCAGAATTGAAGGATGCGAGACTGATCGCCGAAGATGCTGATACCAAGTCCGATGATATATCAAAAAAATTGGCATTCGTTGAGGAGGAATTGGAAGCAGCCGAGGATCGAGTTAAAACGAGCGAAGCGTCAGTATAAATTATAATCATATTTTACCTCTCAATTTATCCCGAAAATGGAATAATTAATTCTTTTTTATTCGCAAAAAATTCAAAAAAATTTAATGAAAATTGTAATATTGTAGAAAAATTATTGAGCGAGAGGACGAGCTCTTCATCGTTCAGAATATCGTCAAATCGCTCGAGGTTTCCGAGGAAAAGGTAAAGTAGTTTTTCCTACTAATTCAATCTATTTCACGACCCGGAATAAAAAAATATTGATGAAATTCATATGGATAATTTCACAAAAACAACTGTCGGAAAACCAACGAAAGTTTTCGTTATGTTTTTTATGGTAATTGCATAAATGATATAATAAAATATTCTTTTATCATATCACACACTAAAGAAAAAAAAAACACAATTTCCAATTTATAGAGTTTGGTAAAAAAAAAAGTGTTGGAAATAACTGCAAAATATCTCGTGTTTTTTTGACTAGTCAAATGACTATTATGATTATCAAAACGAACTTTGAACGAAAAGACGTATAGAATTTTAAATCGATTCTCTGATCCACAACAGGCGAATCAACGAGTAGCGGATTTCAAGGTTCAGCTCAAGGATTTAAAATTGACATTAAAGGCGACTGAGAAACGAGCAATCCTTGCTGAGAAGACGGTAAAGGCGTTGCTCAGAGAGGTCGATTCAAAGGAAGGTAAACAAACAAAATTTCTACCGATAAATAATAATTAGAAAATAAAAAAAATCTCAATTTCCTAAAATGTACAAAAATGTGATAAACCCTCAATTTTCAGACGAGCTACGCGAAGAGAAGGAGAAGTACAAAGCAATCTGCGATGATCTCGATATGACGTTCGCCGAGATGTCTGGATTCTAAAAAAAAAAAAACAACACAAAAAAGTCATCGATGAAGATTACAATGGACGATTAAACGAGATAAGAAACGGAATGAAAAAAAAAAAAAATGATAAATATTATTTTCTACTTTGCGCTTCTGCATTCGCTACTTAACGGAAAAAAAAGGAAACAAAACGAGAAAGACGAAAAAGGATTGAAAGAAGAGAGGAAAAAAGAAACCCCTCGAGAACGCTTTATTTTAAGCTTGGAGCTTAAAAGCTTAAGCTTGATGGCTCGTTGCGCTTCGATCTCCCGCAAGAAATACTTTAACTGTCCTTTTTCGTATTAAAAATAACTCACTGACGGTACGATAGCGAGGTGTAACCCGTGCGTGTCGCTTGGATCTAGCAATCAATTGCAAATCGGCTTGTCGTCCTCTCGATTCGCTATTATTAATATTACATATATATATATATCACAACTGATGCTTCTGCTTAAGCTTGCGCTGCTCGCCAGAAAAAAATTATGTCAATGAGAGAGGAGAGAGAGAGAGAGAGATAGAAAGCTCATGGTCGACTGGGGTTATTTCGACCACCCGACCAAAACGGGTTCAATTTTATTTTATTTTTTTCAGCAAGCTTCCGATCACGCAAGGTCTCGGTAATTTCGAACCGGGCCACACACTTCGACGTTTACCACCTTTCAATTAAAAATCGTTGTACGTTGTATTGTACTTTCAATAAACTGCAATACCGAAAAAATATAATGAGAGCACATGTCGAACATTTCACGACAAATTTACTATTTTTGTTCCTCGCCACTTTTTTTTTTCCATATTTTATCGGCCCAGCAGAATAATTTTAAGATTTTTCGTAATATTCGTTTAGCTGGCATCGACGAGAATTCGATTTAAAATACTGTTTGATTAATTCTTTTAAATCTTTATTTTATTTTCCAAAATATTGATAGTTTATGAATTATTTAATGGCTGAAGAAATTTTTTTCAATCTGAATATAAAGTGCCCATTTTAGTGGAAAATTCTTAATAATAATTTCCTAATGATATAACAGTGAGAAATAATTTTGTTGAACAAAGATTGATAATTAACGCTGGGTAGGATAATATGAAATTTTATGGGACCAGTAGACATTATTATCCACGTCCTCAATTCTCTTTCCTATTAAATAATTCCTCAAAATACGAAATAATAAAAATTTGGAAATTAATAAAAATCGATTAATCTTCAGACATGGAAAAAAAGTTATTTTTAAAGAATTAACTTGTTGTGAAAATGAGTTGAAAAAAAGACTAATATCCAGCAGAGTTAAATTAATATGTCTAATTACGCCTGCCAATTATTCAACGAATCTAAAAAAAAAAAAAAATGTTAGCCTTTGTTTTTTTGCTTTTCCATACGAGATGCTGAAGATAAAGAAAGTCGGATGTTCAGATTAGCACAAACAACGTTGATGAAACGTTGAATGACCCATATATGTTAAATATTTTGTTGTGTAATTGATACCCCATCGACGACATTTATAGATAATTGGCTTTGAGACCTTTTTAGCAATTTTGTGCATGTCAGAGGAGCTCAAGAAAAAGGTCAATTCTTTTTAGTCGCATCTCAGCCCGATATTTTTTCTCCTATCAATTATACCAGAAAAAAATAACCCTTGACATCGAAGGTAAAATGTATTGACCGTGAAATGGGATGCCCTGCACTAAAAATCCCTAATGATTTGTCGATTAGTCTTAAGCTGCTTTAACTGTACGTGAGATTGAGAGCTCTATCGGACCAACTGAGGCTGTCCCAAAGAGGTTGAAGAATTCGTTTGTGTTCTAACTAAGGAGCTCGACTACTTGGTCCTTTTGCATTTCGAGCGTTGCTATAAAGCATTGTTCTTCCCGGTCAACGGGTACAGTAACTCGTGAGCATCGGATTCGAAGGTTCGTCTCGTTGAAAGTCATAAATTCTCATAAATTGTCTTAAAATAAAAAAATAAAAAACACATAAATCGAAAATAGTGAAAAAATAATTTAAAAAAAAAAAATATTTCTACATTTTTGACGATTTAGAGGGAGGAGAAAAAAAGTGATAAATTTTTTGCCTGTAATTCAGTCGTCATGAACGCAATAAAAAAACGACTGCAGACCCTGAAGATCGAGAAGGATTTGGCAATGGACAAAGCGGACATTTGCGATCAACAGGCGAGAGAAGCCAACAAACGTGAAGAAATGCTTCGCGATGAAGTTCGTGAATTGGGAAAAAAACTCGCCCAGATGGAACACGATTTGAGACTCAGTAAAGGAAATTTGGAAAAATCAAATGTGGATCTGGACGAGAAAGAAAGATCACTGTTGATGGTTGGTGAGCTTTTTTCAATGCTATAATAGTCATTTTTTTTATCCTAGTAATTCACACTTGGTTAAAAATTACTCCAAGTATAATTTTTCTTTTTTTTTTTTAATAATTTATAATTGAAACATTTCATATGAATTGCTAGTCTGTTTTTTTTTTTTATTTTTTTTTAAGGCTCAATCCGAGCTGGCGATATTAAACAGAAAGATGCAACAGTGCATGGAAAATTTAGAAAAAACCGAGGAACGTCGACTCGTCGCCCAGACAAAATTGGCTCAGGCCACTGAAACTGCTGACGATGCTAAACGGTTTGTTAAAATTAGTACAGTAAAACCTCGATTGTCTGCCCTCGGATTATTAACGAATAATTTTCTTTTGATTTACATTATAGCTCCGATTAACTGCCGGGCCCGGATAATCATACTTTTACTGCAGTTGTTTTTTTTTTAATTAACAACTGGCTCGTATAACAATTAAAAAAAAAAAAATTAACAGATTAATTTTATGTCATTCAAGTTTTTTTTGCTCCTTTTTAGGATCTGCAAAGTTTTCGAAAACCGGAGCAAACTCGACGAAGAGAGAATGGATCAGCTCACATCACAGTTGAAAGAGGCTCGTTTGATCGCCGAGGATGCTGACGCGAAATCTGACGAGATATCGAGAAAATTGGTGCTTGTCGAGGACGAGCTCGAAGCTGCCGAGGACAGAGTAAAATCGAGCGAGGCGTATGTGACGAAATTCAAATTTTTTTTTTTTTCTTTTTTTCAAGGAGAATTCAACGATGCAGGCTTTTATTCTAATAACTTATTGCGAAGTGAAAAAAAAAAGAATTATCGAAAAAAATACACATGGTCTGAATAGGAAATTAATTCACGTTGCCATTTTCGTAATTGAAAAAAAAAATTCTCTATTCAATCATCGTTTAAATATTTGATAACAGTTTTGGATTAAATATCTTACAGCCATTTACGTGCAAACATTTACAAGATTTTTTTTCATTTGAGATTGGCCAGTTTGAAGGGTTTAATTTTTTTTTAGTATAATTTAATTCAAGAAACATAATAGTTGAAAATTCACCGTAGAAAGATCGTCGAGCGTGAGGACGAGTTATTCATCGTTGGTAATATTCTCAAGTCACTCGAGGTCTCCGAGGAGAAGGTTCGTTTCACTGAAGCCCTCAGATATCGATGTGTCGAGCTTTTCATCAAGTTCTCTCATTTGACAGGCAAATCAGCGAGTCGAGGAATTCAAATCTCACCTCAAGGAACTCAAAGTAAAGCTCAAGGATGCCGAGAGAAGAGCAGTAATCGCTGAAAGCATGATGAAAATATTACAAAAAGAATTGGATATGCGAGAAGGCAAAAAAAAAAAAAAAAACAAAAAAAAATCAAATAGAATGCAATAAAATGCTTACGTAATTTTCTTTTTGAATTTCAGATCGATTATTCAGAGAAAAGGAAAAGTGCAAGTACATCTGTGACGATTTGGATTCGACATTCGCCGAGCTCACTGGCTACTGATTGGATATTTAATAAAAAAATAAAATTTCACACTTTTATACACTCCTGTAAGCAATTGTTGTAACGATACAAGCTGCACAATATTCCCTGTCTGTAATAATAAATAAAACTCATACCTGTATTAGTTTGAAGGAATGTTTTTTTATTTTTTTTTTATTTTTAGGATAAAAGGAGATTTTTTTTTTGTATAAAAGGATTTGATGGAACTATAAGTACACAGGGTGTCGTCTTACACGATATCAATTTATTTAATCGATTCTACGATCGACACAATGCCCGGCAAACGACATTCCACCTTATACAGATAAAACTTTTTTTTTACGTTTGAGGCCACCCAAGAAATGCATTCGTATCAACGCTCTCATCATGCTAAAATTTTTTGTTTTTTTTTTTTTTTTTTCATTACATCCGACATCGATTATCGTTCATTTGATTAGCAGCCTCATCAGCGCAACTCACACCCCCATACCCGTGTGTAATCATATCATTTAAGGATGTTCAGCCTGCACAATCACATAAAAAAGTTGGATTTAACAGAAATTTAGTAAAAATTGTGGATTATTATTGAATAAAAGTGATGAAAAATATTCAAAAAAACGTTTCAAATTACATAATTGTATTTAGATATAAAAAAATTCCCATTCCTCCAATTTTTGAGACGAATTCAATTTTTTGTTAATAAAAATTTTAAAACAATTGTTTCTAATTCATTTGAAAAATTGTATATCATCATAAAGATGAGCGATTACGTTTCACAACAGAAGAAAAAAATGTGAATATTCCAAAACTAATTTTTTTCAACTGGTTTATCAATACTTTTTTCATATCATTATTGTTCAAACTCACGTTTATAGTATCTATAACTTCTTTGATATACATATACATATTTTTTAAATTATTAACGCATATCGATTGCACTAAAATTCTCATGAAATCTAAATATTTAATTTGACTGTGTAGGCTTCACGGTCCTCATCGCACCGGTCTTTTGGATGGGTATTAACATGTAACATATATATATATATATATATATACATATATATATATATATATATATATTTTTGAAAGTGTATGTGTGTTATACATAGAAAAAAGGCATTGGAAGAGGATGATGTACGAAAAAATGTACAAAAATTGAGACCGGCGGACTTTCTCTCGTCACAAAAACTCGAATTTCACAACTTCCCAGTCGCCGCCACCTCTTTTTTTTCCCTTCTTCACCATGATACTTTACCTAAATTAATTGAGTTTGATTGACGTGCTTTTTTTCCTTTCGATATTGTATTACATGTAATATTATATACATTGTATAATTACGTACATACACGTATGATTGCGACAGTTTGAGCTGCGCGTTGTATGCACTTTTGCATCGAGAGGCAGATATACAGCGAAAGAGGGAAAGTATATTTTCAAAAAAATGTACAATATCGAATTTGTCTCTCGCCTCTTTTTTTTGTTCCGTTTTTTTTTGTTTGTTTTATTTGTAAATTTACGTCGACTATTTTATAGCTTTCCCCTCTCTTGCTTATCCAATTAAAAAGTCTTCGTTTCTTCAGGATATCATTGTAACGAACGTAAAATAATCAACGTGTTATTTCGTATATCCATAAACTTTACAATGCAACAGAGCCCAACTTTAAGAAAAATTTCGTCGTGAGTATTTTAGCTCAACCGACATAAAATCGATTATCTTCCTTCTCCTCACGACACATAAAATTTTTATTTTTTATTCCTCCTCTCGACGTCAATTCAAGATCTCTGTTTTTTTTCTCACATTAATAATAATAATAATAATAAATAATTTACTCGTAGCGCGGAGAAATTCGTACGAGTATTTGGAATTAAGTCTTTGGTCTCGGATGGGTCGCCCGCTTGCGAACGAGATTTTTTTGAGAGATTATTTTTCCTGTTTTTTTATTTTTTATTAATTTTTTTTTACTGTTCGTCGAAGCGGTCTGAGCAAATTGTCGTTTGGCACACGCATCCACACGTAATTTTCTTTTTTTTTTATACTACATCCATAAACGTAATGTATTTTAGTCTCGCGTTCGCACGCACTCTCACGCACCTTTTTATTCTTTCTCATTTTTTCCTTGAGATTAAGCGGTCATCGTAAACTCCGTTAAAACTTTCTCAAATGATGAAATTTCATAGCTAATCTCGATTGCCACATCAATTATTCGATCAGTATAACATAGCATAAAATTATTATCGAAGTTATTTGGCAGTGAAGATTGGATGGTTCAACGACATGAGTCTCGTATCATCGCATCAATAATTGATGTATTAGATTTTTTTTTTTTTTTTTTTATACAAGCTCTTGGCATGATTGCCTGATATTTTTATTGTTTCTTGGTCGTAGGCAGTTGTCATATTGTGATATAGTAGACAAATAATCAGTCAGTCTGACCAAGGAAAATTAAGACAGATGATAGAAAAGAGGCAAAGAGAGAGGGAGAGAGAAATATACAGATCGTTATGAAGAAAGATATCAGAGAAGCTCTCAAACTGATGCAGCAAACCGAGTCAACCAAAAAAAGACGCCATTATGATCGTGGATGTCGATTTTTTTGGAACCTTCTCCTTCCGGGGAAAACTGATGAGTGTCCCGGACGCGATTAAACGGCGATCGAGTAGTCCGAGGAGGGATTATTTTGGGCACCTGGCTTGGACCAGAGCGTCGATGCTCTCTGACCAAGTTTGGGTTTCTTTAACGAGTCAATGTCACACTCGGCCTCGCTGAGCTCCGGTCGATCGCCTCTCTCACCGGCTGGACGTGACATTACATTTGGCTGACCACCGAATGCAGTCTCCGCGACTGACATTGGTGGCATTCGAAGTGAGCTTCTGCTTGGTACGTGCCATCTGCGATGAAAAAAAAAAAATAACAATTTGACTCAATTCCCCTCCCTCACCCCCACATGATTGAGAATATTTTATAAAATATATTCAATAAGTACTTGAAATATTTTTACAATATTTCTAATAAATTGTCTATCGTCGAGCGAGAGTTTTTCCATATATTTTTCTTATTCCAAGAGCAATGGAAAAAAAAAAAAAAAGTTTAATTTGAGTTTGCTGTTTTGAGTGTAAATCTGGGGAATAAAATTCGTTTTGATTAATTTTTACATTACCTAGAGCGTCCCCTCCGTGTGAGAGATTTCTGCTCGCACATCGGTGAGATGTCCGACGAAGTGCTGGACGTAGGATGGTAGAAGAAATCTGAAACTGCCCGAACTGAGGAATAGAATACAATGGAAATGAATGACAGATGAAAATTTCAGGGTCTGATAAATCTGTGCGTGTGCAATTATTATGAGGCATTTTTGTGATTATAGTATATAAAGCGTGAGTGGTTTATGGATATTTGAACGTACTGTGCTTTAATTTGCCGGCGTCCAGTTGATTCGATGACTCTGTCCGAGAGCGAGTCAATTGATCCGGGTCAGACTCGCTCTCGTCGCTGTCTACATCGCCCGGGGTCTGTTGTTTCCTCTGTTGGCGTCTCCTGGACGATACACTCTTCATACTCTAAATACAATTAGAACAATTAATTCAATATTTCCAAAATGCAAAAGTTTTTCTACATTTATTCCCTTCACACCTGATTTTATTATCACTTTAATACTAATCAAAATAAAATTGAGTCCAACTTTTCAACCGATATCGAATCAAGATTTCATCGTTTTTTTCGTCAATTACTTTCAAACTTTTTCCCAGCTATGTTTTTTCTCGACAACGATTTAACGAGTTTCAGAGTTTTTATAAATTCATGGAAGTTTTAATTCAATTAACGTTATTCGACCATTTTTTTTCCCTTTATTTTCGTTTTATTTCAATTTCAGTGTTTGCACAGAGCAGCTGTTCGTCCATTTTCTCCTGCATTGGGTATGAAGAAAAAAAATAAAGCAATTTTTGTCGCAATTGATACCGATGGACAATATATAATGGGAGAGGTGACAATACAAACAAAAAAAAAAAATCATTTTATGAAAGAGATTTTTCGAATGAAGGAGGGGTGGAATGCTGACCGTCGCTGCAGGTGGCGGGCTCGCGCATCCCTCCGTCATCGCGTGCTCGTGATACATGAAGCTGTGAAGTAGAGTGTTGTTCGAATGAAGACCGGCGGCTGAGGCTTCCGCTGCTCCTCCCAAACCTGCCAGGGCACCAAGCCCTGCCAGGTTTCCCCCGCCCCCCTCCGAAAGCTGGAACGTAGCGTACGGAGAGATGTCCTCCGCCGTCTCTGTAACCGACCAGAGGCATTGCCTACCTTTCAAATCACGTCGGAATTGATCCACAGACGAGATATGTCTGCGTGATACATTTTACAAAAAAAAAATCAACAAGTCTCATATAATTCCGAATATATTTTTTGCATATATTTCATTTTCATACAGAGAGGGTAACTTTGGCAGTAAATTGACGCATCTGGTAAATTAACCACTTGCACATGAAGTGTACATATCCATATATATACAGTAATTTTAACACGTGTATTAATTCACAGGGGCTGATTCTTAAGCGTTCATTCACTGCCGATGTATAATGTACAAATAGACCCTTTCGTGTTGTTAAACATGGAAACTGAAGTAACAGTGACTAGAAACTAAATTTCATCTGGAATCTCTGGAATAGGGTAACCTTACCAATGAATAAACGGTCTCAAGTATTAATAAATACTTGTATGCGAAATGCATCTGTATGTAGTAATTTTGATCGGGTCGATGGATACCCTGGGGGTTGTTTTTCATGTGTCTCGTATTAGGATTCTACAATAAACACTTTTCTGAGCATTCTGACTTTGATATAAATTCAAATTATGTATATTGCACAAGTAGACCCTTTCCTGTCGTCAGGAATAGAAAATAAAATTATAATGATTAATCATAAAAAACACGTGTATTCATTCACAGGGGCTGATTCTTAAGCGTCCATTCACTGCCGATGTATAATGTACAAATAGACCCTTTCGTGTTGTTAAACATAGAAACTGAAGTTACAGTGACTAGAAACTAAATTTCATCTGGTATCTCTGGAATAGGGTAACCTTACCAATGAATAAACGGTCTCAAGTATTAATAAATACTTGTATACGAAATGTATCTGTATGTAGTAGTTTTGATGGGGTCGATGGATACCCTAGGGGTTGTTTTTCATGTGTCTCGTATTAGGATTCTACAACAAACACTTTTCTGAGCATTCTGACTTTGATATGAATTCAAACTATATATATTGCACAAGTAGACCCTTTCCTGTCGTCAGGAATAGAAAATAAAATTATAATGATTAAATAAAAAACAAATTTTCACCTGGAATCTTGTCGGTACCGCTCGCGTTCGCAGCCTGTTGAAGAGCGACCTTGTGGATAGTCGCGTAATAACGTTCCCTCTGAGTTTCCGCGTTCTGCTGATTCTCCTGGGTCTCCTTCATTGGCCGCTGCACCCGGTCCCCCAAATGACCTGTCATAACGATTTTGTCAATTTATTCGAAATTATAAACGTTTTCATCTTCAACACTATTTTGCGATCCAGCCAACACAAAGACAGCTTTTTTTTTTTAACAATCTCCTGTTAAAAAGCTCAATCGCAAAAAACACGATAGATATTATTTTTTTGTTTCCGAAATTTAAGCAGGGGGAATTTGTAATTTGGAGACAAAAAATCGAAATTGAAAAAGGGGAGGAAGTTTATGAGCTTCGCGCCAGCTGAATGTCATGATGTGGTCACTCACGAGTCTTCCAACGAACAACGACAGTTGCAGCTGCCGCTAGTAATGCAAAAGCTGCGATCATCAATGGCAGCATGACTTTAACATCAGCATAGAACGGAAGAGCCGTCGCAATGCCCCGCTCCGATAATTCTGGAGGTGGTGGCTCTGTGAATGAAATATTCGATTAAGGAAAGGCATAAAATCTCATCACAAACGAAACACAATTTTAGTAAATTCTTTCAAAGATGACTGGATGAAATCAAGTTGGGACTAAATCGGGACGAAAGTGATTACTGCTTGGAAATTCGAGGCCTAGTGATACAAGAGAAAATTGATAAATCAGTTTTAATTTCATATATAAAAAAGTGGAAAAGTAAAATCGATCTTGATCATTTAACTCGAATAGTTCATAAAAAACTGGGATAGATTCATTAATTCAGTTTTCATTTCTACTTTTCTCGTCTCAAAGACTCCGATAGAAAAATGCATCTCCAGCAATACCGTTTTGCGGGAGACAATGAATGGTATATTATTTAATTTAAATAGAAAATCATCGAATCACTTTAACTCTCCTAAATTGTAATTTTTAGCTCCTGGGAGATTTATTTTCATTTGAAAAAACGAAACTTACCACCATCCTTGGTTAGTGTGATGAATGTGAATTCAGCGTGATTGCTGCCAGCAACGGTATGAGCCTCAACCTTCAATTGGTAGACTGTACTCGGCGAGAGATTCGTTACGACGAATCTTCGAGCCATTTTCACACTATTTGACACGAGTGTCCAGTGAAATTCATTAATGGGTCGATATTGTATAACGAAATCATCAATGGGACATCCGTTATCGGGCCATGCATGAAGACGAAGTGCAAGGGTGGTTGAATTTGGTGCTAAAAAAGTCGCAGCTGGTGGTATTCCAGGTGGCTGACCCTGGGTGCGAACGGAAAGTACCGGGGACGAGGGACTGCTGCCAATTTTATTGTGAGAAGTCAGATAAAGATGGTACATATTACCGCACAGTAAACCCTGTCAAAAAAAAAAAAAAAATCAAGCAACATATAATTTTTTCACAATTTTATCCAATAACAAAAGCGTGACCTTTGTGCCTTTCCTGAATATTTTTTTTTCATCAGTTCCTCACCTTTAATTCGTGATTGGTAGCACGGCGTGGAAGTTGAAGCTCGTGGAGAGTTCCCTGGGTAGTGCGATAGTGCAATGTGTAGCCTGTTAAGGGTGCACCACCATTATATCCAGGTTTCCAATGTAAAAGAACGCTGCTCGACGTTGAACTGGTCACATAAAGTACCGGGGAATTTGGTGGAACTTGAACGAAAAAAAAAAAAAAAAACCAGAACAAATCCAATAAATTAATGCATCTCATTATTCACTATACGAAAACCCTTAAATCATAATATATTTTTTCATATTTTACTCTTTTTTCATATTTATATTGTGATAATTATGAATTCATTACTACGAAGATTTATGAGAACGAACAAAAATCATAAAAACTCTGAATATTAACGATCGCTCAACCCTGATAATTAGAGAAAGTTTAACTAATCTCCAGTGTAATAAGCGATGGGATAAATTTTCGAAATGTCTACGAGTAAAAAGTTGATTGTGTGTACCTTGAACCGTCAGACTGTAGTGCAATCTGTCGCTTCCCTGAGCATTCTCAACCTGACAAGTGTAATTTCCACTGTCCTGAGTCTGCAGACTCGCGAGTACGAGTTCACCAGTTTGCAAAACTTGAACATTTCGAGCTGAATCAGTTCGTATCTGGTCGGAATTTCCTTTGAACCATTCTCTCGTTGGATCGCCAACCGCATTGCACGCCAGGGTAACCGAGCCACGCCAGGGTCTCACAATGTGACCACCGAAGGATGTAATTCTGGCTGGTACTCGATTCGTTGGTAATTCAGCCGCTACTCGGGAACTTTGTCCCTCCCCTACTCGGGTACTTCCGGTCACCCAGAATTGATACTCAACGCGCTGTTGAAGATCGGAAGCTTCGAAGAATGTATTCGTCGCGGGTAACATTCTCTTGCCATGATTCAATTCTTCACGACCATCCACGATTCTCGTGTAGAGATTGTACTTAGTTATGATACCATTTGGCTCTAATGGTGGCAGCCAAGAGATAAATAAAGCCTGGGGCGAGCTGACGACGACTTTTATGTCCGCAGGACTTCCTGGTACTGTGAAATAGAAGAAAAATTAAATGGAATGGAATGGTTCTCGATGTACAAACGGATGAGAAATTTAAAATTTTGTCGTTACCATCCTCGTCGGTGTGACAGTAGGTAATTCTGGTAGGAACGCCATCGCCAACTCTCGTAAAAGCCACAACTTGAATACTGTAATTCGTGTATCGTCTCAGACCAGACAGAACGATTGTCAGAACGCTCGTTTTTCGTACCTTCATAAAAAATAATCACAAACGCATTAAATTGGATCGAATCCTTCCCTCAGGCATAATGTGATTAAGGATAATTAGGCGAGTCTTCGGTCTCAAGGACACTATTAATTGTTCAAAATTAGGAAACTTGTGAAATAATTATTACGACGACATGATAAAAGTGATACTCACTTCCATTTCGTCTATCCCTCGCCACACGTCAGCTAAAACAGGTTCATAGTTTAATTTGTAGCCCTGAATTATTCCATTGCTGTATGAACTCGGTGGTGGCTGCCATGAGACTTGGAGCGATTGCGAAGTCAGAGCTGCACATCGAACGTCTTCCGGTGGTTTGCTTGGCACTGAAATACCCACAGACATTTTTCATTTCCACATTCCAGAGGGGATTGAAATGAAGAAAAAATTAAGTTACCATCTTCGAGAGTCTGCGTGGGCAAAGGTTCCGAGAGTGGCCCTGAACCAACTTGATTGTATGCTTGAACGACTATTGTATATCTCGTGTATGGTCTAAGTCCCATAAGTCGAAGTTCACCACCACCTTCTTCACCATCGCCAATTACCGATGTGAAATTGAACGAAGGATTGCCAGATATCGATTCTCTGAAGCCGACGTTGAAACCTTGAACCTCACCGTGACGCAATTCCGGCAATGGGGGTGACCAAGTTACCAAAATTTCCGAATGAGAAAGTGGCCTAGCTGCTATATTTATTGGTGGACCGGCCGGTCTTTCTGGCTCTGTTTTGACGACCAGCTCGGCTGACGAGGCTGATCTACCGGCTGGACCCTCAGCGATAACTCTTATCGTGTACTTAGTCGCTGGCTTAAGCTCGTCTATGAGAGCGGCGTAAGGTAGAGGCGGTCCACTCAGTTCTTGTTGTTGCCACATACCTCCTATTAAATTATCATACTCATACGTATCAACCTGGCAATGACTTGTTTTTTATCAATTGAATTTGAAAATTGTATGTAAAATTGTAAATAGCAGAGTATCGAGTCTACTATTTAGTCACTCAATTATAAACTGACCAACGAAAAAATAGTGAATTGATTTCCGAACAATAATTGAAATATGAAATACGAAAGTTTGTGAGGTGCCTCATTCGGAATCAAGTGTGAAAAATTATCGAATTTTTAAATAGCTACACTGCCAGTCTGGTGTCTGTCAGTAAATTATTTAAACTAGTATACGTTAGTTGGATCGGTTTTACCAACCATTTGTCCACTTTAGGCTGCCATATTTTGAAGGACAAGTCTCTGAGTATACAATCAGAGATACTCAAATGGATGATTTTATTGATTCGTGTGGATAGGATCGAAGCAGTTATAATAAAAAATGGTCACTACACTGATTTAAATTTTGGTTTACAGATGAAGAGCCACCTACCGTCACCCTCCTTGTACTGAAGAATATATTTCGAGACTTCACTCGTATCCTGTGATTTGTGCTGCCATTTGACATTGATGCTTCTCGGAGCTACCATCGCCGTTTCCACATTATTTGGTGGCTGTGGTGGTTCTGCAAAATCAATGAAAAGAGAGAAAAGTATTATTTGCAATTGAATAGTATGGGGAATTCATGGACCATTAGCGAAATCGAAACCTTGAACGAGAAGTTGAACGAGCTGTTGATCCCTTCCATAGAGATTGCTGGCTCGGCAAAAGTAAGCTCCGCTGTCCGAAGCTTCGGACGACGAGATTTGCAATTGAGCGACCACTCCATCAGGAGTTACTTCCTGCTTGACCGTGACCCTTCGAAGAAAACGAAAGGACAGGCATCCATTAACTGCTCTCGTCCCTTTTGGCTTTTTGGGCCAAGATTTCTATCGTTATTTCTACATCGATATATATATATCTATCTATCTATCTATATATATATAGATATATAGATACCTATAGTTAGTCGAGGGATTGAGCTCCATCTTTCCACCCTTGAGCCAGGTCACTGTGACTGGTTTGTCGCCATGGACCTCACAATGAAGGGTTGCGGTGTCACCCTTCTTAACGGTGACGGGACGTGCCGCAGGGGCAAAGTACGGAGAGGCTTTAGAAAATAATAATCCATCAAATAATAATACAATTCGACATTGCTTCGATAACTGAGGAAACATTTTTTTAGGGGATTTGCAGATTCCTCTTTTGCTATACGCGCAGAACAACTTAGTAATGACAACGGTAAAATTTAATGCATCATGTTATAAGCTGAAAAAAACGTCATTGATCTTAACAATTGTATGTATTTAATCAACCAGGCTGATTTTTAACGACTTGGTAATAAAGGAAAATTTATACGATCACAAATTAATTTACCAAATCCTTGTCATTGCTATGTGCATTTTTCTTAGTACACCTTTCTGTAAGGGAAAACGAGAATCTATCTGGAAAGCTTGAACGTTTTTCACCAAGTAGAAAAAATATTTTATTAATTCTCTCCCAAACTCACAATTGACTTTGAGCTGTACAACTTTGCCGATTCCAGTGCCAATTCCATTGCTCGCTTGACAGAGATAAAAACCTTCTCTGTCCTCTTTTACGTGTTGCAAAACGAGCGTCCCATTGCTCAAAAGTTTCGTATGAGCTCGTTCTCGCAATTCCTCGTACTCGCCAGACTTGTCCCCTGCTGGGAAACATTCGAACGAAATAAAAAAAGAAAATAGAGTTTCGCAGCGGTTGTCTAGAATGAAAAAAAAAAAACGAAAAAAAAAAGCAATCGTGAATAAAGCATCATGTACCGGTAGCCTTTTTCCATACAATGACAGGTGCCGGTACACCCTCGGCTTGACAATGAAGCGCAACGTGTCGATTTCTCTCGACGCTCACGTCTTTCGGCTCGACAACCCACCGAGGTGGCACTGAAAACCAGAACGTTCAGTTTCAGTCCTATCCGAATTTTTTTTCATCAGAAAGTGAATATATATATATTATATACATATATATCGAACGAAAAAAATGTATATATATGTATATATATATATATATATATATATATATATATATATATAAATGAAACGATAACGTCACTCGTCGTAAGAGTGTTTGAAAAAATTGCGTCGATACGCGACGATACAATAGAAAAGATGAACTCGAGGTCGATGAAAAAAACCAGCGACGATTTAAAGTCGCGGACGATACGACGTATCGTTGAGCGGTTTTCTTTTTCGTATTGTTTTGCATCAAAGAATTCAAGATAGAAACAGAGAGATAGCGAGAGAGAAAAAGTAGAGAGAAAATCTTTTAACATAGAATTAGTATATATATATATATAATTCGTTTTAAAAAAGTAGAAAAAAACGCGAAAAAAAATCGCGGACGAAAAAAGTAGAGATCGCAGAATAAGTTCGAGAGCGAGCATAAAGATACGCAATGATTCGATTAAAAAAAAAAATCGTCATAAAATTCCACGCGATCTGTAGAAAGTGATTTTTTTTTTTTGTAATATTATTATTTTTTTTTATTGATCTCCCGATGCTTGAGGCTTATCGTAATAATATGATAACGATTTCAACGTGGGATTATGGGCAATGGACGCTGTTGAGTTTCGATGGATGTGGATTGATGAATGAGGGATGAGAGGGTAGTGGCCTCGAGAGGGTGGGGGGGGGGGTGATGAGTAGTTTTTTTTTGTTATCAGCAGATATGGGTGTCAGTTTGCGGGTACTACTTTTACAGTGGTGATAATAAAAAACGCTGCACAAGCGAAATACTGTGAGTGGGGGATATTCAACGTTTTGCGAAAAAACGGCAATGCGCCACGTTCGAGGTGACGAGGGTGTATACAATAATGTTTATTAAATATATATGAAATAGTATGTATATACATATATATATATATATATATATATATATGAATTGTATATAAGTACTCGCTTTTTTTAGTTGTGTGTGATAACGAGAATAAGAGATAAAAGAGAGATAGCAAATTTTTGTTTTTGATCATATTATATTATATTAATTAAGATAAAGGCATTTGTGGGAATAAATATTTGAAGGGTGAGAGGTTTTTTTTTTTGTTTTTTTTTTGGTGATGATGGTAGTGAATGGCAGTGGTGGCGGACGGGCGTGTGCCCCGGCTTAGTGCCAGGGTCTTTCGAGAAAAGCGGCCGAACTGTTTTATTTTTTTTTTATA
The DNA here is from genome assembly GCA_963669185.1 of Dyspetes luteomarginatus. NCBI lineage: Eukaryota > Metazoa > Arthropoda > Insecta > Hymenoptera > Ichneumonidae > Dyspetes > Dyspetes luteomarginatus. The sequence continues at coordinate 10,772,303 of OY769903.1, read as the reverse complement.
ATATGTTTTACTCGCTTCTAAAACGTCTATGATAAAGTCCGGTGTTTGATATACACGAATAATAAAATTTATAATACGTATACTACTAGCCTACAATTTACGGTTTTTCGATCGTGGAAGTTCGGACTATCAGCGCGGGCATAATTTTTATATTGATTCATGCTTGAAAAAAGAAAAAAAAAAGCTTTTAGATAAATTTCTCGAAAATTGAGCCTCGCGCCGATTTGTCCGGACTTTTGTATAACGAAAAAATCCATGAAAAATAAAAAACATGACAGATAGATGGAGAGATTGACAGACAGAGAATGATAGTAAGCCACAGAGAGGCAGAGAGAGAGAGAGAGAGAGAGAGAGAGAGAGTAAAGCGACAAATATCATATATATATACATATATGTGTATATAATTAATATAGCCAGAAAGATATAAGAGACATCAATAAACGAATATATTAATATACTGCTTGTGTGTATGTGTGTGTTTGTGTGTATGAGATATAGTGATAAATCGCTAGAACGTGATTAAATCATGCGAAATAGAGCGAGACAGAGAGAGTTAGAAAAAAGGTGTCAAATTGTTCTGCAGTCAAATTCTTCTGCATCCATGTAAGGGATGTTTCAAGAGCGCAGGGATTTTTTTTTCTCGAGCTTAATACTCATAACTAGCATAATATTACTTAATAAAAAAACGTGCTCTGCATTACATACGTATATGTTACTTTTTAACACACTGGTGTGACAAACATTTGAATATAAAAAGTTGTAAAAATATTTATACTATATAGATATATATATGTATAATAAAAATACGATATAACGATCAAGAGTCGTATAATAGATATAAATGAACATGCATATTTAAAAACAACTGTGTAATCTTATTGAAAAAAAATAAGATGCACGCACCAGGTCAGAAGTTCAAAGTATATATCGAGTATGTTTTTTTTTTTTTTTTATGATCGTAAGAAAGATGAGAGAGGAAGAGGTGCAACTGTTACCTTTATTATTCGGTCAAGTCAAGCAAACCTCGGGGGGTCCACGAGATACCGACGCATTCCCAGAGAGCCAAAGCAACGTAAATGTAATACACACTGTGTTTGAGGAGGAGGGGAATCTTTTTTTGCTAGAAGTGGTTTTTTTTTTGTTTTTTCATTTTTTGAGCGAAGGTGATCAGTTCCAGAGGGTTTGAGAGGATTATGATGATTTGGAAGAAATGTGATTTAAGGCCGATGCTCTCGTTAAGAATCGAACAGGTTCGCTGATACTTAAGAATCGCTGGGGTTTAGATCGTAAAAATCTAGCTGGAATCCAGATGAAAAGTTTTACATTTTTCATTAGGGAAAATCAATAAAAATGTTGCGATCCAACGTATCATTATATAGTTATGACTGAATAGAAGCCACCAACGTGTGAGAGCTTTAAAGTTCGTACTTCCGTCGAGAACATCAGCAGAAGGGCCTGACGATGAAATGCCATGGGATGGCACAAAAGCCATGTCGAAAGTACGATAACGTGATGGCGATGAAGGTTCCTCTGGAAGTTTTGGATATACACAAGGGAATTGTTATCCGTTACGTGAATCAATAACGGAACCTACTTGAAAACACATCGTAGACCTCGACGTACATTGACGAAATTTTGTCCATTCAATTTGGAACATTCACCATTGGAAACCAGCAAGGTAATACTTAGACAAGTAATGGACAAGTTCAAAATTTGCCCACATGAGCTTTCCTCCCATTGCCATCGAATCCTTGAATAAAATTTGCAAGGGAAAATTTCATTAAAATTTTTCATAGACCGAACCATAAGAAATTTAGAGCATTAGCTTGTCCATGACTCGATGGATGAGAAAACTTAGAAACACGAATTATTCTTCCAATTTGCAGTTTGCTAAGATGATTGGTACAAAAACAGCTCATCATAGTGGAGCGAAATGTTTATAGTTGGCTGAGGTCATAAACTACTTCGTGAGGGTTACTTGAGATGCCCAGAAATTTTCATTGGTTTTCAGTATTTTTCACTAGTTTATTAGTGAAAATTTACAGTAAGTTTTCAGTGATTATGATCAGTAGTAATTACTTATTCAGGAATTATTGACATTTGTTTTGTAATTGCAAATTCTTTGGGTAATAATATAATAATATAATATATAATATATATAATTTAATTATTATATTATATATATAATATAATAATAATATTCTTTGGGTAATATTTTTCACTAGTTTATTACTGAAAACTTACAGTAAGTTTTCAGTGATTATGATCAGTAGTAATTACTTATTCAAGAACTACAGACACTTGTTTTGTAATTGCAAATTCTTTGGGTGTGATCACTTACAAGTAATAACTACTTTTGCCACAATGACTCGTTATTTTGCTGGTAATAACTATACTTGATGAGGAATTACATTGCCAATAGTAACTGAGATCTGAGCGATAATTTTTCATTTCACCAACAATTAAGATGGTTCCATTTAATTTTCTCATCGTCCAAAATTATTGACCATGTAATTAAAACATTATTTATCTGACGGATAAATTAAACTTTACACCTAATTCAATCAAACATTTATCTCAGTGTAACACTGTCAACATATTTCTGTAAATTTGACAGATGCGTGCATAAATTTGCATTGACAGCTATCATTTATATCGATTAAAAATTTGACCCATCTTGCAATTCGCGTTCCCAATTCAAATGCCATTTCCCAGTTATATTTTTTATCATTATCCAACATGTAATTATTACTGGCTGTACATAATTGCGTCATTAATCGAGGTCTAAACTGTTTGAAAAAGGATGTTAGGAGAGAAATAAAGGATTCATTCGATGTGAGATCGATAATTTATAGGAATATCGAGCTCCGATTTTGTTTTTTTTTTGTTTTCGCACATAAAGGATATCGGGGTTTCTCGGCGTTCAACTAGTTACCTTTTACCTGTAGCTTGGCCGTGTACCTGACCTCGGCGGCGGGGTTCGCGGCGACGCAGGTAAAGTCGCCCGAATGCTCGGCCGTAAGATTCGTTATGCTCAGGAGGCTCGAGTAGGAATCCAGCTGGGATACGTTAGTGGCAGTAGCCAATTTCGGGGACATAGGAACGAGGCTATGACCGTCCTTTAACCAGGATATTGTTAAGGGTGGATCACCCGCCGCGACCCCGCACACCGTCCGCGTCCGCATCCCCTCTGATAGTCCCTCTTGGAAGGTAAATGGCTCAATTATAGGGGGTACTGGAAAAGGTCAAGAGAGAAGAAAGAACCATACGTGAGAGTGAGAAAAAGATTGTATATGGTCACCAAAAAACGCAAGAACTTCGTACCAGGTATAATAGTAGTATATATATGTATATAGTAGTTCATAAATAAATATAATATATATATATATCCATATATATACAATTATATAGGTCTATTTATAGTAGTAGTGTTGATATGTATATAAATTCATAAATGCATACATAAAATATATGTACATACGTTATTTCATTTATTCAAAAATATGCATCGTTTATCATTTTTACGGCTTCTGTATTACATGTCGAATATATTTCCAATTGAAAATATAATAAAACTGGTAAATTATCGTAATTTATTCAGAGAAATATGTATAAATATATTTTATGTATTATGTATAGTATGTAATTATGTATGTACAGTAGAGGCAGTAACGTAGCAACGAAGAGTAGAGATAGATAGAGAGAAAGAGCAAGAGATTGAGAAGAGAGAGAGAGCGAGAGAGAGTTTGGCCCCACCGTAGACTAACACCTGCCGCCCATTTTTTTTTTTCTTCTTTTCGATATACACAAAAAAATGTCACATCTTCGCGAACATTTATACCAATTATCGTCATTCACTCATCTGCAAAGAAGAGCGTGCATTTTGTAAAAGCATCTTACGACAGCTCGATGCTTATTTGCGATACCAGCGTTTTTTTTTTTTCTTTTTCAAATTATTGTACTCTGTGAATTATTTGAATTAAAAATGAGTTAATGAATTATGGAAAGGACTCGACGCATGCGAACTCGATTTGTCCCTTCGCAAAAAACGCTAAATCGCGACGAGTTGTGTAACCTCGAGCTGCCGTCGCAGAGAGAACGAAAGAAAGTTTGATTTGGTCAACATATGGGATAAAAAGGAGTTAATTTTGTGGGTCTCGTGCATGAGGAAAGGGACACGCGACCTTAATATTTTTTTTTTTCGACATAATTTGCAGTAGATTCGTAGATTGACGGATCATTTGCTGAATTATTATCAACAAAATGCTATCGAGGGATTGTCTGATTGGAGATTCTGGTAAATTCAGGAATCTCTCAATGCATCACCGGCCAGAGTTTGAGCCGGGAGGATAAATATGTACAGAGAGGAGCTCACATGCGTCTCGTTTTTTTTTTGTTTCAACGAATGTAACTCTGATCGGTGCAGAAAGGACATTGAAGATAAGAGGATGATTAAAAAAGAGTAATGAAAAAATGCTGAATCATTGTAAGAGTGTACTGAGCGAGTAAAAAAATGTAATATACATATAACAAGTGTAATAAATATGTATTTGTATACTGCGTATGACCGATTGTTTGTGTGTTCGTTTGTTTTTTTTCTGCCAACACTCATACGCATACGCATTATGCAAGCGAACGTGAACGACGCGGTCATCGCGCACACAAACACGCACACGCACACGCACGCACGCACGCACGCACGCACGCACGCACGCACGCACGCACGCACGCACGCAGGCACGCACACACACGCACACACCCACGCACACCCACACGCACACGCACACACACGCACAAAGAGGCATACGCATACTCAAACGAGTTCGAACGACAAGTAAATTTTCTCGTCGTTGTTTGGGCGGTCAGGGTGTCCTCGGTAACGAGAAAAAAACACATTTGGGGGCCTAGAGGGAGGATTACCATGAACCACAAGCTGCTGCGTGTGCGATACCTCTGCAGCCAAATTACGTGCCACGCAAGAGTAATTTCCATTGTGATCTGGAGATAAACTTTCAATCATCAGTATGCTATTGAACTGGTCCACATTGGTGACAGTCACACGTTCCGATGGGCCCATTGAACGACCATCCTTCAGCCATGATATTGACAATGGTAGATCACCACGTGTTACCGAGCACGTTAGGGTCGTACGTTCGTGCAGATGAAGATCATGATCTGCCGTGAATGGACTAATTTTTGGGGGAACTGAAAATTCAACAAGACAAGGGGTCAGATTATAATTGAGCCCCCCTTTCGGGCCCCCAATCGCCAAAGATTCGTCCCCATTTCGTTTGGTCCTGCAGCTTCTTCCATTTCGTCAGGATCATCGAAAATATCTATTCTGAAAATATTTCAATTAATCTTCTTCGTCGTTGTCCCATTTCCGCAAGATTTTTCGGCCCAGCTGTACTGTTGGGCTGTTTTTTCCGGTTGAATTACTGTTGTTTTTTTTTTTTGATTCTTCGTAGATAAATGGAATATCCTGCTATGAAAAAGTGATCTTGTTCTTTTGGATAAAATGAAAATCGAGGCCTTACCAATGACAGTCACGTCGCCGGATCTTCTGGCGCTGTGACCCTGTTTGTTTCTTGCCCAGCACGTGTAAGTTCCCGTGTCAACTTCCTTCTGAACACTCGAGACAACGAGAGTCCCGTCTGGCATGACTTTCTGTCGTATGTTGTCTGGTAATTCACGACCTGTACGCTCCCACTTGATCTCCTCGATTGGATAACCAGCGACAGGACACTTGAGACGGAGCGTTTCACCCGCGACTGCTGTGACTTTTGGTATAAAACGAATGTACGGAAGACCATAAACGTTTAAACGGGCCGCGTGAGTGACTTTTCCAGCACGATTCTCAGCTGTGCAGGAATATTCACCACCGTCCTCGACCATTACTTGGCTTATGTTGACGTGCGATATCACGTCACCGTGAACCGTCACGTACTGACCGATGACGAATCTTTACGAGCACGGAAAGGAAAATTAAGGATCGCAATTAATTATGGCTCGATGAAAAATTTGAACGAACAGAAGCTGATGCAGGCGAAATTTTTCACACTTCATATTCTCTTGAAGGAAATTTCTAACTGGGGATAAAAATTCTAGAACTTTTGAGCGAAACTTCCTGCTTGTACACTGTGAAATTTTCGGTGTAACATCGGCACTAACACCTTTTTAACAGTTTACAGCACGATTGATGAAATGCCGAAGGCTTAACAAAAGGTTTCGCAAATATTTCAAAAGGGCATCCGGTGCAACGATGGGGCGTTTGCATTAAAAAATGTCTGGATATTATTAAAGAAATAGCACGACAAGAAATAGAAAGAATAAAAGCTACAAGGAATAGAAGAATAAAAATAGTTTTTACAAATTGAAAAAAGAAAAATTGATTCAAACCGAAGCTTTCATTTGACTATGTATAAAAAATGATATACGCTCGCGGGCCTTCATCTCTGTATCTTTTATACGCATATGAAAAAATTGCGCATATGGTGCGTGGATTGTACAATTTTTCTATGTCCTCGAGTCGCGTATCGCAGTGCAACAAATAAATATTTGCTCCTTCGCTTTGCCGTTCCGTCGGAGATTGAAATTGAAAATGAAAGAGCAATTGAAATTACGGCGCGGAAAAAAGGTAGACAGAAATATGAGCCATTCTGCAACGTCGATATGTCCCATATCGAAATTGGAGAGGTAGATAAAGAGAGAAAGAGCCCGAGACTAGAATTTTGCAACGGAAATTATGTTTTAATTATGAAAGCCACGGTCGTCTCGTTCCGGGCTCGCCACAAACCCAATTTTTTTCTCTCTCTCTCTCCACCCTGCTCATTTTCTATCGTTGTCCTGCTGCATCGTAGTTTGCAATTTGCGTCCCGATGGATGGGGGAAAAAAAGCTTTTTTCGTTCTTTTAAGAGGGAGATAGAGAGACAGAGAGGGTAGAATGCTGTGGGGGAAATCGAGAAATTACCTTGTAATTGTTGGCAATGGAAAACCATCGAGTGCCCAAGCCACTTGTGGAGTGGGATTTCCCGCTGCTGAACACTTCAACGAGACAGCGGGTCCTGGTTGAAGAGTCTGCTCGATGAACGAGTATAAGAGCACCGGCGGTGCATCTAAAAATGAGTGAGAACCAAACAAAATCATTTCAGCATTTATTGCGTTGTTCCGAATTCTCGGAATTTTTAACCCTCACATATGAATCGCATTAATACTATGAGATTTATCCAGGAGTACTTGAAAATATAAGAAAATATTATTTTTTTTAGCACGAAAGAATCTAATGAAGCATTAAAGTTCACACTGACCCTTATATCGATCTAAGCACTCGCGATATCTGATGTAAAATCGATCTTATATTCGAGTCGTCCAATCTCTCTGTGCTTTGAGTTATTAAAATATGACACGGTGCTGAGAAAGCGGAAAGTAAGTCCTGATCATTCAATCCTAACACTAAAATCTGCCATGTATAATTCCGCGACAGGAGAGCCCAGGGAAATACGTGATGCAGTGAGTGACACAGGAAAGAGCGAACGAAAACATGGCGGATAGAAAGAGGGATGGAAATGGAAAGCGTAGAGTGGAAAGCGAGAGAATATAGGCTATCGCGTTGTCGAGAGCGATGCGAGAGAAATATTGAGAAGGGAAGAATAAAAAGATAGTGAAAGGGGAGAGCGGAAGGGGAAAGGGTGCCAGTGTATATAGCGCAAGCACCGATGAGAGAAAAGAACGGAAAGAAGAGGGATGAGGGTGGGAGTGACGAGAAAAAGAGAAAGAGAACCTCGACGGTGCTTTCACCCTGGCTAGAATATATAGAGAAAGCGAGGGAAAGCAAGAGAGAGAGAGAGAGAGAGAGAGAGACGGACAGACAGACAGACAGAATTCTGGAGCTCGCGGTGTACGCTTTGCAGACCCGAGAACGAGACAATGGAGCCGCTCGGATGGAAACTGCTCGGCTCTGCTCAGCTCTCCTCTCTCTTTCCCACCCCTCTCTTTCTGCTATCTCTACTCGGCGTTGCCACTGCTAGCCCCGGCAACTTTTTCTCGTAATTTGTCTCGAATAACGCGACCACGACAGAGATGCCGTAGCTGTGAAAAAAAAGTGAAGATAGATACGCGGGTGTTGTCAGAGAAAAGGTTGTAAGAGAAGGAATAAGCGAGGAGGAGAGGGAAAATGAGAGACAGAGAGAGAGAGAGAAAGAGAGAAAGGTGCGGAGAGAGATAAAAGATATATGAGATCGAACGGGCGAGCCCTGGGGTTTTTTTTCGAGCTTCTCTCTTATTTTCTTTCCTACCATGGACCTCTCATTCCTCTTTACAGACGGCTGCCTCGAACACTTAGTAATTAAAAGTGTCGATTATTCGTCATTGAAAAAGGAAGACGCTCTTTCGGTAAATTATACAACATATACAACTATATATATATATAGACAACTATATATAAAGGACATAGAAAAGCTTGAGAAATTGAGATATTTTATAATTATTATCATTAACGTAGAAGAGAAATTGGAATGAATAGAAAAGTACACGGCTTTCAGCATTTTTTATATAATTATTATCTCAAAAGTTTGAAAAATATTCGCACCGTTGAATTCGAATATTAAAATTGAAGGAAAAAGCTCGATGCCTGCGAAGAGAGAGCCTCGGTTGTCTGGAACGCTTTCTATATGTATATTATATCTCGATGACAATAATGAATATTGGAGCAGAGAATTCTTGCGAACGAAGAAACTCTATCGTGTTCAAATTAATTGCGACCAGAGAGTTTCTGGATGCCTCTGTTGCTCTGTTGTACTGTACACTCGTTTCGTTGTGCCCTCGCTTAATTTCGAACGGAACGCGTAACTCTCTCGGCTCCCGTACAGTCTCATAATGACACTGTCGAGATGCACACAAGCTTGAACTAACACACGAGAAAATGAGAATTATTTCTCAACTCAATTAAAACCTCGTTAATTCATCCGTAATTCGTAATAGTGGCAGTGCAGTGGAAATCATTTATTTGCGAAATGCGTGAAAAACTATAGAAGTAAAATGTTAAATGGACAAAAATTATATTGTCAAAATACATTTTTAATAATATTTGCCGAATAATGATGGCACAAATTCATGAAAAATATATATTTTTTTAAAATATTTCATATGCACAATGCACAGTAACTCCCCCCATTAATGATTTTCCCAGTTGGCTGAGTGGGGAAGCAGCGTCGAACGCGATTGGCTTATGGCCATCGCTTCTCGTACCTGATTGGATCCCCCCCAATAGAGACGTGTTCAGCAGCACATCGCTATCAGAAGATAGGACTGTAGGATAAAAAGTGTCAAAACTCATTTCACAATGATTAAGGTTCATTCTTTAGCTATGGTTTTTTTTTCATCGCAACTCCTTGCAAACCCTTTCGACTTAATTTTTGTGATTTTTCAAAGCTCCATGAAAAACTAAAATCAAAATGAATGAAAAGGCACTTTCAAAATCTACTCGCAGCGTTTTTTAAAATAATTCCAGACGATGCAAATCGACTAAAAAGGAGCATCTGAAATTTTGACAATTTTGGATTCCTGAGTGGTAATGAATAACTGGAAAAAAAATTCATCGCCCTTCAATACGTTTGTGACTCTATCCAAACGAAACTTTTCCGCTGATTACAAACTACAATTCAAAAATTAAAAAAAAATCCATATTAAAAGAATGTAATATTTTTATTTTTTTTCTACTACATTTCATCCTCATTAACCCGCATTTTTTTCAATTTTTCTGGCAATTTCCTGCGAAGCTATTGTAGCTACTAACGAGGGCTATGTATTTGTATGATTCTTCAAAGCCTACATTATACACACGTTACTTTTTGCTCCTTTTTCGCCAGCTATATTCCACAAACACGAGATCTATGCAGGGTATTGGCCCTCCTTTTAAGAGTCTCAGCATTAAATTATGCAGGGTAGAAAAATACACGAGTATGCCAAAAGTTGTGTTGTGTCATTTGCTTGGATGGCCAACGATTGTATCGTTAACCCTGTACGCATTCATCGTTTTCGCTTGCCACATTGTATATTCGTCTTTCGTATATAGCGGGGGTTCTTAACCAGGCCAAAGCTCCAGCCCTGTTTCGCTCGACATCTACCCCGACGGGTTCCCTTTGATATGAATTCTGTGCAGTACCGACACCGACGAACGCGCGAGTCAGAGACGCTAACTTCATTGTTGTTTCAAAGGGTCTTTCTCCTCCTTCCCTCCCTTCATCTCTCTCTCTCTCTCTCTCTCTCTCTCTCTCTCTCTCTCTCTCTCTCTCTCTCTATATATATATATATATATATATATATATATATATATATCTCCCCCATCAGCAGTTGGTCTTCTACACATATAATTCTTCCTCTATCTATTTGCACTACGGCGAGGCTCGTTCGCGAGAGCAGCCCCTCGTATATAGATCGACAGATCAGATATGTGACGGAGCACTGGTGGTTGGCTGGGCAAGGAATTGGAAGAGAGAAAGAGAGATGGAGAGAGAGAGAGAGAGAGAGAGAAGAGAGAGCGTATGTGTGGCACGAATACTACTAGTCTGTATGGGCCCAGACCCGGATGCTCTGCTGTTGAAAGCAGCTCACTCCTCTCCTCAACATCAAAGTATCCGAGTTAGGTACGCGAGGTTTCCTTCTCGAGTGAACACGCGCATGCGATACGAACGAGAGTTTCAACGCGTTTTCGACGCTTCAGCCCTGACAGCTTATCGAGCCAACTAACCGCGAGATAACCCAGTAAGTTTTCCTCCTATTACGTCCTTGGCTCATCTTCGTTGATCACGCTAATCGCCTGATCTTCGAGATTACCCGACCTCTCTTGAGCTTTCAATAAAATTCAATGCACGGTGCGCGGAGCATAGAGTTGAAAAGTTTCTTGGATAAGACAAAACTTACCTCCCAATTGAAGTTCCCCCGATGCCTGTGCCGTATCGCCCTCGGTTCGTCGAACGATGCACTGATACATTCCACGATCTTCACGACCGATTCCATTCAGCCTTAGAACGTCAGATTGTCGTCCTGAGCCTGGAAGTTGCCTACCATCTTTGTACCAAGTTACAAAATGGGGTCCTGCTTGAGAATGTGTTCCTATCACGCAGTAAAACTCGGCATTTCCACCAAGATGAACGCTCAATAAGGGTGGAGTTATCTCAACGTGAAGTGGAGCTGTTACGATTAGTCTGCGAATGAATATGGTAATTGGATGGGTTTATTGAAATATAAGTAAATCAGCAAATGGCTCATATGTCAACTTGAATCCCATTTTTTTTCCCGTAAGGTCATTGGAATTTAGCAAAAAAAAACTGCTACTATAATCGCCTAATATTCACATGTTAACATTATTAATATTTAATTTATGAACTGTAACATACTTAGTAATAAATTCAATTAATATAAGTATACTTATTGAATTTAAACTATTTATTGCTAAATAGTAACCATTGATGTTACGATTGTAACAACTTTTCAAAGACACAGAGTACACACGCGAAGACATATATATTTGTTTAATGATCATATTTGCACACCTGACGTCCGCACTCGTTTCTCCACCGATGTTTGAAGCTGAGCAACGATAAATCCCGCTGTCCTCCAGGGTAACAGCCTCAATGGCCAAAACAGGACCAAGCAATCTCGTTCTTGGACCTGGCTGAACGAGCATCTGTTCAGCTCCTGTCTGAGCGTACCACCTGAAATTGAAATTACCAAAACGATATCGTAAAGAAGAATTCCTCTGCGAAAGGGACCCGAAGGCTTTCAAAATGAAAATAAAATCAACATCCAAATTTTCACATTGAATTATATTTGGAAAGTTATCGTTTCGAGGCCAATGAACGATTATGCTCGATAATCCCTTATTCCTCTTCCCTCATGAATGTTGACTCTCAATTGAACACAAGATTTTCAGGACCAATGGGAATACTAAAAGAGGATTGAATGTTTTTGTACCTCCAGAGACTTTCCACGAGTGGGGACATAGAAAGTCAAAGTCTCGAATCGAAAAAAGACTTTGTTGAAAAATTCCAGGGACTTCCGCATGAGAGTGAGTGAAAATTAAAGGAGAAAGGCAGAAAACGCGAGACTACTGCAAATGCTCATGAGAGACCTTCACGATTTTCTCATCCTCTCTTTCACTTCTATATTCGCTAACTTCCTGACAATTGCTATCGAAACGCGCTCTCGCACGTCCGCTTCGTGAGTCTATTTCATTCTCTATCTTTTTCTCTTTCCTTCTATCTGCGAGATTTTCGATTTGCCAAAGGTATACCACCGATGATGGTGGTGGGGCGGAAGGGGGGGTGGGGAAGGAAGAGTCAGCAGCGGACGTCTCTTTCGATATAAACGGAAAGCAGCTAATGGAGTTGGATCCCTGGGGGTTTTCTCTTTGCCCGAAAGTTGGACCGTGGCTCTCAATGGTACAGAGGAAACAGACCAGTCGTACGACCAGCCAATCCCCCGATTTATCCTTACCATTCTTCAAAAGTTACGAGCTAGCCGATCGAGTTAAAGAGTGTAGAAAAATAAGCGATGAGAAGTGAAGAGAGAGAAAAGTACAGACAGACGAGAAAAGGTGGAACTGGTGGAAGGAGTTTGAGAAAAAGTGCTCTTCTGTATATATACAACATGAAACGTTTTTCTTCAAGCCAGAGCCATTTCTTTTCAACTAGACCGTGGATATTTTTTTTTAAATACCTTTCTCATTTCATCATTACTTTGGGGAAACAGTTTATGAGTCTTTTTAAAACTAGATGGAATAAAAGTCAATCTTTTATGCGTTATAAATTTATCGTGCGATTTTTACCTTTCGCGATATAGTTGATAAAATGAATCATTCAAATGGTTAGGTTAAACAATATGAAATAATTTAGGATGAGTTAGTTCAAGTAGCCCCGAAATCTGGCATACAAATGAAAAAAAAAGCAACGAAGAGACCGATGTTAAAAAATAGTTTACTTGATGTAGATTGTCTCATAAGTGATTTTCTTCGAGAAGATTGACAGCAGGGAACGTTTCCGGGAGTGGGGATATGCAAGCACAATTTTCCTTAGTCTACAGCTATAACTCGGAAAGCAGCTTCGCTTTGCAATATACATGCTTCATTTCGCTCGAAGAACTCGGTCTCGCTTATTCTATATTTACTGCGTCCCTATGTACGTAGTGATTAATGATACTATCGCAGAGGGACGAGAGGTCCATAAAGACGCACACGAACGCACACACACACATATGTACACATATATATATATATATATATATATATATACATATATAATATAATATATCGCAGAAGCTTAACAAGAGGCTGAGAGCCAGAGCTGCAAGCTGGTGGCGGAAGCAGCGAACGAGGAGAAACGCGGTAGGACGTTCTGAAAAGGAAATTCGGGGAAATTGGGAGAGAAGCGCGCAGCTTGCAAGTATTGCTTGCTGGCAATTGGTCTTTCGGGGTTTATTTGAGCTGTGACTGCAGCAACTGCTGTAGTTTGATAAAACGGCAAGAATAAAAGAAAAGAGGAACGAGAGAATTAAGAAAAAAAATAATAATATTTATCGTGCACGTGTGCTGTCTTCTGCATGTGGATTAAACCCAATTTAATATATTTTCGCTTATACAGTTATTCAAATAAGGAATATTTGGTGCTGAAGAAAATTGCTACATCGGAAGTAGAAAAAGATTCATATTGTTATGGGCCAATATCGTTCTCTCACTCTCAATGGTTGTCTCATATATCAAAACGAAAAGCTTCCTTTCGGGTGCCAACTCCGAGCGAAGCACCTAATAAAAGATCCATGTCTTTTTTCATCTATAATAATACTAGCTCCATAGAGCTTGGACCGGATTCCTCTCGTTTTTCTTCCGAATGCCCATTATTCATTTTTCATGCTGCACGAGAGGCAAAGCACAGGGTGAAGAATGAGATGTATATATATATATGTGTATACAGCCGGTATTGAGGTAAGAATCGTAGAAAGCTCGATGGAATAAAAGTGGGAGATGCTCTATATATTTCCCTACTGAGAAGATTTTATCCCGAGAGATCGACGATCACGGCATTGCTGTCGTCTCTGTCAAGACACAAGACATAAGGAGAAGAGGAAAGAGGAGCAAATGCGATCGGCGTTTATTCCCATTTCTTCTTCTTCTTCTTCTTCTTTTTCGTTTTTTTGTTTCCTCTCTATCTTTCTCTCGCTACACTTCCTCGACCCTTTTCTCAAAGCCATCGAGCTTCTACAACCCGGCCGAAGCGGGAATACCCCTAGCTCTCTCTTATACTCCTGCCAGCCCCGAGACATCGAGAGCTTCCGATTGTGCCACTCGAAAGATTTCACGACCGAGTACCTTCCACTTTTCCAAGGCGCTCAAAGTATTCGAGCATTTGACGCTTCTCGCACCCGTTTTTCACCCGAGTGTACACCATCTCGTGTCTTTGTTCCTCACTCGATTCTCATTCCATTTCGTTCATCATACCAGATTGAAGACAATTCCAAGATCCCTTCCTTTCTCCCATTGTCTCGTAAGCTGAGCCCGTTCCAATTCCACAATTTGATTGAATAAAAACGGGGGATGATAGAAGAATGTAATTGCATCGATTTACTATAATTCGATTTATGATTTTATTGTATATTGGCTAGTCGCATTCATCATCTGTTTGTTGAATTGACTGAAAAGTTCATTCTCGATAGTCATTCGTTAGTCTCTACTTGCACGATAATTTGATACGACCATTTATATTTAAGCAAAAAATCGTAGCCCCTTTGGAAAAATAACTTTTTCATATTTTCAAAGCCCATTTAAGTCAATCAATCCCTGAATTCTTTTAGATCACATATTTTTAACTCATAAAGAACGATATAAATAATTTCGATAAAGTATTAAAAGTGTGGCAATAGTATCGTTCCATTACTTCTGGATGTGTTTTTGATACGGATTTGATTTGATGCAAATTGTTAAGTTCTAACATGGAGTATTTTCTTTAAATTACTGCAATGATTGAGAATGAAATGGGTAACGTCATTCCGATTCTCCATCCATTCTATTCGTTCTTCGGACAGACGTCGGTTAGAGTGATGATGATTGCTCTTATGGTTGCATTGCTCACAGAATCGAAGGCCGCAAAAGAGCTCATCTATACAGTCGAGGCGATACTATAAAGAGTAGCCAGTCGAGGCTTTTGGAGTAAAAGGGGAACAGGGCCAACATTATCCTGATCCGTTGGATGAAATTGCTGGATTTTCGTCTCTCCTTGCCCACTTCTGTAAATCCTGGAGGGTTTCCTCGAGTTATGTGCCCGGGCACGTGGCAACCGGAGGTTATAGATGGTTCCAGCTACTATGGTTTATGAACCTAAGCCAGTTCTCTCGATTTTCCTCTCTCACTCCGCATCACCCGGGAGATGCAGGCGATGCGCTCTCGAGCTTCGCGAGAGCTTTGTGCTTGAGACTTGGCTTGGATGTAATACCTCGTGGTCTACGATATGGTGTAACTATTCCATTTTGTACAATGTAAGACACAGTAGATTTTTTAGTATATATATTTTTGTGTCTCTCTTTATACATCTGTCATGCTCTCAAACTTGGCTTGGATGTAATACCTCGTGCTCTACGATATGGTGTAACTATTCCATTTTGTACAATGTAAGACACAGTAGATTTTTTAGCATATATATTTTTGTGTCTCTCTTTATACATCTCTCATGCTCTCATGCTCATGTTAAAATAAATGATCATCCATAAAAATTCTACCATTCTCTCGAGTTGGGAATTTAAAGGAGACGATTGCGAAATGAATGCCACGAAGGGTTTTGGGCAGAAGGGGAAAGGGAAAGCGTTTTCCCTCTGCGCCAAGTACTGCAAATCACTACCAGATTTCTTTAAACACCGTATAGCAGCCACAGGAGCGTACACACTCTTGACAAATCACCCTCGTTCTTCGAACACGCTCGGCTTAACAGTTATCCCTTATCTTAAGTTTCATGAAACTTTAATGCTGGACCATTATCCCACACGATGGTGCATACCCGAGACCACACCGACTAACATCCCACATTTACCCTGGCCGGATTACGTTTCGCTGGTTCTCCTGCTCATACTACTACTAGAACTAAAATGGCTGGACTTTAACTAGAGAGCACTCCCAGCAAAAGTTCTTAAGCTTACCTGTATTCCGGCGTGGGACAAGCCTTCGCCACGCAAACGAGTGACGTTGATTCGTCGTGTGCCACGTGAACAACACCCGAATGTTCCAATATTTCAGGCGGTATGACACCTCTGTGATCTGCGAAAATTAAGGCATCGTTCAGGCCGAAAAAAAAGGGAGCGGGACTTGATGATTAATTTATCCTAATTATGAATGATCATTGAAAAAATAATTATTTTCAATACGTTCGAAATCTCAATGTATCGATGAAAAAAATAGTCTTGGAATTTTTTTGGAGGACTTAACGAAGCTGCTCAATTAAAATTCATCGAAAAAAATTTGTCTCATTATCCATCGATCTAGCCGAGCTATCGTGTAGGCTTAATGGTGTAAAATTAATTTTAATACTATACACATAATCGATAAATACAAATAATTTTTATTGCAGTATTCATAAAACCATAAAAATTAATTAGCCGGGATAATTAATCTTTGAGAATTAATAAAAAATATCATTTCTATTTTTTATGATAGCAGAATTCCACAGGGAGAGGAAAAAAAATATACCTTCTATCCTTATATTGGCAGCTGAACTCACAACAACCTGTCTCGTTAACCGATGCATCGTTCTGCATTTGTAACTGAGGAACTGATCGCTAAACTCTAGACTGTGAACGAGAAGTTCACCGGTCGGAAGCAGATGAAATTTCCCGTCTGAAACAATAAAATGAGATTAAAAGTTATAACTGGATGATTGGGAAACAGTAAATCTTGCTGTCTTCATGTATTTTCCAATTATTGGCCCAAAATTCGAATAGAGCAAAAAGTTAAAAAGTGTCCACTCATTTTCTCAATTGATTAACTATTTGAAGCATCCCCAACTGACAGAGAGTGTCATTAAGGTAGCAACTATTTTAAACGAGTCGTTCGTTTTAGGATCAAAGAATGTCACTGCCAAATTTCATAAAATTATTCAATGCATTGAGACATGATCGTAAACTAAACAGACATTACAAAATGTAAAACGATCGAGTTAAAAACTGCCTGATTTGGAGGATTACAATTTTATCCCTGATAACTCGACGAATTAGTTCTGTCCCTGTCATAAAAGAGTGAGTATTTTAATGTCGATCTGATTTTTTTGGTAACAAGGTTAACTCTGATTATCCAATAACCCCTAGTGGTACATCTACGTTTAATCCGGCTATCTCCGGACTATGTGTGTCATGTATGGTGGGATCGTCAACCGAGAGCATTGATATAGGTCCATTCTATTGTGGATCCCCTTACCGAGGCTCTTGGTCGAGATAAGCGTTTGTCGGAAGGAGCCAAGTGAGAGAGGGATGAGAAGGAAGATCAAGAGAGGGTACAGAACATGTGCGATTGTTAAAGGTAAATTGGGCCGGTAGGATGCACGTCAGATAGGAATGATATTACCCTCTATGGACCCTCTCTCATGCACTACTGACTGAACACATGCGTTTGGATGAATGGCCTGGGCGCCGTACTAGTTCTCAATCTATCTCTCTCTATTCCACCCTCCCTCCCTCCCTCCCTCCCTCTCACTGGATAACTACGAAGATAGATATAACAAATGTCATAGATATAGCTGTTACTATATATAGATACTGCTATTCGGAATTACATCGAGCTTCTTCCATATAGCCCGGGAGAACGTTCGCATTTGGAACAAACGATCCACCGTCAAACCGAATGAGACTAACGAGGCTGCGATGCCCCTCGCTCGCTCTCATCGTCATCCCTTATACCGATTCGCATACCACACTCTTTTGCCATCTACCATCCATTTTTCACCACCAACCCCCGTGGTCTCTCTCCGTACTGCCGTCCAAAATATTTTCACCGGTGATACGCTATCATTTTTCTACCCCACACCGCCCTTTTTTCCGAATTCCTTCTCACGGCAGTTGAGGAATTAATAATTCTTTGAAAGCACTTCAGGCTCTATGACATTTTGGCCCAATACCGGATTTTCTCGATTATCCCACAGAGAATGATGCTCAAAGCGAAAGAAAGATATCGATTAACTTTTCGTCTGGGTATAACGCATCGGTTTGATATATTAATGATCCCTTTAATCATAGACTGGAAACAATTCTTATGGAAAAAAGGTAATATGAAATTGGGAAAAGGATCGTTCAGGTTTCCTCGCTGGCCTTTTTTCCTTCGCTCATGTATTACCAATGTGATCATTAAGCTCCATACTCGATATTTTAAAAACCTATTCACGAAGGATGGAATGAAAGTGTGTGTGTGTGTGTGAGCGGAGCGCCAGCGTGCAAACGATCCGAGTTATTCTGGTTATTGAATTTTATCGTCACTGAAGCTGAGAGCGTGCTAATTAAATTCAGGCCGACGTCGAGAGATTGCACACCACCGCCAATGCTCTGCAGCTGATATTGAATTCTAGTTCTAATGAGCAATGATTAGTCGATATATGAATATAGCTTGGTACGCTCGGTGGAATTCGATTGCAGTGATTCCGTGCATATGCGCCAACACATTTATGGGATATCACTCGTGGTTCGTGAAAGTGTGCACGAGCTCTTACGCAAGCGGTACTACACGATACATAATATATTATATACGAGTTATATAACGATACGCGCCTATAGTACTTTGGGAAACATGTCGATGACGACAAAGAGAAGCCTAATTAATCCGGAAATTAATGTGTTTGTCCTACAACCCGCGCGAAAATTCATCGAAATTAGAACAATTTAATGCTACAAACGAATAATTAAAATATTTATAATCCTAATTAAACTCAAACGGATTTATTCAATTAAACGTTTCGGAATGTCAAATATATTTTCATCAAAGACTTCAGTGCAAGAACAATAATATGATTTTTTTAATTCAATGATACGTCAATCGCAAAAGTCAATGCCACCTAACTTCACCTTCCGTTAAACAAAAAAAAAAGAAAACTTGTTTTACTCTCATTGACGTCAGCATGCGTGAGAAAAATTCTATCAATTCAAAATGTTAACAGATTATAGAATAATTTTTTTAAACTAAACAGAATGTGCTAAGGATCGTATTTTCAATAAGGGACGCGATTGCTATTGAAAATTTTAAACGAGTGATTGTTAAAATAAATGTTCCAAATATCGAAACTAAGTTTCAAGTCAGAATATTAAAAATTGTACAAGGAGTTTTCTTTGAAATTGCAGAATATCCAGAATAATGAAATATCGCTATAAAATTTCTACTTTAGAATTGATATATTTGATTTAAACGGAATGCTATTTGAATTACAAATAGAATCAAAATAAATCAACAATCTTCAGTTCAGGATATTTCAGATAGCTGCCTTAATGCCTTCAGCTCCCTTTAAGTTTCATACTTCTCTTATGAATTGTGCCCGAACGTTTACAACGTCATCGATTAGAAATAATCGCATACCACCATTATATCTATCGTCAATAATCGTTTGTCGTAGTTATTGGCAATATCTCGGTCCTCTTCTTCACATAGTAGAAAATTCCGCATTACGAGTTCGATAAAAAAATGTAAAAAAATAAAAAAAACGTATCCTCGTAAAAGAAATTTCCGAGAGCTGACCAATCCACGGACGTGGATGAGGGTGAGAGGTCGCCCGGAAAATAGCCAGAGTATCAAATGCTGGTTGCCAAGTAATATGAAAAAAAAAAATCTACGGACAACCCTTGGAGGGCACCAGCATCGCGGATATTAAATTTCTCTTTTACCAGACTTTTGCAGCTTCCATCACGGTTCCTCTCCCGTTTTCATATTAACATTCTTGTTTGGATGAATGATGACCCGACAATATAACGCACGCTAACGCGTTCAAGGCGAGGAAGGTGTGACGGAATATTTCGTTATAAAAACTGGGCGTTGTTCCAGAATATATTACACATTTCCTTCTTGATTTTTTATTGTTGTTGTTATCTGTTTAAAAATTGTGGCAACATATTTCCGGGCAGATAAAATGTTTCAAGAAAAGTTTTAAAAATCGAGAAAAAGTTACAAGTTAATTTTCGAAATAGGCTAAAATTGCGAACTTACTAAATTCGTTAGTAAATACAGCGTGATCGAAAAAAATGTAAAGAAAAATCTGATCACATTTCAGAGTTAAAACAATGATACAAAAAATTATTGATCAAATTGGAATAATTCAGGATCGTTAATCGAGCTCACATAGAAATCCCCATCTACAATCATACACACACGAACCGGATGAACATCATGTAGTTCAGTTTGTCTGAACGAGAACGCATAGAAAAGGGAAACTTGTGAGGATGGGGGGATGGGGATGATAAAAAAGTTGACGTATATACTCTCCGCTATGTGTATGCATATATATATGGCTTATCCGAACAAGCGGATCTCTCTCTCTCTCTCTCTCTCTCTCTCTCTCTCTCTCGCTAAACTTCTCCCAGGTGTTCGTTTCCGTGGCGTCGCTCGATATTAAATTATATTCTCGGCAATGAGAAACGCCTAGGTGATATAATACAGGTTGCGTCGAGAGTTTGAGGGTGGTACGGATGCGCTTTCACGGGAGAGAAGCTTTTGCATCAGACATCTCGTCCTTTCCTCCTCTACGACCATTATATACTATATGGGAGTCTCTACATAGACGGTAGGTGGATATATATGTATATATACAATGATAGACACCAACGTACCTCCTTGAAGCGACGGATATATGTGAAAAGAGGGCTCTTGCAGCCAGGAAACGACTCGTACGAGATCCTTTGCATGACTGGGCACCACGCAACGAAGGACCGCTGTACAACCTCTCGAAACGCCCCTCATTACTTCAACCTCGGGCTTGTAGAACTGAGCCACAACTGTGAACATAGAAAATTACATTTTTTTGTTTGTTTAATTTATTTAATAAATATTTGTTATTAATTGATAAATAAATCCTATTTTTATTGTAAAAATATTATCTATTATTATTAGATAATTATTATCAATCAATACATATCGACTAACAAGTGTAGAAATATTTCGCCTATCGTGAGAGGTTTCATTTGTTTCTTACGCATGAATACGATCGAACAGGACAACCTATTTTCATGTAGGTTCGTCATGGGCTTTTATTTTCATACTCAGCTTGGAATTGCGTGACAAGGAAATTTTAAGTTAAGATTCGAAATTCGAAATGGCAGAAGTAAAAAACGAAAAGTGAGTTCTTGAGGGTTTGAAATGGTGGAACAAAAAATAACGAATCATTGAGAATGGATAGCACAGTTTCCTGAGACTGCTCATTGCGTGACTCTAGAGTCATAATTTCGAGATTCACAATAACGTAATCCATATGGCCGATCAAAAGACACAGATAACCAAAATGAACAATCATTGGAATCTACGGTTTATCTATTTAGTCGCTCATAATGAGTCCAATGTAAAATATATTTTATTTGATTACTGCTCGGTCCATCCTGAAAGGGTGTAATTTGAAGAAAATTTTTAAAAGGTCAAGTTTTTCCAAAATAAATAAATATCTATCTTATCTATATAACGATCTGCAAGTGAGCTTTTGTGTCATTAAATAAAGGCTGAGCGAGTGTAACGGTGGTTGCAGCCAAATTATAAAATGGTGGGTGAGCCGAGAGACAAAATGGACCGCTGCACATTTCGAGATTTCACCCTGCTATGAGAGGAAACTGTCTTGTAATACCAGAGGGAGAGAGAGAGCACGAGAAGAGCATTTTCTACCTTTCTATCCCCCACCATCCCCCCTCCTCGCGGGTGTTATTTGATGCCAGTATGAGAATCGGAGATGCGATCTCTCCCAGGCGTCTCGTCGTCGCGCGAGAGGTGTCGTACGAGAGAGACTGCTGTCGGAGGCGTCGAGGCGTGCAACGTGTAAGGGTAACGAACGCTCGCGCGAGCACCCCTCTCGTCGCACCATCCTGTATAGTCGTAGACGCCGTTCGTATAGTTGTCGGTAGTCGTCTACTTCGCTTTTTTCTCTCTTTTTCCCATTTTCTCGTTCCCCTTTAACGCTTCACAAAATCCTTTTCCTCTCGTAGATATTATTTACGCGAAAAATCTCGCAAGAGTGGAGAATTCGTAGAGAACACGCCAGAGAGTGAGAGGGTGACAAAGAAAAAAAAAACCGAAACTCGCCGTTGATACCTCGTGCAATTCTCTCCTGTACAGAAAATCCTTTACGCGATTCTCCTCGACATATTTTACTGAGACGTACACTCTATACATTTATTTTATACTTTTTTTTTACCACAGTGAGACATTCTTAACGATTTCTTTCCTCTCCTAGTGAGATATTCCACATCTGAGCTTTTGAGGGATTATAATTTCAATGAAAGCCAGAAATTGAAACTTGCATATTGCTTTCTCGTACTTTCCCTCCATGAGCACAAGTACTTTATTCAATTTTGGCTTTCCTATAAAGGACGTTTGGAAATGGATTGAAAGTACCGAGAAGCAATGTCCAACTTTCAATTTGTAGCTTTTTCCTTCTCATTGCGGATCAAATTTCCCAATCGATTCTAAACTGTATGAAATCGATTTATAACTGCGGAAAGTATTGTAACCTTGAGGTTAGCTCGAAGTAAAGGGTTATAAAATTTACGTTTATCAAAAGTTTCAAAATTTTGTATAATTTAAATGGCTCGACCAATTCCATTCAAACGCGAATAGTCTTTTGGGATCGTCAATATGTGTGAAAAGTTTTAGCTCGATTGAGCTAAATATTGCGAAAGTTATGCTGTTAAGAGATATTTTTGAAAAAATTTCTAAGTTCACAAAAAATCTGCAATGAATGAGTGGATAAATATTTACGAAGATTGTATCGCACTAAGGGGGGAGGGGGTAGCGGTTCTACTTGCGTGTAAAACCCTCCATCAATCAAGTCATTCCAAAGTTATCGAAGCTTTAATTTTTAACCGCGCACGCAAATACGCACATCCATTTGGAAATTTTTTATAAATACGTTTTTTTTTTGACATTACAGGATATTTTAAAGATATCTGGGATTAAAAAATCGAAAAATATTTTTTCACGAAACCAAAGCTTTCCTCCACGAAGAAACACAAAAAGTGAATAAAAAATGTTTCTATGAAAACGATATACGCACATATATGTATATATATATATATATATATATATATATATATATATTACAGAGGCATGAAAATAACAATGGGAAAAAGATTGGAACTGGACTGGAACAGCAACTGAAAAGCTTATTTTTTTTCTCGTGTTCACTGAGTAAAAACCGCGTTTTTTCTGGCCAGCTTCGTGAGATGGCTGAGGGGGGGGGGGGGGTGGTACAAAGCACACATTATTTGAATGCGCTGCATGGAAATAATTTCTTCGGCTCGAATGAACGAAAACTGGGAAAAGTAAAGTTTTAATTAATGGCCACACGTCCGGACCGCGGACTGAAGTTTATGACCGCACGTTTTCCCTTTGCTCCCCCCTCCCCCCTCCTCCCGCCGAGCGTATGTACGTAGTTCTGCTTTGTGCAACGATATAGACGTTGTAGGAAAATCCTAAAAGCGAGTCCAGCACCGAGAGAGAGAGAGAGAGAGAGAGAAAGAGAGAGAGAAATAGAGAAAAGAGAGGGGGAGAGAGGTCAGTTCTCGTTGGAGATCGGACCCGCTCACATAGCTAGAGTTCTCTCCGCAGCTGCTCCGCGGATTTGCATTCAGATTGCATTTTTTTTTAAGAGGTAATTACACCAGCTTGGTCCATATAGTATACATATATACATCATAGTCAGGTCACGAGAACCTCCAAAGCCATGAGAAACGAGTGAAATATATATATGGTACTCGTGAGAGGCCACCACTGTAGCTGCTGACCCGATAAAGTTCAAAGTCCATGCGAGAACCCGGCTGTGTCCGCGATTTCTCTCTATCTGTCTTTCCCCTTCTGGATATTTCGTATAGTCAATTTTCGTGCGTCCAGCGAGAGTGGACAACCTGCAGCTCTCAATTTTATGCCACATACACGAACGAATCCTTTTACTTTTGGAGCCTCTGCTCCTCTCTCTCTCTCTCTCTCTATTTCGCCCCTCGCTGTCTATCTCTCGTTACGTGAAAATGAGAAATTTTTCATAGCCGGCGAAGCGCACTCATGCGAGCAGAAAAATCTCGAGCAAATTACATATGGTGTATATCGTATAGGATGGGGTGGACGCGAGCTTTATTGACCACGCGCTGATGTGACGTCCATGCAGGGCGCGTATAATAATTCGTATATGCATCCTCCATGAATAATAATTTTTCCAAAAGAAAGGACAAAAGTAAACGTACCAGCTATTGGACTCATACTAGTCGACTGACACAGACACACGAATTTTCTTAGTTCTTCATCATTCGACGAATTAATTTCGTCAAATGCATCAAAGGGATTTTGTAATTAACATTTCGTACAGGACGTTTTTTATGAGCCAGTCGAGGAAAAAATACGTTTATTATGGAAATCAAGTACGTTATTTATTAATTCAATGCTGACTGCCATCTTGAACATATGCGCAGAAAGAGACTCAGTCCCATTAGCCAGACACAAAATCCACATCGTCTAATCCTTATGAATATACACGAGGGCAAAATCCACTGGTTTTTAGTGGAGCTCTGGTATAGTTTTACCAAATCTCCCCCCGTCGACCAAATTTAAAAGATCGAGAAATGATTTATTTCGATCGGATTTATTTGTTGAAAATAAAATTTACTCGTTTTTATAATCATCGTATCAAATTATTTTTTTATCAGTATAATAATTCCTACGTGTCCGTCGATGTTTTTTTTTAATCCAACTAAACATTTATTTAAATATTCCTGCGACCGTAAGTTTTGTTTTATGGAACGTGATTTTCGTGTCCTCTGATTGTTTCATTTTATTTAGAAACTCGTTTATAGCTTTGACTGAGGTGGACGTATTTGCCTGTAAGAGATTGCCATTCTATCGGCCTCCGGAAATAACAAAATACGAAGTATGGAGAATAAAAAGAGAGAGACAAAGAGAGAGAGAGAGAGGGGGGGGGCGTACTCACCAGCTCTGACTTGAACATCGCGACTGAGGACCCTCCCGACAGAATTGCTAGCAACGCATCTGTAAGCCGCGCTATGAACATCCTGTCGAAAGGCAGGCGGTGGAAACGGAAGTAGAACGAGAGTGCCATTTCTGAGTACCCTCCTGACGCCAGGCACGTCACCGACCGGATGACCGTCAGCGGTCGACCAGTCAATATTCGGGGGTGGACTACCGGATGCCGTGCAGTCGAGCCAGGCGCCGCTAGAGTTTGAGAACTCGACCCTCGACGGTGGCTCCACGATTATACTCGGTCCTCGTAGATGCGCATCAAATCCATGTCCACCAGCCGATGATACAACCACAGCTGCACCTTTTAATTCAATCAGAACAAAAAATACTCATCAATTTACCATTTACTGTATTTTATACTCGCAGACTTTTTTGCTTAACGAAATAAAGTTCAGATTGCATGGGTTTTTGTTGTGAATTCACGTGGAATTTCTAAGTGGTTAACAAGAACTGGGTTTAGTCAGTCAGTCAGCCAGTTTTTTTTCAAAAAAAAATCGGTAGTTTGTGGTTCTATTCTCCAGTTTTTTGTTGCTTGACGGAAATTGAGGTATTGAATTTGCGATGGTGAATAAATATTCAATGCATGTTAATGTCAGACCGGTAATCTCTATTTTCGTCTACACCTATACATCGTAGTAATTGCGGTGAGCTCTTGATCGATTTTAAGTGTATTCTTTCGGCTTTTGTCCATGGTACATATACCATATACCATGGTACATGGTATAGTAATTCGGTCCACATATTTGTGTACTAAATATATTAATGGATCGGATGAAATTTGAATTAGCAACCCGAAGATTCACGGAATATCACATACATGGGAGCTTTTCCTGATTTCGTATGTGCAAATTACCGATAAATCGTTACTAACTCTACCTCGTCCGAAGCAATTTTGATTCGACCGTACGAGAGAGGAGGAGAGAACTGGAGATGGTTCGACGTTCATCGTTCGTTGGTTTATCGATCGTTCGGTTTTCGAGCCGATAATTTAGCACGATAATTTTAGCCGATAATTTTTCACTGTCGGAATGTATTATCAGTTTTCTAGAAGTGGCGATTGATCGAACAATAAAAAGTGTGCTAAGCGGGAAAAGCTCTTTACGTCAATATTGCAAAAACGCTTTGAAGAAAAACTGCCCATGGGAAATTATTCCGATTATACCTGCAAAATTTTCGGCAACAAAAAAGACATCGATAACATATCGAAATTAGGATTTTTGGGGTCCTTCTTTACTCTTGCGGAAAGCAATGAGTTCGTGTTCTGGACTCGACGATATTGTCCGAAAAGATTTAATGTTGGAGAATTTTACTGTTTATATGGTATTGCGTAGTTTTACTGATAAAATATTATGTAATTTTACTATTAAGGAGCTGGGCTGCCTGAATAGGAGGATCAACAGCAAATTGAGATCCAAGCCAGAACTAACCTCTGCGTAAAGAGTTTCTGGTATTCTGGTAACAAAAATATGACACAACTGCAAAAATAAGAGTTGTCATTGCATTTTGTGAGTGGCTTGGTTACATCTGGTGTGTGGGTATGACCAGGAAGACTTGAAGGTAGGAAATCTACCCGACCTAACCTAACCCAGGATAGTTATTTTTATTTTATTATTTTTAATTATAAAAACTCATCATTTTCGTTATGACGACTGGATCAGCGAAATGCAACTCAATATATATGAATGTTAAATATCATTTTAAAAATGCATGTATCACATCATAAAGTATTTTTTACAAAAGTGATGAAGAAATTCAATCAAAGCTTTGCGTGCCCGTGAAAAAAATTTGGTTGGGAGTAAAATGTAGGTGACAATAATTTCTTAAGTGACGGTCATTCCCCCGATCAATATCTTTACCTGTCTTCTCACTTACACGAGGTGACAAGAATGAATGTGCCCGACTATATCCTCTTTTCAATTTTACTCCAACACACTCGCTCGCTCTTCCGTAGTCCAAATTTTTTTAACAAATCCAGGGGCGACACTCTGAGCCCGCGGGGCTAGAGAATCACATGGAAAGAGGAAAAACGCGTGCAGCTCGTCTGTCGAAGAGAGCGATGGAGAGAGAGAGAGAGAGAGAGAGAGAGAGAGAGAGAGAGTTGAAGGAACGACGACGAGAGAAGAGCCTAGAGGGAGAGGTAAATTTCTATGTAGATGGCACTTTCTCCTATCTTCTTGTATGTCGCGATCGTGTCTCGATTTCACGAAATCCGACGCGGTTTCCAAGGGATTTCCGTGCTCTTGGATCTTTCGTACCCTTTCCATTTGCTCGTTTGGCTACGTTTCATATTGCCACGAGATATATACGGGAGGGAATTTCTGC
Source organism: Dyspetes luteomarginatus (assembly GCA_963669185.1). Taxonomy (NCBI): domain Eukaryota; kingdom Metazoa; phylum Arthropoda; class Insecta; order Hymenoptera; family Ichneumonidae; genus Dyspetes; species Dyspetes luteomarginatus. Next base: position 10,744,752 of record OY769903.1, on the reverse strand, counting down.
ACCATGGCAGATAGAAACCTTCCTCGCAGCTCGGGAATCGAGAGATAGATTTCGAAACCGGAAGTGCCATGTCTGACGCTTTACTGTGGTGAGATGTCGCGACGGGAAAAGGGACAACGATTTCGATCCTCATCTTCTCTCGCCGTCTCGTCATGCCCTCTCGTTTTCCAAAAGCTGGGATGAGAGAGATATTCGTCCGAGTGGAAAATGGCCGCTGCTTCCTGGCCAACGGGAAGCTATCGAGACAAGTCGACGTGCTCTGGGATATATGAAAAGAGAAGGGAGCAGAGCGAGATATATACGAACGAATGAAAGACCGATAATGAGGAACTGCTGATATTTTTTTTATACGATTTTTTATCGATAAAAAAGCTCTACGAGACAAATCCAAAGGCGACTCGAATTAAAAAAAAAAATCCATTCAAATAATTATAATTGTATGTGAAAAGGTGACACAAAAATTATTCGCAATCAGGCAAACCATCAAGACTTGAAATTATAAAAAGGGCATCTTGTCAGCCATATGTATATGTTATATTTAAATGTAGAGTATCGTTTTAAACGTTAATATATTCTTGATTGAATTTTAAAAACATGAAAAAAATTATTCGTTTTAATTCTACAATTAATCTATTCCAGAGTAATAGTTGTACGGCCTTCATGAAAAAAAAAAAAACTTCATGTGAAAAATTTGAGGTGCAATCGATGAGATTAATAGTTTGAACTCTCCCTCTTAATTACCATAACGCTCCGATAAGCCGCCTAATCGGTTCCGTTCATGACGAGAGTGGCGAATTATTATTAATCGCGTCGAGGGTGGATTAATGACACGTTCGAATCCTCTCGCCTCGATCGACACATCCAGCTTTATTCATATACATATTTTAACGTTATATGTATGCGCTTATCCGCATCGGGTGAAAAGCAGACACGTGAAGTATCGCTGGGTTAGTATGCGGATGATGCCCGTGGCGCACCCCTCTCGTACATGTATCAGCCATGTAGCGGCGAGTTGGCAGCATAGGCGGAAGGACTGATTGGAAAGTGACGTGATTTATTGTGATCGGAAAACTGTCAAAATTCTGACAGAGAATGAACAAGTGTTCAGAAGTTCGTAGACGATAGTCGAAAAAAAAGGTACGACGGATATGTATGTTAAAAAATAATCAGTTCAATCGGAATTTCTTTCAGCATTTATTGAGCCTAATGCTGAACTTTAATTCGATATTTCTATACTTTATGGAGTAGCTAATTTAGATATAAATGAACTTTTTATAATTGTTCGTTGAATATCGTTCATCTGGTAAAATAATAATTATTCAAATCGCCCACATTCTCCACTTTATTTCAAGCCTTTAATTTTTATATTTTATTGAGTGGATCATTTCAAATATATTTTTACTAATTGTTCGTGAAATATGAGATATACATTTTTTTTATTTAAGAATATGAGTCCTTTTACTTAAGAATGCTTGAATGCGGGATACTGGACGAAGTTGTATTTTGCGTCTGCGGGCTTTTGCCATCTTCAAAGACGTTGCATGACCCGAGACATAATTTCCATAATGATCGCAGAGCTTTTTAGGGGCTATAAAATACGAAGAGTGAAAGTATGAGTGGATATATGCTCGAGCATTAAATATTCACCCTCGAGTCTCGAGCTTATAACCCTCGAAAATAGACTTTAGCAGCAACGACGACGACGACGACGACGACGAAACTACATCTAGTAAGACCGAAAGAAGATGGCCATAAGTGAACTGTCGAAGAGCAAAAAGCTTCTTCTCGTCAACGTTAGAAAGTCTGCGAGAATAATTTCCGCATGAAAAGACAGCTAACATTCACCCTCTCGATCCACAGCCCCTACCTCATTTTTTCATACATAGATATATGTAGTTTCAGATTTGAAGCTTCCCATTTTTCATATTTCATTTTTAGAGGAATCGCATCGATCTCAAAACGTCACTCGAAAGTTCACATGATACACTTTCCTATCTGTACGTTTTTCGTCGTATCCGTAGCTTTTACAAACGTACTTATAACTTTATCTCGTGATATTTCTTACCGCGAATCCTCTGGCGCACGTATCGATGTTCGCGCACGTATTTTTATAACCACTGCGGATTTACGAAACGTAACTGAGGCACGTACACCCGTTTCGCGAAGCGTTCACTCGCTCGAAAAATTTGCTTTCAAGGAGAGATCGATGGCGAAGACCAAATTTCACAAAGACTATACACGATAGAAAGGTCTTTTAATATATAGTAATAGTACATATAGGGAGTTGCTTATTTTAGCTTGCCTGAGATTTGCAAAACGCTTCGTGGAACATTTGTTAGGTCATACGACAGCGCTGTATCGAGATATTCTCAAAATGTCGAACACGTATTATTTCTAAGCTCCGGAAAAAAAAAAAAAAAAAAACGTTTCTTTTAAATGGACTACCAGCTCATTTACATCCCTGCAAAAAATCAAGCAAAAATCAGCAAATAAACCCAATGAATTTTATTTCAGAAAAAAAAAAACATTTATTATACGGGGGTGTTTAAAAAGTCGACCTGCTGGAAATTGTGGATCTACGACAAGCCGCAGCTGCAACAAGTCCTGAGAAAGTGAGCGTTTAGCTCTGTAGCTACTCTGGCAGAGTTCTGGTGTGTTTTTTTCGGCAGAGAGTGAGATGATATGAACTTGGGTAGACGCCCGGAGGGGATGTTTCAAAAACTATAAGAGAGAGAAAGAGAAAGAGAGAGAGAGAGAGAGGGAGGCAGGCGGTCCTACGAACTTTATCGCTCGACACAATACTTTTCTGGGGTCCACGCGGGAATAAGATTTAAAAAAAAGTAAATATATGTGTGTGTATGTATACTTTGTCCAAGTGCGGAGAGCAGAGGATGGCTTGGTAGCCTCTGGTCTCCCGTTTACCAGAACTCTCCATCTCTCTCTCTCTCTCTCTCTCTATCTTTCTTGCCTTTTCTCTTCCTTATTCGTTTGGTTTGCTGCGCTGCCCGGCAACAAGTTGAGAAAGTTGTTTAGTTGCACAAGCGAAAGGAGGAGTAGAAACGCGACAAGGGTATACGTATATACATATATATTTATATATCACGTACGGATCCTTCCAGTATATTGCAGAGGGGGTGTGAGGGGGAGCATGTACAGAAAGGGGTTGTTCGAGCTGATATTTTTCAGAACTACGGCACGACCAGCGAACGACCAATTTTATAGCTCCGACGCAAAACCTAGTTTCGTTTTAGCGGACAAAGTTCTGGCGTTCTTTCTATCCTCTTTCCGCATTATGGCCTTTTTAGTTTCACCCTCTCTCTCTCTCTCTCTCTCTCTCATTCTCTCGGATTTCATGTATTATAGGATGAGCGGACGCGAGGAAGCAGATGGGTCGCTCCAGACCCAATCGCCATTTTTATAAAGTCTCCCCAGCCGCAGAGAGACGTTTTTGAGACCATTGTAAACGATATAAAGTTCGAAGTTCGAAAATACTTGACAATTTTCGGTACTCATTTTCGAAGACCTCTATCTATATTGCATGAATCTTTTTTCTCAATCTTAACCCTTATTGGCAAGCGTTCGCGGGATCCTAAAAAAAAAAAACTAAAACCAGTTGAACACCCCCTCATCTTAGATCGTTTTCCACTAAATCTTAGAATAAGTCGAACGTTATACAAAATTTATCTGCTATACACATAAATAACATAGGCGGGGCGAGGAGGAGCTACGTATAAGACAAAAGAGATCCTTCCTCCCTGATGGCCAGGGATGATTTTGTTTTTACGAGACTCCGTGTCGAACTGGCCCCTATATAGATGTATTCATCTACTTAACCCACACACACACCCACACACATACATACACACACCGTTCTCCCCGTGAAATCCATATATAGAACTTTAAATTTCCCTGGAGCATTTTTGCGAATGCAAAACTCGCCATCCCTGCCACGTATTTTGCATAATGTTTCGACTTGGCTGTTCACGTGTAGTTTCGAGACAGACTCGGAGGAGAAAAATCTGTGTGTTCATATACCAAGACACGAGAGCGCCTTCCGGGTAAACGTTTTACGAGGGAAATTTCACGTTGGCGTCGAATGATTGGCAGAAGGACGGTTGGGGGAGTTGTAGAGTTTTTTTTTTTTCTTTAGATAGTACGGCGCACACCCCACGTCATAAATCTCCGGAATTGAGGCAAGGATATGGACAATAGAAAATAATTAATCATAATTTTACGTCGAACTAAAGTTATGAATAATTATCGTCGAGATTAGATTAAAGTATATAAATAACAAACAATTAATCGAATTTGATCAAATGTATAACGATGATTTTTCAGCTAGACTTTGTATCGTTTTAGTAGTTCATTAAAATTGGGTCGTTATTAAATCATCAAGAGCACTCGAAAAAAAAACGAAATAATAATATAAACAAAAAATTATAATGATTATTCAACGACATAAATAGGTACGTGGCTCCGACACGTGGATCCGACAATCACTGATGTTAAGCATCAATGGACCTGGTGTCGGTGACCTCTCAGCGCATGCTGACTGACGCGTTAACTCGCAGAATCAGAGCTCATCCTTCTCGAGTTTGATGATTCCCTTTAGAAATACGAAAATCTGTGGAAAAGTCCGACTGTACTATATATATTAGCACAGATTTCTCCGCAGTTTCCGTGTGCACTCGTGCAAATGTGGGGTACGAGTTAGCTGCATGCATTCCCGGCGGGGGGTTACAGAAAATGGTGAAACAGTAAAGTATAGTTAAGTGAATTAGAGGTCAGGGAAAGTTTGTAAAATCCTGGAATGGTATATAACGTAGAAATAAGATAAATAAGAAATCAAGAGAAATAATAACGATTACTATCCAACTATTATTAAAACTTTGAAATTGAAATTGATTTGATATTTTGATTGTGAATTTTTCAATTCAATTTTTTTTTCTAATGCCCTCGAGAATTCTATTGGACAACAATATTCACACTGATTTTAATTCCTCTTCAGTTTCATTGGGTGTATACTATATGGAGCGGTAATAAATCATTCTTTGCAAAAGATCAATGGATTCGTAACGATCACAAAATAACGGTGACATATTGAAGCCAATTATATATCGTCAGGGAAAGTTCGTAAAATCCTGGAAGGGTATGTAATGTAGAAATAAGATAAATAAGAAATCAAGAGAAATAATAACGATTACTATCAACTATTATTAAAACTTTGAAGTTGAAATTGATTTGATATTTTGATTGTGAATTTTTCAATTCAATTTTTTTTCTAATGCCCTCGAGAATTCTATTGGACAATAATATTCACACCGATTTTAATTCCTCTTCAGTTTCATTGGGTGTATACTATATGGAGCAGTAATAAATCATGCTTTGCAAAAGATCAATGGATTCGTAACGATCACAAAATAACGGTGACATATTGAAGCCAATTATATATCGTCGTAGTAGGAAAAAAAAATTGTACCGCAAAAATTTGACAAGCACAGAGTATCTGTTTCCGACAAAAGCCGGTGTGGGCTCGGACTAATTTTCCCGTGAAATTTGTCATTTTTATGTCCTCTCGGGCCTCTTTCTCTCTCTCTCTCTCTCTCACACACACACACGAGTGTGCGGTAGGACGCCCTCGTAAATAATCGTGTACAGCTGAAGAGAAGGGTAGTTTGTCTTGCTGCTGGTGGAAGGTCAAAGGCAGGGGAAAGGGGGGCGCGAGAGTCGAGGGGGTTGTTTAGACGGAGAAGAGTGGGCGAATGCCCGGCGGCGACGGCGGATTGTGTGAGAGGACACGAGCCTGTCTATATACACCAATAGAGGGAGGGAGAGAGAGAGAGAGAGAAGATTCTGCTGATAGACGCGCACCCCGAGAGGCGAACAGGAGAGTACTAGAACCAAAAGTCGTTCTTCCCGCCAGGCAAAAGAGAGAAAACAGGAGAGTGAGATAGAACTCTGCCGTTTTTTTTTCTCATCAAAACTCTTTCTCTTCGTCTTGTTCGTCTGTTCTCGCGTATCTCTCGTCCTGTTGTCTCGAAAAGTTGGCTGGGGCTTTTAGATCGTTTTAAAATGAGAGACGGGGATGGCTCATGCACCGTGGAGCGCACGTATTCCTTCTGGCATGGGGTAGGTGGACTGGGAAAGGGGTTACTCACTCATTTTTGTTACGGGTGGTGTTATCGTAGACATGTCCTCGACCTCTTCGCCTTATCTCTCCAACGCACTTGGACAGAAGACTTAAAAAAAAACCACTGTCTGTCGCCATTTTTCATTTTTCTTTCCCCGTTTATTTTGCTTTTATTTTTGCGACAATCACTCTTTGCAAAAAGCTTTCTCATCTTCCCTCGTATCGCCTATTTCGAAAATTGAAAATTCACATTGACGACTCACTCTTGTTTATTCCCTTGTGTTTCCCTCCCTCAATTGTACTTGAAAATATGGAGGAAGCTGTTTTATGAGAGAAAAAAAAGTCGAGATATACATTCCTGTGTGCTCAAAATATTCTGAATAGTTAGGAAAACATGAATAAAAAATTGTTCGAGTCACGTTGTGCGTGATGAGATGGCAAAAATGAAAAATTTCAGAGAATGACTTGAGATATCGGATCGAAATTTTGCACGTGATGAGTAGATCGTAGAGTACTCACTTTCCGTTATTGGCGATTATTTTCCTGAAATTTATTTGCAGCTACTGAAATTTTATGAAATATTGAATAAGTTTTCCTTTTCTAACTATTTCCAGCTTTAGTTCACCAAAAATAACTGAAGGAATTGAAATTTTTTAAGAATTCATTTTATTTTTCAATTACTACGACGAGTATCGATTCCAATAAATATCGAATTCTCCTGGGTCTATCACTTGCTATATCATTTTATTAAAATAATTAATACATTTTTGACTAAAGTTTCCCAACACAAACTGTTTCAATTTGTCACAGAAATGTTTCGTGAAAATTATTTTTTTGTTCCGGCCGAACGCTGCAGTTTGACATTTCTTTAAATGATTTCTACTGACCGTGTCGAAAACTTGTCGAGGAGTGAAAAGAAAGGATTGCTAGTCGCCAAGTGTGCAAAATGACACGAGGCTGGAAATAATATATGGGGGATAAAACGATAGATATGCCAGTGTGTTAGTTGAGGGGTATTGGAGAAAGGTGGTGCAGGTGGTCGGATATCTGCGTTCGTGAACAATGAGCGCAATCAATGCCCGGCACGGGGCGCGACGTGCGAGGTGAGGAGACTGGCTGGTGCCCCGCCGGTTGATGCAGCATCACCATCATGAACGAATACTGCACACATAGAGAACTAGAGTAGTATTGGTAGAGACGGTTTGTGGTACAACAGCACACCCTTCGACGTCAATCAAACGGGCAGTGTACGCGCCACTAGCCCATTGGCCCCGATTGCCTTTTGTCGCCCTGCAGTGTCCAGCGCTTGGTCAGAGTGTGCGATTGAGAGACAGAGACGGGAGGGGCTGGGGGCTTATAGAAGGGGTGAATCGAGAGAGATTCAAACGGACAGAGGGAACACGCAATGCGAAGAGGATGAGGAAATGTGGTAGAATGAGAGAGGATATATGGGAAATTCCATCCGAAATTCATCACAGACTGAAGCTAAATTTTTTTTTTTTAATTTCATCCGAACTCTGTCTCTAACTGAGTGGATTGACAAGATAAAAAAATTGCAGTAATCAGCTACTAAAAGGATTTTCACACTTACGATTTTTGTGACTAACAAAAATGGCTGACGTTACGAACAATCAATTTATGTTGTTAAAAAAAAATGATTTAATTAAGTTGGCAATATTTCTATACTGTTTGGTATATTCTTATTAAAGTAGACTTCAAGATGATTAACTTAAAAATTTATAATACTACTAGAAAGGGAACATTGTAAAAATTGGGCAGACTTTACCCAGTTGGGTGAGAAATAGATAAAGAATTATGGATCGATAAAAAAAAACGGTGGAATCGGAGCTTCTTGGTCGATTTGGGATGGAATGCCCCGTATTGAGAGTTGGAAACGTGGGAGAATGAGAGAGAATTGTACATATAGTTATAGAAGTGGACCCGAGTATGTGAACTGGACACGCGCGAGGATATTGCGATGCGCGTCCCGGTGTCGACGGTTCGTCCAATGGGACGAATTCGTGCCATATATATATATATATATATATATATATATATATATATATCTGCAGTTCTGTACTATCCCTCGTGTAGTAACCTATATATATATATATATAGGTGTTCCCTGACCCCTTCCGCCACCATCCACAAGGTTATAGTGACAGTCGAGTTGTGCCCGAAATGACCATCAGAGACCGGGCGACCCAATTTCCAAGGAGTCGTATCACGAATCCGTCATGTACCGTATTTTACCCTATCTAGTATATACGTATATACGTTGGCGAGTAAAATTCCCCTACAAAGTGGCTGACCAAACCCTCGCACTCACTACTGAAATTTCTACTTTATTTCGCTGACGGCTCTCGCGAGACCACTTAAATTTAAATTACACATCAAATTTCTTTTTTATCTCTGCCTCTATATTTTTATTACAATATTCGATGTGAGCACATTCGATTTACATTATTTTATCATTGAAATTGAAAAAAAAAAATACTTCTTCCAAAAGCAGCCATATTTTTCAAAATTGAAACCGTGAATATATTTTCGGCTGTGTCAATTTTTTTTAGTACTATGAAGGAAACTCTGTAAATTATTTTTGGCTCTTAAAGCTGACGGTTCAGGCAAATGATTTTATTTTACGTCAAATTATAAATGGCAGCACTGCAATTTAGTACATGAAAGTTGTGATTATTTTTCAACCCTCCAACGAATTTCTCCTTGTAATTACTTTTTTTAATTCAATGATTTTTTGAACTTCGGAAAGATAAATAAAATTATTTCTTTTAGATATATACTTATTGATTTTGACACAAATTTTTTAGGTTCTTCGTAAATCGAAGAAATTCAAGCAAAATTTATGCGATTAATTCGTTGTTGGGTAAAATTTTTTTCAAGTAGTTTATTTGCAAAAATTTGTTCAATTAACGTTTAGAACATTGTGATAGAGAGGAGGTCGAACAAAGTGAGTCAGATCGAAGTGATTCGATCGTGTGTAACTGATGCGTATAGAGAGGGCCTGAATACTGTACCAGCAGGTACATATACCTGATTTATGGAGTAGCTATTTCGACCGATTGGTACACAGTCGGATTAAATCGATTTTTGTCATGTACGTCCGGCCAGCAATTCTCCGTCTCTCACGTTCGCTCGAAAGCCCAAACCAGAGCGAGTATATCGCTCGACAGCAGTATCAGGCATGTTTCCGATCGTTTATATATATATATATATATATATAGCTTATATAAACGCCTGTATATATATACATCACCAGTCTGTAGATAAATGCTTATATTGGGCATTTCATGCCAATTCTGCCATCGCCTGCCCCTCTCGGATTTACATTATTATTTTTATTTATGATTGTACTACGGCTAAAAGGCATGCTCATTTTTTTTCCGTCAATCCTTATTATATTGTTATTATTAAAACGTTATCAAAACACATAGTTTTTTTTTTTGAAAATTTGAAACAATTCTTAAAACTCCGATATTTTTTATTGATTCATCGAAAAATCGTTAATCAAGTCTAAGGAGGATTAGGGCTGCAGATGTTGATGGAGTTGGCATGGAATGCCCTACGCATATTTGTAACATAGCCTTGTACAGAGAACGTATACAGATTCATGTAAATATCTCGCAGTCACCGATTCGATAAAATCGGTTTTCGTGCATTGTGTGCGAACGATTTTTTCAGTGATAAACAGCCTCGTCGTTCGACACGATCACGATAGGCCAGCACGATTTCCCCGTGATATGCCACATCGTTATTTCTGCTGTATCAAAATATTGCCTAATGGAGTGAATAGAAAATCACGTTTCGATTCAATAAACCCTAAATATACGACTCGGCTATTGAAAAAATAGAAAGAATCGTTGGGGAGAAATATATTACTTTAGCAACCAAAATTTTTCTTTTTTCCAAATCTTTTTTTTTTTTACTGAGCAAGCTAATTCTGCACATTGCAGATTGCTTAAAGAGCTTCCCCTTCGGCTCTGTATTATTTCCCTGATACGCCTATTATGATTCAGCTATAGGCACAAGAATATTCTAAAATACTCATTAATAGCTCGCAGTGTTTTCCCCGAATAATACGCAATTGGACGGAATATCGTAAATGAATACATACGGATAGAGTAAATTCCAAGGGAAATGGAAGAGATCCTTTGTAAACATGCGTACAAATATATATATATATATATCAACTGTCAAAAGTCAGAAGGACATATCTCAAAATGGAGGAGATAAAAACGACGTATTTTACGCCTTTTTGACTTTTCAGAATCGATATATACAAGCAATACTGGCGCGGTTTACTATGGCCGTTTCCCAGTTATAGGAATTTCAACGATTCGGTATCGCTGTAATACCTTCAATACAACGTACCAATGAGAGGGGGAGAGAGAGAGAGAGAGGTTGAAACACAGAGATTCTCTCTAGTCGTTTGAGCTTTTGCTCATCGGCGCAGAGAGCTTTACAAACGCCTGGAATTTGTGGAATTGATCGTTCCCCGAGAGCTCCATGAAAATAGAGGGGAGGGGTCAATGGGGTGGTCTCTGGGTCAGAGTGAAATCGAAGTAGCTTTTGAGAAAGAACGACGGGAACTAAAGAATCGAGGAAACGAGAGATGGTTGAGAAATTTCAAAGGGATACAGTAGAGTATTATAAACCAAAAGAGCTCTGGAAAAGCCCGATACTGGCGGCGCTTTTCTCAAATCCGGTGAAACAGTTGGACCAGACTCAATCTCACTCTTTCTCTCTCTCTCTCTCTCTCATCTTTAGTGAGACACGTGCTGTGCTATATATATATACGAGCGATACTTTGTTCTGGCTTTACCCGGATCGAGTCAGAATGTGGAGAGCTCTTACTTTCTCTCTCGCTCTCTTTCTTGCCTCTAGGCAATGTCGATCAAAGCGATTGTACGTGTAATGAAAACGTGTGATATATAATCGATATGCCAGCTGAAGCCGTGACTTGTGCGGCAGTGCCCCTATACTTTACAGAGAGTGCGCACAAAATTCGTGCTACATTTTGTGATGTGATCCTTCAGGCTAAATGTTATGACAATGAGACAGAGTTGGTTTTCATGTGGCCCAAATTTTTAGTTCGTCTTGCCGCCACAAAGATCAATAACGAGCAGATAAATCGATTTTCTATTTTAACCCTTTCAGACCTGGTGGTCACATTTGTGTACATGAAGTTTGTACGCTGATATTTCGGTGAGGATGAATGCTTCGGAAATTCAAAACGTTTGCACACGTTCGTGAACATTAGATTGTTACAAATCAAGTAACTCCTGCCACCTAGCGACAGGTATATGAACTTTGTGGGTCATAATGTACACATGTATGTCTACATTTATTATCTACAAAACTATGGCATATATAAATATTTTTTTCAACAAAATATCGTCTGAACAGTAGACTGATTTAAAATGTGTAATCAAATATTTGTTTTACTCTTAAATTAAAATTTAAGTATGAAAGAGTTAAAATATCGAATGTGACGGGGCCTCGTTTCCTACCCTAAATATTAAATATTATGTATTCAATATTTTATTTAAAAATATTAAACTGTTACGTTTCAGAGGCATTAAAACATTTTGATTTTTGAGAGACATTAAAATATTTTAGAAACTTTTTTTTCGTGGGAGATCTAACGTGCTGTCCAATTTCCAGGGAGAGAAACTCGTCGAGGTCGAGAAATTTAAATGGAGCCTTCTATACAAGTATGATATTTTCTGGCATAGAACAAAAACGTACATAAAATGGACTAACAAAGTAATCATTGCATATTCAGAATAATAACAATTATTTCATTTAAAAAAAAACGGTTAACCAGTTTTTTATATGATTTTTATAATCAACATCCCGACAAAATTTATTAAAATTTCAGTCAAGTGCAGAAAGGAAAAAGTAATAAAGAAAGTAAAAAAGAATATCTATAATAAAGGGATTGATGAGATTTGGTCGATAAGAGCAGCCAGTAATATCGGATATATTGCGAGGAGGAAAATGTATCGTTGGCCACTTGCCATTCGCGACCACAAGCTGAAATGAATCTTTGTCGAGCTCTTGAAAAAAATAAAAAATGGAGTAGACTAAAGTAATTAAGAAATGAGAGAATTATTGAGAAATAGCGTGGCAAAAAGAAAAGCTCTGACGCGAAGGGTTCAACTGGAAGATGAGAGACGCTCTCGAGTGTAGGCACGCACTTTAGATGTAATCAAGATGATATATAATAAAAAACTCGAATTGATGAAGATGAGAAAATGACTAAGAAAGGATATGAAAGAGAACCGAGTGCAGAACAAAGTCTGGAATACCTCCTCGTTATCGTGTCTGCTTCCTTCGTCTATATATATTTTACGTCTTTCCGGTCATATATATATTCGCGGGTTATTCAGTTCTATGATGTACAGACCAAGTACCTTGCAGTTGGAGAGTCCGATGGATATCTACAGAGCGAGAAAGAGAAAGAGAGAGAGCGAGAGCTGGGTATTTCCTTCGTGGGCTAATTTGACGAGTTTAATGACCGACACCAGAATAAAGCTCCAAGAGAGGACGAAGCGCGATAGAGCAATCGCATAGTCAAACAAACGAGTCCCTTATCCATATATACATATATATGTTTACATGAGAGGCTGTATGCATGGGAATAGATGCTTTCCTCTCTCCCATTCCAGTGTCCTCTCTTCATGATCTTCCGTATCGTGTTACGGGCGCGACGACGTCTAGTCATCATCGTTGTCTCGTATCTCGTATCTCGTTAGCTCCACGAGGCTCTCCTGGCGGCGACCAAGACTTCCCTGTGTGCAGTTTACGATTTTAGGGCTGTGCAAAGAAGAAGAGGAGAGATATTGACGCTGTTTTCACTCTCTGCTTCTCGTCGAAGAGCGTCTCTCATGCTGATGCATATAAGGGCGTCGCCTTGACGCTTTTGATATTAAGGGGGTGTCTAACATCGTTTGGCATCTTATTCGACGTCTCGTTTCTCGCACACGCGTATATATATATATGTATATATATATATATATATATATATATATATATATATATATATATATATATGTATAATCTTATGACGATAGAGGGAAGAGGAAAAGGATAGGATAGCGAAAGACGAACTGTATAAGAAGATAGCAGTAGAGAGTAAAGGTAGAGAGGGAGAAGAGGCTGTCGCGGGGGAAGGAATCGAGAGAAGGAAGAGAGGACACCGATGATTTCCCAAGAGGCCAACGGCAACGACTCTTTTCTCATCCTCCTCTTTCACGGAAACTGCTCTCTATCTCTCTTTATTTTTCCTTTTTCTCTCTTCATAAAAACGCCTATATATATATATATACTGTTCATACTTTTCATCCACTTTATTTATTCTATAATAATAACGAACAATAAATCGATACATTGAATTGTAATATTATAGTCGTCATACTCGAGACAAGAGCTCCTTGTTTTAATTCTCGAGCTGCGGTGAAATTTTCGTTTTCATAGAATACGCTACACTTTAACGCTTTTTATGCCGTAAGGAATTATTTCGACACATTAATCAATTTCTATACGATGAAAATAAAGGAATAAAGGAATTACGAAAATTTAACGATTACTTCGAACGACAGTTGCAACCTATCGATTGCAGCAACCTATCGATTTCACCATTTTTTTAAATTGTTGCACAGGTCACAGGACAGATCTATACCGGCTGAATTTCTTGCAACGAACATTTTGACACCTAAGCGCAGTTCTCACTTACACAAAAAGTCAATCCAAAACAAGCGGAAGCAGATTATTGTCTGGCATTAGCAGTTACGGAAATACAGATTTTTAAAGTAAATTTTGGCAATAAAAATCGGTTAAAAATAATTATTAAATAAATATTATTATGCATGCGTAATACTGTAGCGAATATTTTGAGTGATTTGTTTATTACGAAAGAAATTTCCTATAACGATCAGTTTTAAACAACCAGAAGGAGATTTGCCCTATTCGAAGAAAAAAAGGGTTAAAACAGCATGAGTTTAATAAAAGTTAGTAGTAGGAACATTTAGTACGTTGCTGAATCTTCTGCAGAGTTTTATTTGTCGTTAGAAACCAAAAGTAATAGCCTGCTGACAGTGTTTGCGGTTCTCTATGTCTGACCATTGCCAGAAGTATCTACTGGTAGCTTTTAGCTGCATGTGCTGTGTGTACGACGATCGGAGAAGTAGTAGTAGTACCTATTGTGACCAGACAGTGTTATACGACTGTTCTTTGTTGTGGAAGGATCGTGACACTTTGAACCAGAGCACACATACACACACACACACACTCTCACTCTCTCTCTCTCTCTCTCTCAGCCACTCTCTGCCTCGTCCTCTCTTTCCCTGTGTACTTTAGACTCTGAAGCTCGAACCTTCGCCTCTAGCACGTTTGAGTTTGTCGAATTTTGGTCGTCGGGGGCAATCGAGGGAGGCAGAAAGAGAGAGAAAGCCATCCAGCAGAGACACGGAAGTGTCGAGCTCTTCTCGCGCGACTCCAGTAGCTGATATATATATATATATATAGTATATATGTACACGTGTTACTAATAGCAGTGATGATAGTAATGGTGAGTATAGTACGGAGGAGTAAAGCTCTGCGAGACGACAGGATCGAGCCACACGTAGGTACCTCCTCTTACTTCTCAGTTTCTCACGTCTCACGAGTAGCTGTAGTCTCCCTTATCACGAGACTGCAGCACACACAATGCCCTCTGACTTTCTTTCTATTCTTCTTTCTCACTACATATATATAATTATACAATATATATGAGCGTTTCCTCTTTCTCGGTCGCTGACACGTACATTTTACAGCATCAATTATATGGCCACTGGCCTAATCGAAAACGCTCTCGAACGAGGTTTACCAATTCGTTCTCCTGGCACAGAGAGAAGTCGTACATTATATATTGTCTCTTAGTTGAACGTATATGTTATTTTTTCATGAGTTCTCAATTTTCCCAAGTCAGTTCCTTCGTGTTATACAAAACCGTATCACGTTTTTACACGGTAAAATATCGATGACACACACAAGATCCCAAGAGCAAAACATCATACACTCCCAAAAGGGCGTGTTTCAGGCATTCGGTATCACCTCGACCAGCGTCTCATCCCGACCTTTGTGGGCATTTAGTTATGTTTTTTTTGTATACTTTTCCAGTTGTACGAGCAGCTGAGTTTTTCCCAATTGTGATTCAATTGTAATTATTTTACGATAATTATTATTCAATCATCAATTCTGAAATATAACCAAATTCAGGATCATATAACCTTAAGGTTTCGTGTATCTATTTTTTCCAGCAAGCCGATTCAACATGCAATGAGCCATACATATAGTGTACGTAGACTCGATCGATTATCGCCAATTCTCCGCCGCCGGAGGGTGTAACAATTGCCCTTGTGAACTTAAGACAGTACAAAACTTGCATGAAAGTAAAGACGCTCGTGTTTCACTGGTCAACGGTTCAGCGACGAAATAACGATTATAACCGACACGTTATAATCACTTGAACCTTTAGCGATGACTTACACAATACACAGTACACCTTTAGCAATGACCAGAGAAACCGAAGAGCTACCAAAAATGATTTCTGTTACGTGTGGAATTACAGAAGAGTCACGTGAGACGACAAAAGTACCCGAATAAGGGCACACGCGAACTTCTGTTTAATATCGTTAATAAAGTGCGAGGGCGGCCTGCATTATTGGATAGGGAAGGCAAATCGCAGGAAAAGCACATGACATATAATTTTTATTTGCAAAAGTTATCCTTGCAAATTACGTTTGTAAATGTCTCGAGAGAAAGGGGTGCAATAGCAGAGTGGATTTCACAACGGATTCTGCTAAGAGCTCGTACTGGCGTTGGCTTTATATATGCTCGAGGCAAAAGCGAGGAACAATACGAGAGAGGCAAGGAAAGTGTGAGCGGATAATACAAACACGAGAGAGAGAGAGAGAGAAAGAGAGAGAGACAGAGACAGAGAGAGCGTCGATGGCACCTAGCGATATTCCAACGGTGTATAATGACACTGAGCCCACGGTAATAAGACCCGGGGCGGAGGGAAAAAGGGAGAGAGGTACGATATCTGGCCCATCATGGACCAAATGGCTGCAGCGTTACGTCGCTCTTCCGCGCGTTATAACAGCGATGCTGGTCTCTCTTTTCTCCCTCTCTGTCTGTCTGTCTGTCTGCCTCGCTCGCTCTCTCTCTCTCTCTCTCTCTCTCTCTCTCTCTCTCTCTCTCTCTCTCTCTCTTTCTCTCCCTCTCTCTCTCTCTCTCTCTCCCCCGCCCGCTCGTTCACCCTTCCCGTTCTCTTATTCCGTACAGCAGAGACGCTGGGTGAGTTGCTCTCGCGCTAACTCGAGAGCTGGAATTGGTGAAACTGGTGGATGCTGCTAGAAGCAGTCCAGAGAAAGAGAGAGAGAGAGAGAGCTAGAGAAGAATGGGCAAAGGAAGAGGGAGAAAGACAGCCCGCAAACGCTTATCGGAGTCCCGCTAAATGCAAACGCGAGCATTGTGTGCATATATATATATATATATATAGACTATGGAGTTTATATGTATGCTGTATATATATATATATATATATATATATTCCGTTTCTCTCTCTCTCTCTCTCTCGCTTACATGCTGGAATCTTGTTCGAACGGTCGAGAATCCAAATGGAATCTACCACGCGCATTCCACCGACCGTGATCCCCGCACACACTGTGCCCAGAGGGGCGATATACAATTTCGTTTTACCGATTCGTCGGGGAGAAGGGAGCGAATATTAAAAGTAGAAAAAATGTGTATCTTTGGGTGTGCCGGAAATAAAAATGGCTGACCACCCCTGGAGTGCCGATAACTCTCAATATTTATGACCACCGAGCAAGATAAAAAGAAAAAACCGCGGAACGTCAGTTTGCCTCGACTCTCGTATATTACAAGCATCTATATCTTGTCTTTAATGCAATTTTTTTAACAACGGTGTGTACTACTGAATTCGTTTAGTCCAACGGGGTGACTCTCTCGCTTTTTGGTCGACTATATCATAGCCGAGGCTGTCATCGGGTATATTCGGGTGAAAAAAATCGGGTGAAAAATTGATTCATTTAGTTCGGATGCAGTTTACTTTTAATCAAATAATGCTATATTTTACTTTATTTCGATGCAATGAATGAAATGCATTCAATTATACGTCGATTTTAATCACATGAAATTTATGTCAAATATAATAGATTCAAATATTATTCAACAATTAGTATATTGCTTGGTTGAGTTTATCATTTTTGTTTGAAATTCATTTCAAATTACATCCATATGCGCGGAACACTTTGCCATAAATTGTATCACGTTATGCGTAGTCGTAAAAACCATATGGGCATAATAATAAAACGATGTACTCGTGACCGGAAGTTGCAGAAGCATTTTTTATGACTCTGGTTTTTGCACGATGGCTCACCAACCATTGACCTCACGGCGTCCAGACTTTAAACGCTTTTAAATATCATATTTGGCTGAATGAATTTCACCAATAATAATAATCAATTTATGTTTGTATCTGTCCTCCTAATTGGCAAATATCATGAATATTACTACATTATGAAAAATCGATTATAGCAGAAATACAGAAACTTTTAAACGTTGCATTATCGATTGAATAGATAATACATTTAAAAATTGATGACGTGTAATTCTAAAAATCATTTCACCGTCAATGGCGTCCGTCAAAATATTAGCTTGAATTTCACACTACAGCAAGCATACATCTCTTCAATTTGAATAAATCCCTTTCTAGATCCTCAAACATTCCATTTATCCAGAGGCTTAAGGACACTAAAATGAATTACTCCGGGCAATTTCGCTCGTAAAAAAAAAACGACATAAGTATGCAAATCTCTCGTCGTCTCGAGCTATACAATAACAATGATAGTGAGGGCTAATCCGTACCAGTAGGGGATGCTATAAGGAAGGTCTATCTCGTTTTGTCAGTCGATTTTATATACAACTTTCCATTCTCTCGCTTTTTCCTCAACCTCTTGGCCCTCGTTTCCTCTCTCTTCCTCCCTCCTAACGATGCAATCTAAATTCCGTGCGCGAACCGTGTGGCTCACGACTAGGGTTCTCTCTACTACTGCCTCTGTACATCGAGCTCTCTACTGCTGCCTGCTACTAGAGCTCTGGTCGTGTTTGCTTCGTGTTTGCTAATAAGAGACGGGGCTGTGTGCCGCAATTGTATAGGAAAGAGAGAGAGAGAGCGAGAGAGAGAAGGAGAGAGAGAGAGAGGGAACAAGGGGAGGAGGACAGAGTTTGAAAGCACGAACAAGAGGATACTGAGCACCTGCGTATCGTTGCTTGCTTTTGTGCATTGTGTCGTACAAATACAGCCACTACTACTACGTGAGCCACTCTCGTTGGAATTCGATTCATTGATCGGCCTCTCTTTTTTCTTTCTTCATTCGCATTTCTCTGGTTCGTATTCTTCGTATTATCAGGTATACGCGGTTCACGCGAGTGCGAGGACTCGACAGCAAAATCCAACGATCTGTACGCGATATTATTCATCGAGGCGAATCTCCGCCAGGAGTTACTAGCAGATTAGCCAGGGTGATCCCATAGCAATATAAATTCCTGGAAGGAAATCTCGCCGTCGCGAATTATTATTCGGTGGACGAAGATAAATTGGAGAATTTTGTTGAATCAGAATCCTCGCGTAAGAACGTGGAATGGTGGAGGGTGTCAAACTTCGTCAAATTCCTGATGTCACTGCGATTTGCGAACAAGTTCTGGCCCAATTAGAAGCAAATCGTCAGACAATTTTTCATCATTTATCTTCAAAATTACAAAAAATGAATGATCGCTGCAGAATTAATTGCGCTCATCGCAATTAATTTATCAGTTGTGCGATGAGTTGTGGACTTTAGATTCGGCGTTTCAGTTGCAAAATAACATGCATAATGAAAATTTCTAATGTGAACGTATGCGTAGGTATGTATGAAAAAAAAAAGATATATATATATATATATGACTAAAATGAATAATTCAGTACGACGTGTTCCAATTCCTATAGGGGTAGTTACATATAGCTATACATATGTGTGTACCACCGGCCATCTACTCTTGTATATATGTAGAACGACGGATAGAGAGTACAGCAGATGCGATTGCGCATACGATTCGTTCAAGCTTTGCCGGCCTGTTACGAATTCACTTTGGAAAAAGTAATGGATATATGCACGCTAGGAGAGCAACCTTGATGAAAATGCTGCTCTCCGCTCTACCATGACACGACTAGAGGACTAGTCATCTCTATCTATACAGATATATATCTATCTATATAGATGTACATCTATTTCTGTCGGTCTCTCTCTCTCTCTCTCTCTCTCCCTCTTTCTCGCTCTCCAATGGTAAATATAATGATTGATGGGTTTTGAGTTGCACGAGACCTGCTCACACGAGTTTTTTAATCGAAATCCAACGATATTTATTTCTACCCTGTCCACACACAAATGTGCTACTACACCGGACAAATTGGATGTCCAATGGCATAATTGATTCATTGCTCTCCCACATGTGCCTCGCGAAAAAATTCATGACGTGCAATTCATGTTTGAATGCAATAATTTCTCTTTTTTTTTTCATTTTTACTGCAAAATCATTTATATTACATGTAGGGACTTCCTGTACGTGACTGATGAAGTACAGCTTTCAAATGAAAAATGTACTTTGAATTATTCCACGATAAAATGTTTATGGATAATTATTGTTATAATAAATATATTCGATAACTCTGATATTAGGAGTGAAATTGTATATAAATACAAATTTGATGTGCGAAAATTAGCGATTTAACAGAATTAGAGAAGAAAAAAAAATCGATGAATAATTATGAAAAATTTCATGTAATTGCTCTATTTTAATAGACTATAGAAGAAATTTCAAAATTGAACAAACCAGAAAGCTTTATATTTTTTGTCTTTACACGTGAATTTTGGCTCTTTTTTGAGATAAATAACCGTCATCTGTAATCCATATACAATTCCAAAGAATTTTTCTGATACTTTTATGCTCCTCTACTCGGAGAGATCAAACTATATTCGCTCGGACGACCTGGCCAGTGGATATTACCTGCAGTAAATCGGCGATAGTGACTTTTCCGGGGAAAAGCCTTCGGTGAGCTTGTCACGCGTTTCGTAAGGAAGTACCAAACTAAGATACGGAAAGAGAGAAAAAAAAGAATGGGAGCCTAAAGACACGACTGTCCTGGGACCTCGTTGGAAAAATGAAGCTTCCACAGCCGTTACGAATGACCCTGCCGTTCTTTTTATCCCCAAGGAGGAAAAAAAGGATCTGGGCATCCTGCTGGCTAAAATTACCTGACCATTCTCGTCTTCTTTGTTTCATGTCCTGGCACATATATAAACCGACGAACCAAAACGACGGGCATGAAACACGAGTAAGACAAGAAAACTCGACTAATATTGCGACGAAATGTACACCAGGCGCTGAGCGAAGAGGTTAACAGAAGACACGATGTAGGAAAGAGAATGCGAAAGCGAGCGAACAAACAGCGAAAAATTTAGCAGCAGACTCGTCCGAAAACGGAGCTACGCCAAGCATGAAACGACGCGGAAATTCTTCTTTGTGTACGTTCATATTATATATATATAGGCGCGAGTGATGGAGGAAACCGTCTCATCTCTCGTGGTTGGGCTCCTAGACGTTGCTCGTTTTATGTACGCCTCTTTGACCCGACCACAACGGCATAAAAGAACAACCTATTTCTCTCCTTCAGGACTGGACAGCACGTGGCCTTTTTTTAACCATATATATATATATATGTGTGTGTGTGTATAAAAAGCCTCTTTCTCATTCGTTCTCCCTTCTTCTTGATTCTTCTTCGTTCCCTTTCATTCTACAGCACACAGAGCAGAGAGAGATCACCCTCTCTTGTTTCCACCGAAAAGTTTCAACCCTCTCTGCGTTCGTCTCGTAAGAACTTCATCCTCATCCTCGCGCGGCGTCTCCACCGCGAACCGCGCCACCCTCGTCCTTTCATCTTTGCTGCCTCATCTTTCTCGTCTGACTTTTCTTTCGACGAGCCCAGACTTTTAGCCCAGTAGCCACTCTATATACCCATCTCTTTCCTTTTCCTCCCTCTCGAGAGCTCAACCCCCCTCTCTCTCTCTCTCTCTCGCTCTCGCCCTCTCGTTCTTCGTGTACAATTGTCGGGTAAAGTTTTCATCGTGAAATTTTCGACTCGCTTCTTGTGCAAGAGACAAAAAGCTACGGAGAAAGAGAGTGAGATGAAGAGTATTTTATTTCTATGTGTCTGAACCGGTCGAGACGGAAATTTCTAAAAATAATAACTATAGAAAATTACGAAATGAGGCAGAGATGGCAATTGGTCTGGAGGAAATGAGTTTTGCGAGACTAACTGTGTACCATTTTATATAAGGCTGCGTAGACACTTAATTATATAGAACTTATAGAAATTATAAGGTCGTTTCATCCAAATGAATTTCAATTCAATGAAAAGAATTTTGAGCTCAATTTTGTTAATCACTTAATTGAAATGTATTATCGATACGTTGAATAGCATTGATTAATTGGCCATTAATAGCTTACAAACTGATTGTACATTACCGCATTATTTCCATAAAATATCAAATTCATGAAAATAATTTAGTAAAAATAAAAAACAATACTTTAGTGAAATTAAATAGAGCAATTTTTCTCACAATATTAGAGCATGCAGCGGGCAACTGGTGGTGAAAGAAAGCAAAACTATAGTAAAAGTAGATTCACCAGTGATAAAACATGCTCTCTCCATCGTGAGATTGCACCTGCCAAGTCAGGGTGTTGCCCACTTTTCAATCCGCAATGATATCCTCCGAGCAGTGAAAATTGAAACGCTTCGAAGAGATGAGACAGAGCGGATTCTCGTTCTTCCCAACGGTGCAAAGAAAGAGGGAAGGCGAGAATACGAGAGAATTGTATCTACTGCCATGGAATAATAACGATTTACATAAATCCATGGAACGTTGTATCTCCGCTTGGCAAGAGAGAAAGAGCTCGCTTGTGGAATTCAGAAGAAGACATTGAGAGTGAGAAAGAATTTCCGCAAGCTATACCCGTGCATCACGTTCTGACCATACAAATGGTATTTTGCGCATACGAAGCTTTCTCTCCTGTAGCGGCAAAGGAAAAAACGAAAGAGGAGGACAGGAGACAAGACAGAGAGAGAGAGAGAGAGTTGAAGAGGTTGAAGGCCTCATCGCCATTGAGAATGCCAAACACGCCGCCTGCGGTGCGGAAGAAAGGGGTTGGATTGGTTGTACGAGAAAAGAGGGTAAAAATGACAGAGAGCTCAGAGATTGAAGAGAAAGAGTGCACAAGAGGGATGAAACGAGAGAGATGGAGAGAAGAAGACTAAAAGGAGGAGGAGGTGGCACGCAAAAGTGGAGAAATGAGGGAGAAAACGATGGTGAGCTTGTGGCATGACATGTACATGTTATATTCTATATAGGGGGTTGTGCAACGAAACGCTTGAATGGGTGCAGCGATGAACGCGACGTTTTGGTGCGTTCGGTCGAATGCAGAAAAGGGCCGACGCCACCGGAGTCGCCTATTCTCTCTCTTTCTCTCTCTCTCTCTCCCTCCCCCTCTCTCTCTCTTTTTCCCCTTCATTTCCCATGGTACACGTTATATATACATGCCATATACTGCTGTATGTCACACATTGGTCCATGGCGCCGATGGGGGCAGTGGAAGAGGGAAAAAAGTGCAGGAGAGGCAGAATGCTGTCGAGCTTGAATCCGCGAGGGAAATGTTTTGCAGTATTGAGCGCACGACCGACTGCACCCCAAGCATCGCCACCGTTGCCTCTATCTCTGCGCTTGGATGTTTCATTGGTGTGCCTGTATATATATATATATATATATATATATATATATAGGGCTGGCAGTAGTGGTAGTCGTTGGTACAATGGTCGTACTGAGTTCGGCGGCGGTTTTGCCGGATTTCCACCCAAACCATGTCCACCGAGCTATATACCAGTCACGTCGCGCGTAATCCCGCCCTTCTCGCATCTCGAGTTTTACTCTCCTATCCGCCTCTGCAACGTTTCTATCCTCACATATATGCGAGCTCCCGCTCATCCCATCCCTCTTTTTCATCTGGTCAAAACAAAAAAAGAAACGAGACACCTGAACTCTCCCTTATCCCTGCAATTTCCTTTCTCGTAATCTGGTCTCTCGACTTATGCGTATTAATTGCTGGATGGCGACTGTATTGCAGCCATTTTTTTTTTTGACTTTATTATGCCCAGACGTTTATTGTAGAGAAATGTGGATGAAAGATTCACTTTGCGAATATTAAGGAAACGCCATTGTTAGTTTTTTGGTCAAACCAGTGTTGAACTCAGACAATAAGCGATGTATCCAGAGTTTGGTGATACTGTGTAAAAGCACCAAACTCTTTTGAAAAGAGGCATTCATATATATTTATATATATATCAGCACAGGTTTTCCTGTACCTTCGTCCAAATTCAAGACAGCCCAAGCCGGCTGTCAACGCATTCCCGAGGGGTTTCAGGAAATCGAAATGGAAAAGCAATGAAGTGTAGGAAAGTGAATCAGTAAACAAGGAAGGGTCGTGAAAACCCAAAAATATAGATATTGGAATATCATGAATAAATAAATAGTAAGCGTATTCTGTACTTATACAGAATTCTCTCACTATTTTTTTATCAGCCTGTAAAATCTTAATTCTCAGGCTTACAATAGTGCACAACTGGTATGAAGGCTTATAAAAAAATCAGTAAACAAAGCCGACGTCTATGTGTTGCTTCAGATATATCATATCAGACTGGACATGCATTATTGGAGTAAGGGATATATACATATATAGTGAGCACGTCAGGCAAGAGCCTGCGTTCAGTAGATACGCCCGAGCAATGGTCAGACATCCCAGCTAATGCATCGAGGCTCGCAACGATATTGGTATTCCGAGGTCCATCCAGCAATGCAACTATAATTCCACGATAAGTCTAGTGCTATATATATATATATCGTCGTTGTCAATGTGGTCCTCAACAATGAATACGGAATCAGTCGCAATCGAGCAAAACTTTATTCTGCATAATTTTTCTTTAAACTTTGACCGTTAAAAAAAAAAACTATCACGTGCTAAAATGATGATTTATTATGGTGAAAAATAATGAAAAATGTGGAAAATTTTCAGTAACAGCCATTATGTAATGGCCATTAATATACATTCAGAAAGGTTACGAGTAGTTAAAAATAATTATTGTTTTATAATAAATATTAATATTTCTTTCAGAGTACCATATGTTATATCCACTTGGTCGAAAGCGGATTTTTAATACTTTTTTCATTCGATTCTCAATTTACCCAGCATAAAATTGAACGTTGATAGTGCATATAGGCTGGCTATGGAAGTGATGCGTATGTTGGTATCGCTTTGCCCTAAGGGGCGAATATTGCAATCATATATGCCCCTTCCGATTACGCTCACTTTAATAATAGTTGAACCAGTGGCAGGAGAGTGAGGGGGAGAAAGAGAGAGAGAGAGAGAGAGAGAGTGAGAGAGAGAGAGCAAAATGGTTACGTGAAAGGTCTACAATCGAGAGAGCCAACAGCCACGCGGTCACACCCTTCTCATGGCACGCGCGCATTGCGCGTTGACCACGGTCGCCGGTGAGCATTCACGCGTGTTGATGCGTGCGAAAATCCCCGCACGGCTCTGCTGGCAAGACAATCGACGCACTGGGGATGAGAGATAAAGAGAGAGAAAGACAGAGGGAGGGGATGATGCGACGACGATAAGCGGATGAGAAGGGTGTGATGCAGCTCGAACGCTAACCGCGCATGAAATATATATTTAACGTACAAGTTTTCACAGGGTTCCTGGTATAATACCTAAAGCTGGTACATCCCCGGCCCTGTCTGCGTGTCCATTTAGCGGCTGATCTCTGCTGTAAAACATAATACGTTTAGCGGAGACCGAAGTGATTGGAATCATTGAATAATAGGGACAGCCATCTTTGTTTAAATAAAATACAAAAGTCGAAACGCAACACTATTTTCGGAATTGAAATATATTTTTTGAAGTTTTCAAGAAAAGCGAGAAAATACAACGATATATGATCATGAAATAATTTTTTTTTATTTTTTTTTTGTATTGCTTTTTAGCACATAATTTGATTGGCCACTAAAAAGGCTGTAACTTTGCTTCCCGATAACATTAGGATTCCATCTTGGGTCCGTTTTGTTCGCAATCGTTCAAGCTTTGCAATGCAGCTTGTTTTATCAGGCTACGATCTTACATGAACTTTTTATAAATTTTGAAAGATATGAACCATCGATATTGACATTATAAGTGCCCTTTTTAATTTGATTGGAATAATTCTTGAAGCTGCTTGAATCTTCAAAAACATTAGATAAGGGTCAAATAAGTTAGTCAAATGGGCCCGAAGTAATCACTAATAAACATTTTAACTTTGTTAGTTATTTGTGAAGTAAGAAAAAATGTGAGGAATAATTTTCATGTATTTCCATGTATCGTTTTACGACCAGACCTAAATCATTAAATGCGTACCTAAGTAATTTTATCGGAAAACACAAAAAAAATCAAAGCTAACCCTTTTTCACGTTGCGAAAATGTGATTTACAATAAAACCTGCTAGAACAATATACAAAATTTGTTTTTTCTCGTACATGATGCTTTTTTCTTCAGCTTTTCCTTCCATATTTCCACATTCTTTTTCTCTCGTCATAGGAAAAGTTGCCGTTCCCTTTTTCTGCTCGGTTCATGTTATCGAAGGGCATACGTCACCTGCAGACATTCACCGTTATAGCGTTTACAGGAAAACGCTAGACGAAAGATATAGAGGAGGTGAAAAAAAACATGTGGTCGGACCGAGGATCGAGAGGGAGCTCCGGTTTTGCCGTGGCTTCCTGGTGTATGCGAAAAGCTCGCACGACGTACAGTTGGCTAATGGTAATCGTCCGTGCAAGAGAGAACCACCAAACCAGCCATGCTCGAACTTTTATGCCCATGTGTGTCGTTATTCGTGTACGAGAGGACTCTGACACGTATACATATATACAAAATATAGATGAGGTTTATATACCTCTCCCATATGACCTTACAACACATCCATACTATCCCCACACGATAGGTATATATTTGGATACACATATATTTTATCGCAAAAGTGCACGTACACGTCCCTTGCGACTAAACATTTTAACTACCATATTACGAGTTGTGGTCTAAAGCGCGATATTCGCGTAACAGATATTACATCACGAGGGACATGCCAGACGACTAAACGTTTACTCTGGGAGTGTACGTTCTCTCGCGCAATTGATGCGAATTACCATAGAGAGATGTTTCTCGTCCCTTGAAGGAATAAAATAATTTTCAAAAGTGTTGCAACCATCGACATTTCCAAGCTGCCCTCGTTTACTCCATGATGAATAGCTAGTACAGTAGCTGGATATGAAAAATACATACTAGGATGAATCGACAGTATCGTGATCCTATGTTTACTTTTTCTTCATTTTAGTACGACGTATGGCAACACAAAAAATAATCCACTCTAATTTTCATATTTTTTTGCTTGTTCATAGAGCTTTGTTTTTGTTAAAAACATATTTTCCTGATTTTAATCAAGACCGTTCATTATAAAATCATAGAATTTCGAAAATTTTATAAAATCTGTCCTTTTTGACTGAGTTTTCCCAAACTTAATACCAAACATGCTTGTCACTTAGTCCGTTATAGCTGAAAATTACGAAAGTTGGAGTGATCAGGTTTGTTTTTTTTTTTTTTTTTTTAATTCAAAATCCTATAAAATTAGGTACCCCTCAATGATCGTAACAAACATTTCACTGCGAACCAAGGTGATTTATGAGTTGTGTATAAAATTTCTAAATGATCGGTCAAGCCATTCTCGAGATATTTTTATTTTTTCGCATCTCTAATAAAATTACACCCGGTAAGAATCGCCACCCCGTCGATGTGGTTTGGAACACCCGGTATATACAAGACTACTTTGACGAGTTACGAGTACATGCACGTATTAGTATATATGAACATTTAAGCTGCTTAAGAGCTTGACAAGTTAAGTATTTGCTTTTTGAAATGAGCACTCTCGTGCATCGGCATCCAAAATTTGACTCGTATGTATTTAAAGATCAGCTTCAAAGAGCTTCTCTTGAGCATGGGGGAAGTTGTGAAATATTTTTCCCTGAGCGGATACACGAGAACCACCCTAAAGTCTTTTGCTCACTTCTTCTCTCGTAATCTCCGCGAGCTCTTTGATCATCATGTTTGACGATCATCAGATGTGTACCTGGTGATACGATACGTATCGTGCAAAATGGAATAAGTTTTTCATGCCAGGAACTGTCACTTAGGTATCAAGGAAAATATGGATTTATCTGATTGAAATATTATGTACGTGAAAAAATTGTAATTAAGGCGAAGACATTTTATGATAATTAAATCAAATATAGGAGTGGAAATAAAAAAATTTGCAAGTTGAACAATTAATGGTTTTTCAAATATAATAATATTTTATTTTTCTCGTTTTATTTTCCTAAAATAAAAACTATTTTAATTAATTTTAGTTATTTAATACGCCTTGAAAAAATGTAAATGTTATATTTTATCATCTTTTACATGCGCTCGTACTTGTATATATATTTTTTAAAGCAAAACGCTTTTTTTTTGTCATTTCTAGTAAAATTAATAAACTTTGTCTGTCTCTTTACCCTGACTTCGAATTGTGCGTGATCATGATGACACTCCGCTTCGGGAACAATTATCGTCCAGAGTCTCGTAACAATATTATGCGTGCGTAATGTAGCATACATGATACAGATTACCAATGACACACAAAGCTCATAGAAAGCGTGACGTGGCAACGAGAGTGCAATCCACGATATTATTTATTCGTTATAACGCTTTGTTTAAACTGACGTATACGATTATATAATCTGATCAGCAATATACATATATATTTATTTATGGGTACACACATTTCAATCGGACTGAGCAAACTTGGAAGATAATTGGATTATTTTCGTTATAACGTATATATATATGTCACTCACAGGGATGAACGCCCTGGCTGATGAAGGAAACAAAAAGTGACAGCTTTGAAAAATATTAGCAGGCGACATACTTCATATACAGATCACAACAGAGAGAAGATATTAAATATTTTCTCGTGATCAATTATATATAAAATGAAAGACAGAGGGAAGAGAGAGAGAGAGAGAGAGAGAGAGAGAGAGAGAGAGAGAGAGAGAGAGAGAGAGAGAGACAGAGAGAGAGAGGAGCCAAGAGACGAAGTATATTAATCATTTGGACATCTTTTATATGATTATGGTTAAACGAAGATTTTGCACGAGCGGATTTTCGTACGTCATCAGAATTGTATACTTTGCTGACCCCATACACTCGCACCCTGTGTCCAGATGGAAGACCAACACCAAAAAAAGCTGAGAGGCAGAAAGAGAATCTCTCTCGCAGAGAGCTGGTTGATTATAGCTCATCTCGCTCACTCGGTCGTCCTGGCCTCGTTAAGAACGACGCGCGCCCGGCTACTTTTAACGAGTAACGAGCGAGAACGAACGGGCGAGCGAAAACAGAGAAAAAAAATACTAAGCAAAAAAAAAGGACGAAAGCGTTGCCCGGGCTAGCAGAATGCAGCCCAGAATGGTACAGCGTATCATATATATATGTGCGTGTATGTGTATATGCATGTAGAGGGTATATAATCCAAAATATATTACCGGGGGCTTTGTACCTTTGTACCATCTGTAGAGCTTTTCCAGCGAAGCGTTACCTATATAAATAGGAGTGTCCACTCGCGAGTAGTGAAACCCCCACGGAGTGTCTCTGGGCTCGAAAAAAAAGCAAGGAGGCGGAAGAAAACTGCCACGGAGTTATTATCCTGAGCGAGGAGGATCATTCGTGGACTAGCTCTGAGAAAAGCTCGACCAACAACTCTATACGAGGAGAAGACTACGGGGGAATGGGGGTTGCTTAAGGAAAAATACGTACATATATTTTCGTCATAGGCAAACTTTTCTCATTCAAACAATACACAAAGCACATCTCGTTATATAGACCATAAAAAATACTGAGAGCTCTTAGAGTGAAGTGAATGCATTATTATTATATGTTTTTTTTTAAAGAAAAAATATGCAGTTGGCTCAACTGAAATTTAAAGCTTAGAAATTATACTTTTTGCATGATGTCAATTATAATTTACAAAGACCTTTGTTCAAAATTTTTATTTTTATGAACGTGCAGAAATCCTGGCAATGTTATTAGTCCTCAAGACAAATTGTTCGACAAAAAAAAGCTAACAAGTGTGTTTCCTAGTAAAAAAAAATCTAAAGTAGATCAAAGAAAGCTCAAAAAAATCGTTTTCATGTTATTTTCATAATTAATCGTGTATATTTTTCATATCACTCGTGATTTTTTTTTCTCAGTTAGCATTTTCCGGTGGCCCACATTTTCCCCAATATCGTCAAAGTTCCAGAAATGAGAGCTTCGATTCACGGGCTATCCACTTTGTGCATCACTCCACCTTCTCTCTATTGCCGCAAAAACACAACAGTTTCGCGAGGGAAAACCAATTGAGTCTTGTGTACCAAACGCTCTGCCATGGCTCAGAGAGAAACTGAGTGGATGCCGGAGGGAGTGCGTTCGTCGCGGTGGGAAAGCCGCGGGAGAGGATAAAAAAATGTATAAACCAGAATGCTTTCTATCTAAAACTCTCTAGCCACTGGCGAATTTCGAAATCAAAGGCAGGGAGGAAAAAGGAAATGGATATGTAGATAAAGCAAGAATGACCGAGAGTGAACGCTCGAGTGAGCCTCGCAGCCAGCAGTTTCATCGAGTAGTACGCGCCGTGAGAGAAACAAAGCGTGCCAAACTTTTGGATAGAGACTTGGTGCACACACACACACAGACACACACACATTTCTAATTGTGTATATCGTACGAGAAATTCTCAAAGCTCTAACGATTAATATGGAAAAAAATTAAATGCACCCCTAGCATAAAATGTTCTCCATGTCTATACACATATTTAAATTTCGTGACATGCTACGTGAGACACGAAAGTGAAAACAATTTTTTTCAAATAGTTCGAACAAAACGAATACAAGGATGACGTTCATATACATATGAGGGAGAGATGACTAAATTCGAGAATGTGGTGAGTGGAGCACAGCGATATCGTCCGAGTTGCGAATAGCTCTCTGGATTTCATCCGGAATTCATCTCTATTTTTCTCTGTTCAATCGACCTGCAAGTACAACTATGCTTTACGGACCCGCGATATTTCGCACGTTTTGT
Source organism: Dyspetes luteomarginatus (assembly GCA_963669185.1). NCBI lineage: Eukaryota > Metazoa > Arthropoda > Insecta > Hymenoptera > Ichneumonidae > Dyspetes > Dyspetes luteomarginatus. The sequence continues at coordinate 10,714,217 of OY769903.1, read as the reverse complement.
CGCGCCTGGTCGACATTCAATGCGGCTCAACTGCATATGGATAGTATATTGTGCGTGAATCCTCCAGGAAATTTCCAGAGCTACATTATGTCTTTCCTTTTTCAAACGTGAAAATTCATCCCTCTTGATCATTTATCGTGTTGAGGTTGCAATGAAAGAACGTAAAAAATGCTTCAATAGATAAGAGATATTAAGAAATTATAGACACTTATGACCACAATATTTCCAGTTGGAGCTTTATTCAAAACTGGAACTTTCGTGCATTGGATTTTTTTTTTTCGTTGGTTTGTAGATTAAAGAGGAGAAATTTTGATAAAAAAATTTCTTGGGTCCAAGCATCTCTGAGTGATAATTAATTTTTACAGTTTCAGTTAACAGACTTTTGCAAATAGTGAAGATTTTTTAATGCAACGATTTCAGCGGGAATGCCTTCATGTAGTGATATTTTAATTCAAGCATCTGTCTTGCGATGATCAATTCTAAATGGAACTCAGTGAGACGTGTGGTAATTGCTCTTACGAAGAACTCATATATTAGAGTATATACAATTATATATATATATATCCTATAGCACACTATCACGTAATACTCTTTGCCATATTTCTCCACATATATATATATATATATATATATATATATATATATATATATATATATATATATATATATATATATATATAGGGGATGAATTTCTAGCCTCCAGAAAATTAGGGCGATACCACGAAAGCGCATCAGCACGTCCACTCTCCCATTAGATCATTTAATGGAGCATGGCGAGGAGAGATAGAGACAGGGAGTTTCACTCTCATATTATTGAGCTGGTTAACCCCAAATACCATGTATCTCTTGCTATCTGGATGATATCAGCTTTTACTTCGTTCCAAAAGTTCTTGAAACCACCGAAGCAGAAATTTTATCGCCGCCTTTTTTGCTGAATTTGTTCATCCCCAGTTTTAATGGGAGAAATAACAATATAGCTGAGGATGCTAGACACTATATAAGCATTAAATTTCCTTCCATGGACCATGCGGAGATATACACGCGCCTTTATTATTATCGTTCACACAAAAATTGCAAAAGTAATATCAATTAATTAAATTGGAACAGCTATCAGCCAAAAGTGATCACGATGGTGTAATATCGCTCGATCGAAACGCTGCTAAAATTTCATCCAGCATCCCTCTCTGCATCCCCGTTGTTTCCGACGAAATTATTGCATCGTACCGCGTGCCAGCAAAATACCAGAAGCGTTGTAATACCCTTGCACGAGGTACGCTGACATACACCCATGTACATGTAGTAATAGTGGACACTATAGTGTAGTATATGGGGCGTTCCAAACCAAATTGACAGGACCAAGAACTTCGCCCTCTATGGGATCTCCAATTTTTTACATTGCTATTACGACCCTTTGTAAAAAACATTCCTATTTTTATTGTAGATTTTATGAGCAGTCTCTATTATGTAATGATTTTTTTGTTGAAAAAATGGTTGGAACAAAAGTTTCAACACGATTTAAAAATTTGATAAAATTCACAAAATCTCTGTGATGGATACAAAAAATGTAAACGGATATCCCAAAGTAGGCCGGTGTTTGCTGCTATTTTTCGATTTTTTTTAAACTCGGAATATACGTGAAATAAATGGAATTGAAGCGCGTGTTTTAAATATGTTGATATGTAACACATGATTTTTACGTATTTTTTTTACATTTTTAAATCGTGTCCAATATTTGTAATGGATAAATTTTGTCCTAAGAAAATTATTATTAAACCGCAAGTAGCTAATTAAATATGCAAAAATGCCTATACCATATTTAAAAAAAAAACATCCATATAAAAAATTGAGGACGAAATTTTCTACGATTTAGCGTGGAACGCCTCATACACAAACATGAAAGATGTAGGTGCTTGAAGCACAGGATATATATTACATATATAAAGCTATACGTGCATATTCACCAGGGATGACTAGGGCGGCTTTGCATCAACCTGGCAAAATTTACTGCTAATTGTTTTGCACCCACGTGCGCGACTTTGGTGCGTCCATAGAGTCATGGGAGAGATATAGCAACGATGGGACCAACGAGAGAGGGAGATACACCTATGTATGTTATTTATATAACAGCATATATGGGCTATACTAGATCGATCGTCATTGTGCCCGGTTCGCGATTACTATGGCATATATGGATAGCGAGTCTCTTGTTTTCCAATGCTGGAACGACATCAGCGTTCTACATATGAGCCGGATAAATAATAGGCTTTCCCACCATGGCATATCCGGCCTATACTCTCTTTCTCCCTGCCTCTCTCTCTCTCTATCGCTGCCTCTATTTCGATGATATGAAGAATTCACAAAATTCATTCCCCCAGCGAACAAATTACTCCACCTCACATTTTCACGCATACTCAGTAAAATCAATTTCATACTTCATGAGCTGTGTTTTATTTTTCGTTTTAGAATACTAAAGCTGCTTCATCAACAAATAATTTCTACGGTGAAACATTTTTAATTACTAATAACAGCTGTTCGCAGGTATCATACAAACGATTTTGATTGAAACTCGGATGCATTACGAACATCCTAATTTTTTTTATAATAACTTCATTCTAACGAGTTGCTAAAATCGAAAAAAATGTGGCACAAGGATCCATTCCGAGTGTACGTAAAAATATGATTTTATGGCCATCAACTATTTTTTACAAAAAATAAAATCATGACATGAACTTGGTTGACCAAAAAATATTTTTCAATTTTCGATATTGCCGAGTCCAAAGGATATTCAAAAATAACAACTCCATGTCGATATGAATTTTCATCCTAAAAAATGTTATCTCTACTACGTGGACACTAGAGAAGATATTTTTATAATAAATACGCTAGGGGCATCGGTCGTTGACTCTTCAGATACTCTGGTGACTCTTCTCGTCAAAGTTTTGTTTATCACTGTCATCTGCCTGCCTGTTCGCATCGAACGTTATCGAACTTCCTTTAATATATATTGACTCGGCCAAAAGTTGGATGCCTTGTCAATGACTGAGGCAAAGTCGAGCGAAGGTCCAATATGAGGAAGAGGTGAAAGCTCCCGGAAGGATATTGCTCTAGCATATATCCCGTCCCCTTCGTCCCCTTCCGTTATATCGAAACTAGTCCGGGAAAAGTAGGTCGGTACTTAACTATAACCGGGGTGCCTAAGGGTAAACATTAAACTAGCATCCAGCATCCTTACTGCCAACTAGCATAGCACGTAGCGGTAAGATCGTTACACGTGTCTGGTATGAAAATAAAAACCGGTCGTAAATTAGGCCCTCAAGCCTCAAAATGATGACCACATTAATGCCTGACTGCTGTATAACTGGCCTACTAATTATTACTCATAAAGTGTTGGACCTTCATAATTATTAAAAAAAAGTATTCTTGAGGTGAGCCACATTTCCCCTATCTCCTCACCAAAAGTATAATAACTGTAATCATTATTACTTTTTATCATATAAACAACATGTTTTTGTTAAAAAAGCTTTATTGAAAACTTTTTATTTTGAGAGAAAAATAGTTGATGGAGATGGAGCGAAGGGATCGACTCTTTTGGGGATGAAAAAGATATTGTTAGTATCCTCTTTGTCAAGAGGCAATCGCGAGAATCTGGCTCGGTGTATGAAACTTTAAATTTTACAGGTTCCATTGATTTTCACAGGGTTTTTCTCGAGAGAATGACCTACATATCGATTCAACCATATACCGGGTTATATTCGCGAGTGATGTAAAAAAAAAAAAATCTTCCAGCCTCCGTTACGAGCTCTCTACGGTATCGATTTCATCTCAATGCCCCTAAAATAATGTTCACTCTTTTTAGTATACTTTGAACAGATTGCGACTCTTCTGTTGTGTATGCTGATAGGGCTAAAAAGTGAAATTGGACGTTTTGAAACATGTACAATTAGAATGAAAACCGGTAGAAAATGATTTGACATAAAAATTATTTTCAAAAATATTTGGATTGTCACATACATTCAATCATCTCATCTTAATACTTATTTTAATTGATTAATAGTATTCAATATTAATTCTATTCAAAGTATCACATTTGTAATTTCAACTTTTCTCATCGTTATATTGTCGAGAAATAATGTTCAATTATTTTTTTATTTCAATACTGGCTGCCTCTAGAGTGTACCTGATAGGAACGTAAAGGACTCGAGTGATTTTTTAAAAAAACGGCATTTGCCGGTTGCAAATGCCTCGCGTATTTCTAACGTCGTGTTGGAATCTGTGGAGACGATATAAATGCGGCGATGGGGGCTTCTACTCCTCTCGCTACATCAAAGAATGTCGACTACCTCTTCTCGTGGACCCCTTGCGAGGTTTCACAGCATTCACCATCGTGAATGCTTGGCATAGGCAAAGCATCACTATTACCAGTGTCGCATGTATACCATAGTACAGTACAAATATATCTATAGGCAAACATATTATATATTATATACATGTATAGATTGCTTTTTCGCAAACTCTGTATATATGTATATATGGTAAATATTCGCAGCAAAAAGTTGAAGAGAACCGAGAGAGATCTCTCTCTCTCTCTCTTTCTCTCTTCCTGCTCTGCTCATCGAGTGAGTGAGGCATTTTTTGAAAATAACACACGTTGAGCATTTTTATCGGTAATCATGTTGGGGGGAACGCGCGCGCGCGAGAGCCCAATCGATTCAGGTCCTCCCCCGCGCTCTATTTCCCTCTCTTTCTGTTGCAGGAGAGTATCGAAAGGTCCGAAAGCCTGCGAAGAGACATGGAAAATGTTCGGTGCGAGAGAGAATAGGGAGGACATTCTCTTTTCTCTTACTCTTCATGTCCAGTGAACTGGCATCGAGTCTCAAGTCTCTTTGTAGCTCGTTCACCCGTCTGGCGCTCTCTCTCTCTCTCTCTCTCTCTCTCTCTCTTTCTCTCTCTTTCTCTTCTCTTTTTCAGGTACCTGCCATTCATCGCCTCAGTTCCTGCCCCTTGGTTTCTCTCAGTCTATACCTCATCGTCGTTCGCTAATTGAAGATGGGGTTGACGCACCCACCGTTAATATTCCCTCGCTCGACTCGGTCGACATCGAAATCGCTCTCGGGTCTCTCGCTAACTATCGCAACCTGTCAGTTTTACTAGTTACAGAGAGAAGGAGAGAGGGAGAGGAAGATAGAGAGAGAGAGAGAGAGAGAGAGGGGGAGAGAACAATATGGTGAGGACAGGGTGCGAGAGACAAGAAGGATAGATAAGGGATGAGGCGCTAGTTAAGATATAGACAAGAACCCCAGGCGATATCGTGTATCCGGCGAATCAGCGCGCTATACACGAGAATATCATAGTAACCGCACACTTAGTGTCACTAACACAACACACATACTGAGACATATATATGTATACACGATCGTTCTATTTCGACTCTCGAGAATCTCGAGTCGACGTTGTATCAATCATGAGATGAGACGCAAGAGAAAAGCGAGAAAAGCGATGGAGGTAGAAATAATGGTAGCTCGGAATATTTCACGATTCGCTCTCTGAAAATTGTGAAACTCCACGTATAAATCGACGACGATGAGATATGGAATTAACGATCGTCGAGGCTCTCGTTACACTACTATCTTATATACATTTATATATATATATATATTGTGGTGATTTAAATTTGGAAGGGGTTGAAATATAAGTTACAGCACATATTTTCGAGTTTAAAATTCGAGCCTCACACCCAAATTTTAGAACTTGAGCTGGAATCAAATTCGAACCTGAAGTTTGAAATGACCAGGCGATTGATCCAGCTTTAAATCAAACTTACGTTCTAAAATTCGAGCTTCAGGATTTATGTAGAGAAGGAGAAAGTTTTACGATTATTGTTTATTGATATTTGCTAATGTCATGGGAGAACAATGAACGAACGAGAGCATTTATATTATGTATTTAAAAAAAAAATTGGAATATGCGAACATGTAAATGCAAAGAAATTCACAAGCCAAAACATATACCAGCGACCGGAAATATTTTTGTGTGTTCAGACTGAAAATTATTACATATCCTCGGTTTTAACACTACCGAACTAGCTGTCCTTTTACACGTCATCGATCCTCGAATCTACACCGTGTAGTCTGACATTAATTCATTAAGGTAATTGGGTGACAAATCTGAAACTGAATCACACTCATGGTGTCGTGTATATGAGAGAGAAAGAGAGACATAGAGCATTGTAATCACGGTGAGAGGTGAACCCCTATATATTTATATATATATGTGTGTGTGTGTGTGTGTATACGCGCGTGTACCAAAATACGAGATGCCAAACCGTTCGTCTGTGCCACGCTGGTCCACGACTAATTATCCGTTGTATGAAATATACCAGTAATATTTCCCCTGTCTCTCTTGTTCGTACTATGGCTTTGACTCGACCCGTATGTCGTTCGCTGAATATTTAGCCTTTGCTTCTGAATTATATTGCATTTCATTTATGATTGTGACTTGCAACAGACTATTGTTTGATCTTCGGATGAATTGAACAAGAAAAATGATCACAAAATTCGCTTTTATTGCTCTGTTTATTTTATTCTTCTACTTGGTGTCTATCAATATTATTGATCAACTTCTGCGAGAGTCCAAAAGGGCTTCAAAAGGCATCGCATTTTTTGAATGATGAAGGTTATTTCACTCACTGGCAGGTTATTAGAGTTAGGATTGTTCAAAGAGATCTTTGAGTCTTATACTTGCCTACGTGCCGATGACTTCTGTACTCACCTGAAGCAAGCATACATAAAAAATAGTTACATAAATTGAGATTTATAGAACTTATTATGATTATTAGCAGCTGGCTATAGCGATTCGAACATTTCGTGGCTTCGCTTTTTTTTCTGCTAAACATTGAACAGGATAGATGTCTGTGAATGCTGTAAAAATGGCTATGACTTTCGAGCGAGCCTGTAGGTATTTTAATATTCTCCAAACCATTGTTGAACGTTAAACATTGATAAATTAGAGTTCATCTGATAACGTAGAAAAAAAATCATTTTTCCTTTCGAAAATTTTTGCATCGGGCTCGCCCTTTTTTTCCTGGGTGAATTTATGGATCTACCGTGCAATAGCGATTCGGTGAAAAGTTCATCGTTGCCTTGGGGGTCCAAAAAATGTTAGGAAATGGAGATGAGTATTCAAAACTGTATTTTAATTAATATATGCACTCTGATATATGATATCTCTGCCTTCGCTCTCTTTCTTTCTTTCTTTCTTTCTTTCTCTCTCTCTCTCTCTCTCTCTCTCTCTCTCTCTCTCTCTCTCTCGATCTCTCTCTCTCTCTCTATGACACACACACACACATACACACGCACACACCCACACACATTGCGTCTCATTCTCACTCTCTTTATATAACTAGAGAGAATTCTTTACGGCCTCACGATTCCTCGAGATACTCTATTCCCTGCATATACACTCAGCTGCCGCTTTTGCGAGAAAGTACATCCTTCTTTTGTTCAAACGCACTCTGACGTGTTCTCTCTCGTTAATAAGCGTCGATTGAAAACTAGTGGAGTAGTAGAGAGCGAGAGAGAGAGAGAATGATGAGACGAGAGAAAGAGAAGGGTGAGTTCGTACGGAATTTCCATTCTCCACCCTCTCGATCGACTCGGCCAACTGCTAACGAGGCGAACTTCGTTCTTTCGTGAGCCGAGGCTCGAGTTTTACTCCCTCTCTACCTTTGCGCAATGGCCTCCAGGCATCAAACGATCTCTCTCTCTCTCTCCCCCCTTGCCCCCTTCTTTATTTTTTCTCTTCTGTATTTTTTTTAAATTTCAAACGAAGAGCGACGAAGAGAAGTAGATGAAAGTTTTGCCAGTTACGCCAGCAGCGAGAAACGAATGAGTCAATTTTTCATCGCTTTTGACGAGCTTTCTCGTGGTGTCTACCCAAGAATATTTTGTGCTCGGGTATAATAATGTAAAATCAAGACAAAAAAGTACAAGCAAAGCTGTAAATAAAAGGGTCTTCATCGCTGGGCAGCAAGAAATGGGCCGGAGGAGGGGGAGACGAGTCCCAGTCCGAATAATAACCACATCGCCATGTTCTGAAAAATCGACGAGTATCTCTCTCACTAAAGATTTGTTTTTTCATCCACTCACTATAAATCGCTGATAATACGATATTGTTTCAACTTTTCGACTGATGCACGTATCAAAGAAAACTCGGACGTCCCTCGGTTGACGATCAGATAAATATTCGTTTAGGAACAATTTAGGCCACATAGTCGTTGAAATATTCGTAATATTTTTTCCATTTTCGAAAAATAATTACGAATAATTTGACATACTGTCAAAATGCTCAAGCGAAATTCATCAAATTATATTTTCTTGGAGATTAATAACCCAGTAATAATAATTTAAAATAAAATTGGGAAAAATCGGCAAGGCTCTTTTTGTAATAAATAATGTAAGATAATATTTTTGATCGTTGTTCCGAAATTTATTTACGATATACGAATGATTTTATTTCTGAATTTATCTCTATATATAACCAAATTTACGACATGCAGCACTAGTGCACTAGTGCACTAATGTATAAGCATATGGCGTGAATTTGACGTAATTGAGATCGACATATATTGAAAGCAATAAATTTTCCACCGCCTCAATTGTATTCCCAATGCGACAATATACCGTCTCTTGAGATCGTTGAGATCTTATCTCTATAATCCATATATGTATACGAGACTCGGCATCGGGAAATATCAGCACCGCGGAGAAAAAACGACGCGTCATACATCGACTGTATATATATATATATATATATATATATATATATATATATATATATATATATATACTACTTTATATATATATATATATATATATATATATACTACTTTTTATAGATGTATATATATAGGGCTCGAGCTTTTTTGTACGAGTCTTCGATGTTGCTTCGTTGCCAAATGAAATCGAAGAGTAAACGCCCTGGCTCGCTAAAAGACTTTTTCCCTCTCTACCGATCGACTCACGGATGGAGTGAGGGAGAGAGATATATATCTTTATTGGGATTAGCCGCGAAAAAGAAGCTGAGAAGAAACCGCAAAGTTCCTTGCCAATGGTGCTAGAAACATCTCTCTATTATCGTAGAAATTGTATAGCGGACCATAATGAGCATGATATAATCACGACAAACGTCCTATCGCACCTTACTGTATAATGAAAAAGAATCATTAAAAATAAATCTATTATACAAAATAGCAAAACCATATAAAACATTGCAACTTTATTAGAAAATTATTTTGTCTGTTTTTATCATTCGAATATTCTCTGATTGTTCCTCCCAAGTTCTCGTGAACGGTTTGATGATTAATTATGGAAATTTCCTCTTCATCCCTTATCTTTGGACCCTCGTGTAGAAATCTCATCATCTATTACGAACACCTATCGAGGGGCGATCTTATGAGTCCTCTTTGACACGAAGTATTTAAGGAGTTCGGGTGTAACCGTGTCGTCTTATTAGTGCTCGCAATTTTCGTGAAAATTGTCGCGTCCGATAGCGCGTGCGAAGGGTAGATATACGAGAGAGATACTCTTGGATGTTGGTAAGCCGGCTGAATTCCTAAATAATCCGATCAAGCCTTTATCATCGGGCGTAACTGTGAAAGTGAGAGAGAGAGAATGCAGGAGGAAATGTTACGGAGTAGGTATAGTGAGAATCGGGTACAATGGGTCACGCGCGGGCGCCAGACCGTGAGCATTTCTATGCAAATTGCGACGAAAGTGGGCTGCTCCTAAATGGCTCGACTCTACGCGTGATCCGATTGCAGGCAACAGTCCCTCGTGTCTGTTGGACGTCTCTCTCTCTCTCTCTCTCTCTCTCTCTCTCTCTCTCTCTCTCTCTCTTTCTCTCCGAATCTTCTCCTTCCCAATTCTAACCCTACATTACACTTGTACCTTCTAGTCCTGCAAATGTTGTCTCGACAATCGAATAGAATGCTCCCTGGTATCTGTTTACCTGTTGGTATAAAAGAAAATCCCTGAGGTGGCTCATTCTATGCAGAGTGTGACTTCGTAAAACTACCTCTTGTAGCTTTTGACGAACTAAATGCAAATGGAAGAAGAATAGTTACAAAATAGAGCAGTCGTAAGAAGATTTGAAAATTAATCGGAACTGTATCAGTTGAAAATTCATTAAAAGCGATTTTATGACAAAATAATTATGAATGATTAGTGTGAAAAATAACGACTATATTCAAACAAATTAAAATAATTTTAAATGATTCTTAATTTATAATGAGTATTAGTATAGCAGTCTTTTTTAATTTTTCAAGATTGTATTTATAATTCGGTTTTAAAATGGTTTTTTTTTAATTATTAAATGCGGTTCGTCTGTCAATTCAATGCGGTTTTAATTGTATTAGGTGCAAGAAAATATTAGTTAGTGGCTTTCTCAAATGTATATGGATTTCCTTTTGTAATTGGGCTAACGATACATAATTGTTTTAGAAAGATTAGCTCGGCCGCTCAAAATTTTGTTTGGGTTAAAGCGCAGAAAGACGTTTCTTTGAAACTAAAAATGTCATATAGAATGACAACTCCTCTACAGTATTAACATCAAAGAAAATCCCAATCACCAAAAGGCTGCTAAAATGCTCATCAAATTTCAGCTCGATAACTCATGTAGAATCCATTTCTGACCAAATTCCACACAAACATGCTCAGATCTACAATCATCCATCTATTTAGAGACTTTCGGTACTCCAACATATCGAAAAAAAAAAAATCCTCACTTGATCCTAACAAATTTCCTCGTGGGACAACAAGCGAATAAGTTTTTTGCCCCTGTTTTTGAAAATGCGAATAAATCTGAAAATGACAAGATAGGACTAAACGGTAGGGAGAGAGTGGAGAAATTGCTTAAAAAATGGACGACAGACACTGCTATATGCATATATATTACGCGATGGTCGGGCTGATATCGATCTCTCGAGTCGGTCTCTCTCGGTTTTACGTTAATAGCCGTTGGCTCGCTCGGGACACCGTGAGATTGCATTAGGTAGGTAGATAGTGCCCGGGGGTGGAAAAGGGAGAAGGGGCGGAAGGGCGGGAGGGAAGGGAAGCACAAGTGCAGCGACCGGTACAGATGGTCCATATGCGATAGTACCAGCACTAGTGCATGTATGCAACCAAGCTGGAGAGAGAAAGAGAGAGAAGGAGAGGAGGGGTTGGGGGGGGGGGGGGGGAGGGGGGATACAGTTATCTGGCTGGTTCTCTCTCGGGGCCAAAATACCACAAGGTCTATGCTCTGCGAAGCATATCCTCTGTTTCTGCGTAGCCTCGGTAATTTCCCACCTTTAGGAGAGAAACTAGCTCTCCCACGTTATACGGCCAGAACGACGACGAATTCTCGTAGCTCCTCGTGACGCACACAAAAGGAAGATAAGAAAAGTCACTCTAGCCGAGTGAAAAACAACGTAATGTTCATAGCATATATAAATTACAGCACAGATAGATATCAAAGTGGTGTATATGATGAAACATTTGGATGGAGGCCGAACCCCAAAGTAAAAAATCTCATGTCAGAGGTCAACTGAAGCAGTTTTGGCAGATTTCCGTCAGTTGTGAAAGGTGAAAGGTGAATAAATATGCAAGATCAATTTGCTCAATTAATTAGAATATATTTGAAAAATATAATAAATAATAAATAATTACTAAAATACATGCTGGGGTTTGGTAAAATTTGTCAAATTTGCTACAATTTCGTCTCTTTGCCAGCATATTTTTTTCCTGTGCCTTTTGTTATTTTCGGAGGGAATCCGTTTTGTTCGTTTCGATGGTTTTGGCATCATTTTTCCTTCAAGATTCTTCTCACAAGATTCCCTAATCCAGATGGCCCATTCACTGCCCGTTATTACTCATAACAATAATAGCCCACAAGCACAAGTCATAAGGGGGAAAGGTGGTATTTAGTTGGGCCATTTTGCCCCACTTTCCCTATAATACGTATGGTTATAAGTTATAATAAGCACAGGGACTATATGTTTCGTGGCATATAATAATAATAAGAATAACAATAATAATAATGATATACGTACGATAGGATAAGGAGAGCGGACGATTACGTGCAGAGACTGCAGTTCGCGTACTTTAACCACCTTCCTCTTCCTCTTCTCTGTCTCTCTCTCTCTCCCTCTCTCCCTGCATTATCTCGAGACTTGTATTTTGTATATAGCCGAGTGTGTGCGCGGAGAAAAGAGAAGAGGGAGCATCAGGCGCGTCGGAAGAGAAAGATGATTTATGTAGGCCGCCGGGCCAGAGGTACAATTTGTATCGCTTCACTTTTTGCCGTCTATATATGCGAGAGAGAATAAGCAAGAAGATGGAGAGTGAGAGAGGGAGGGAGGGCCACTGAGTTATTGCCAGAGGGATGGATCGTGGCGGGTGGATGAGGAAAAGAGAAAGGGAGGCAAAAAGGAGAAAAGGAAAGAGAGGCAACAGGGAGGGAGAAAGAGAGAGAGAGAGAGAGTTACGTAAAGAGGTCAGGTCCAGGGGGCTATATATATGAAAATAGAGACGAGAATTTTTCGCAAAGGCTGATGCGGGAGGAAGAAAGAAGAAGACTTTTCCAGGAGCTTTTTCCGCGCTTCTTCGTCCAACATTTTCAGCGCTCGGGCTTTTCCGCACAGTCTTCGATACTGCCTGGGCCAGTGGAGAAGAGAAAAAAGAAGAAGAAAAGTTTTATACAGAAGAGAGAAGAGGCGAGGCTGTGGGAGGTGGGGGCGGGGGGGGGGGGTGTGGAAGCTTCATCATCGTAGCGATAGAGAGCCACAACGCGCTTCCTGCTCTCTCCCCATCTCTTTTACCCTCGCCGAGTCGATAATTAAAGGCTAAGTAGAAGCGAAGTTTTCCCTCTCACGCTCTCTACCGAGCAGACTCTCACTCTCAGCGCTTTATGCCTCTCCGCTCTCGTCTCGTCTAGATATAAAATCCACAATTCATGCACGAATGAAAAATAATCATTCAAACTTATTTTACATTGAAATAATTATGAATAATTATAGTGTGAAAAGAAGAAATGAGAATATTATCGTTTTTTGATTGTTATCTTAGCGGTAAACATTAATATCCGTTGAAAATAATTATATGGAATTACGGTGAAAAATATTTTAAAAATCAAGCTCTGGTCGACGCGTAGCTGTTAACGATTCACCATCGGATTAATTTGGCAAAAATAAAAGGGTGAACCCATACCCAAGACTAGGATCACTAAAAAAAAAACTTGAGAGGTTTATTCGAGAGAGCTTATGAGTCTCCAAAAGAGTATATAGGATAGTTAGACATTTTTTGTATTATTTGAAAGGGTGAGAAGGATGTAGAAGGGAAGAGTGCCGCGAGCGATCGGACAATGACATCTTCCAGAACAATTCATTGTTCAGCGGGCAGAACGTCGAGCGGTAGAAATGCACACAACCCCGTCTCTCATGCTTGTGGAATGCAAGGGTGATGCGCACCCTTAACGCGAACGACACCGCATAGATTCCTCTAGTCTATACATATATGTGTCTACACGAGACTGAATTTTGCCGCGGGCCGTTTCATTGAATACACATGTGGGGACAATGTAGCTTGCACAATACCCAGTGTCAGGCGGAAATGACGCCACAAGAGAGAGGAGAGACGAACGCGACGAGGAGAAACGGGAGAGCGCACGGGGGCGCGTATCGAATTGTCGCGCAACGTCATAAGGTCGCTTTGCGCATCGGTGACGTTTCACATACAGTGGCAAAACTCACCGGCTATATTACGCGCTAAAAATCTTTAAAGGATTCATGTCACATAACTTCGCCATGTAAAATTATGCGAAATACGCCCTTTTGAATTTTACCATTCGGCATATGTCCCTGCGCCAGTGTTGGGTCTCCATCGTCTACATACACACTCGCGTACATTGGCATGTCGCGTAATTACGTATTGGTGCTGGAGCTCTCGGTGTGATACGGGGGTTGACGAAGGAACAAGAGGAAAGGTGGAACGAGAGGGGTGACGAAGCAGCCAATTCACATCTATATATATAGCGAGAATAAGAGTGAGATAAAGTATATATGTTCTGTGGGAGTGATCGTATACAACGTCTCTAGAGCCACTTGGTGTAGATTTATGTGCATGTCTGTGTGTGTTTTTGCAGTATGCAGAGAGACGAGTAAGAAGGAGAGAATCGGAGAAATGCAGGCGCAACTTCCGTTTCAACGAACTCAGCTCGCGTCACCAAAGAATTTTTATACTTTGATATGTATATATTTATTTTTATATACGTGCATCTGAATAGTGCAAAGTGCATTTATATATGTGAATAATGCAGTTCAACCGTTTGCTCGAGCGGTGGAATTTTTTCAAATTGTGAATTCTCGGAATTCTCACAATGTTTTTAGAATAATATCTACGATGTGTGAGTATATGTGCATTGTGTATTACGCTATATTCACCATGGATGCATGTGCGGTTGGGGGCCGTGAGGTGGTGAGGTGGGGGGGGGGGGGGGGGGGGGGTGGGTATATATTATTTCACGTGAGGAATTTCAGTGAACGCAAAAATCACAGTGAATTTTTTTTTTGTTCACCTTTCGATGTTTGCTATTTATTTTCAACGAGAATTTTTCTTGTCTCCCCCTGCCCATGTCTATCCTTTGGCTTACACGTTAATATACATATATAAATTTGTAACATTACGCTGTACTCTGGAAACGTGAAAATTTTCGTTATTCGAATCTCACTGCTTTCGGCTTTCTGCATGTATTCCAAATTTTCCGGATTTCTATACATACGAGAATTAAAAAAAATAAAAAAAAAGATTCATGTGCCCACTCGCCATTCGCACATTTCGACTCGAATGGTTTCTATTGTTCTCAGAGTATGTATGCGAGAGAGAGAGAGAAAGAAATTCCGAGAATGACGCAGGGAATACTGAAAAATCCAGACGTGAATAATACGACTTTCTGTCGAGGGTATATATGATGAACGCTCGCCCCGTTTTATTATATAATTCGCCAATTTTCTGTGCATATGCTAATTCTCAAATTTTATAATGGGATGGGGGTTTATGAATAAATGAGAGTCGAGCTTTTGTTACAAAAAAATTCCCATCAGTCATATGAAAATATTATTTATTCTGTCTTTTGAGTAAAATGTGCAAGAACAAACTTCGAAAATCTGTAAAGTTGAAAATAATTACCGAAGCCTATCGAACTCTGTTGCTTGATCGATTGGGAAGAAAACCAACACAAAAACGAGTGGCAAATCCATCGGGAAGCAAATTTATAGTGTTTATAGTGAGCCAACTGATTTTTAATCTTTGTCACGTTCGTGACAGTTTTTCTTGAATATTTTCAAACTCGTTTTTCACCCTAATAGGTATTGAAATATGTTTTATTTCACTCATCGAAATCTATTGACCTCTCTGAAATTTGAAAATATTCATGAAAAATGCAATAAAGTACTAAGGATTGGACAGAATATACTCTGTTACTTGATATATATTTTTTGATAAATAAATTTATAATAATAGTTAATAAATTTACATTTTTATATTATGAAAAATATCAATAAAAATATATAAATATAATATATATAAAATAGTAAAGACTGAATAAATACTCATTTTTACGAAAAATCTCTCCATAAACAACGGGGACCATATAAATTTGCATACAGTGTATGAGAGCATGTACACAGCGAATTATGCATATGACGAAAGTTCCAGAAAGATTATAGAGCGACATATTTTTTTTCAAAGAATATATATCAGCGTACGATAGAATGTCGTGGGGTGTCGAGCTTTTTTTTTTATCGTTCTGCGTGTTTATCCTAGCTGGAAGATGAAACCAGAGAGAGACGGAGAATGAGAGAGAGGACGAAAGATTCTTATCTATCAGATCGTTCTCGCGTGGGTTCCTCTCTTGGTAACTCACGTTCACTCTGCTCACATATAAATAGAACCCCCTTAGCGCGGATTCGCTTCGTCGGGGTATTTGCTCGAGTAATCTTTCTATCCGATTCCTCTCGCTTTGTAGAAGGCAGAAAGAGAGAAAGAGGCAGTAGCAGAAAAAGCAAGCACGAAGGAGCAATATCATTCGTTGCCAGGCGCCCATTTTCCACCCTCTGGGACTTTTGCACACCCCCACGAATCGCCTCGAAACTCCACTCACTCTTTCTCCCTTTATATATTTTCGTCTCGGTTTCTCTCTTATTCCATCCACACTTTTCCTTCATCTTTCCTTTTTCTCGCTCTACCTGCCAGCTTCCTCCTCTCCTCTTATACATCTTTACTCCCTTTCCATTTCTCTCATTCAACGAGTTTTTTTTCACCATCTCTGTCCCCCTGCCTGCCCACTTTGCTTTTCTTCGCCAGCAACGGTTCGCTCTCTCTCTCTCCATCAAACTCCTTGCCTTTTTTTTCAGTCTTCCCTTTTTTGCGGCTTTTCATCCAACTGCGAATTAACCAATGGTGAACCTTTCGAAGGAGATTTTACTTATCGGTACAACAGTATTTTTGCCTCAGTTCTGGCTGATATTCTATCGCTCACCACTCAGAAACAGCGGTAAAAATTCTGTTTGCCTTAATGTGTTGACCCCAGGGAATGGACCCTCGAATAAACAATCAATGGTAATGATTTTGTGAAAAAATAGAAATTAGTCTTCAAAAACAATTTATGTAAAAATTGATAATAAATATTAGTGATGATAATATCATTATATCCAATTAATACTTTTTGACTAATTGCTTATAATTATCGTATTAGATGATTAGGAAATGTGTAGAGAGGGAGGCAGAGGGAGAGAGAGGGAGGGCAGAAACGTCTACGAGCTATGAAGCTCATTATGGGCCAATAAATCGAATTTCCGGTACAAACCACGTTTCGCGTGCACACGTTGAGCGAAAATACTGATGAAAATTTCACCACTACAAACGACGTGACATCGTAAATTTATATCCGGTACGTTAGTACATTAAGCATCGGGCTCCAGGCTCCTCTTCTCCTACTCCTCAAAATACACCTTCCGCTTGTCTCAATGTAATATCCGATCATAAAATAACTGTGGCACATTACGTCAGTAAGTATGTATATATGTATGTATAATATGTATAAGCATATTCGCTCTGCCGTGACTATAACCATTCATTCATTCGCGTCTCCTCAGCGTTTCCCCCCTTCGAAGCTACTCGATAAGGTGGGAGGAGTGCATAGCACCAGTGACAAAGTATGAGGGAATACAGCAAAGTTCACTTCAACCTGCATCCGTATCAATCTCAGGGCCCGTCAGTCACTCAAGACAGTTTAAATTTCAGCAGACTTCGAACAATGCGACATATGAGAGAGGGAGAGAGAAAAAGCTCTTCGTGAAACTGCAAAAAGCCTTCTTATAAGCCTGACAAGAATTGCCAGAAAAGTCGTGTCAAACACGACGTCTCCTTTGATGTTAACCACACGCAGACGAGTATATCTGCCGATCTCTCCGAGAGACCAGAAACGCACGAAGTAGAGAATCCACGATATAGTCAGACAAAGAACAAAGACAGCACTCCAGAGCCTACTTATTCTACTCTCCGTTTTCAGCTTCAGCAAAAATCGACCAGATTGATGCATCATTTTTTTTTTTTTGTTTTGAAGAGCCCATTCTTCTGTTTATTCGACAAAGTCTCTCGTTTTATGAGCTCTGAAACTTTCGTTTCAACCACGGACTGAAGTTGACCGTAACTTTTGACTTAAACTCAAGCTTATAAGTTCGATGCAGAACATTAAATGAGGTTCGAACTTGAATTTCGACTTTTCATGTAAGAGCTTTATTGAGTTCGAACTCAAATTTATACTCGAGTAAAAAGCTCGGTTTTTAACTAACTGAGGTCTATCCATTATAAATAAATAATTATTCGAAATCATTCTAAGGTTATAAGTCAACTTGTCTCATGATGAATATATAAATAATTATTCGCTTGCTAACATCTAATTTTTTTTTCTCCCGAATCATCCCCTCCTCCCGAATCAACCAAATCAACTGAAAACAGGGCAATCCTTGAGAGTCGGAAAAAAGCTTTGTAAGATTTGCGTCACTGAAGTGAGGCATCTTCCTTTATCGGAAAAGTCGAGTGTCGCGTGGGTGTCGAATGACGAGTGTAAAACGAAACCACTTCTTTCGTCTTTATCATTCTTATAGGATGAAAAATCCATTATCTTTTGCGAGCTCTTAGACGCGGAGCCAATACGAACGATTTCGATGTCTCTTTCAGCGACATTCAACGGCGAATAAAATATAAGGGAAAAAGGTTCTCTCATTCGGTTGGAGAATAAAAGAATTCCGACACTGCACTATGGATAAAAGAGACGAGAGAGAGAGAGAGAGAGAGAGAGAGAGCGAGAGCGACAGAGACGGGGGAGAGATATTCTCTAAGGTTGTCCTGTCGAGAGTCTTGGTGACGCCAGTCAACGTTTGCATGTATAATAATGGAGCGTCATAGAAACGGAAGGAGAGTCAAGGGCCGAAGGTTGGCTCTCTCCTTCTCTCTCTCTCTCTCTCTCTCTCTTTCTCCACATGTCACTAAATGTCACTATACAAGCTGTGAATGATAAGCCAAAATACACAGCCCTTCATATGACGTATATACGCAGAGCACAAAGTATATTCACGAACAGAAGGCCACTTTCCCGTTGACAAGAGGGAGGGACAGAGAGGGAGAGACGAAAACAGCGTACAGCAAGTGCGATGATCAAACTCTGAAATGCACATATCCCTTAGGGTATTTTGAATGTAAATGGCAGCATCTCGCGCGACGCGACATTTCACCGATCTACCGAAGTGCAGTCTGCATCAGCTGCAGTATAACCCTTCATAAGTAGCAGCACCAGGTTTATACCCAAAGCGCGGGACGTTCTCCCGCGCTTCCTCACTCTTCCGCTCAGTCATCTCTCTCTCTCTCTCTCTCTCTCTCTCTCTAACTGTCTCTCTGCGCAATTCCGTCTATGTTGCACGAGACGACACGTACAGGAGCTTACTATAGAGGGCACACATAAGCTCTCTTGCGTATATATATATATCGAAGGACGGGGTCACGTGTGCAACAGAAGAGACGAACGGAGATCTCTGCGGGATCTTGGCGGCCACGTCACGTCTCTCGTATTTCCGGTTGGCATGTTGTATGTATTGCGCGGTTGAGAGCAAAAAGGATATATCTTGTTTATAGATATTTATATATACATATATATGTCAAGAGAGGGATGGGGGGGGGGGGGAGAGGACAGAGCGTATCTCGCTATTCTCGTTTCTTGTTGTCGTCGTCAACGTCCTGAGCTTTGCAGAAACGCGACATGGTTCAGTCGAGAAGAAATTCTCGTTCTTTCCCTTCTGCTCTCTCTCTCTCTCTCTCTCTCTCTTGCTCTCTCTGTGTGTGTGTGTCTCCCTCGCCACTGTACCGAGAGAAGAGAGCATCATATCGAATTTGTGTCGGGAGGCACTCGAGCGTACGACGATGCCAGAGCACACTCTCTTTTTCGATCTTTTTCTACTCTTTCGCATCATGATTCTCTCTCTCTCTTTCTCTTTCTGATGAAATATCCGACATGAAGTATAGAGACTCTGCTTGAAAATTTGAGGAAAGAGCCTAAAGACGAACTGACTGTTAAATTGATTCTTTTCGACAAACCTATATACATATATATATATATAGGCATACTTTATTTCGTACTGTCCCTATCGATCTTCCGCCCAAAATATTTATTCATCTAGCTCGAACATTCGTTGAGCAGAAACAAAAACATTGTTTCATTTACAAGCGGGCAGAGATTTAATTGGTAATTTCTAGGCTATGTTTTGTTTTCTTAGAGTTTCGAGGGGGAATATGACAGAAATGGATACACGATTCTAATGAAAAATACTTTTAAATAATCATTTTTTTTCAACAAAATAATTATTGACAATTATTTAATAGAATATCGATGGGTATGATAAAAGAATATTCGCGATTATTCAAAAGAAAATATAAATTTTATTCTGAATAATTATTTACCAAAAAAAAAAGATAATATCGGATATTTTTCTATTCGAATATTCTTTCCTACTAGAACAATGATTTTTTGGGTTCTTAAGTTCCGTTTAAGCGGTGGATAAATGGGAGATGTTGGCATCGAACACACCTAACAACAACCCAATGATTAGCCTGTAAAATGCATTGGAAAGAAAGAGACAGAGATATATATAACAATAAACATACAATTGAACAATCTAGAATAAAATACCGCCCCTATAATCAGCATCAAAAAACCTACAATCAGTTATCCCCGTAGGCATATGTGAGACATTTTTTCTACTTCCGGAAGACCGATGCCCACATCATTACATCAATCACACTTTTTGGGGTGCTTTGAGTGATAGATTGGAGAAACACGTTTTCTATTTATTTGCAAAGAAATGTGAAAGTATCCATCGGTATACATATATATATATATAGCAAGTCGACAAATAGGATGGTCACAGGAAGTGATGAAAGTTCCAATCGTTTCTGAGAGTAGGTTGAGAGGATTCTCACCATCATGAAAAATAGATAGATCGGGTAAACAGATTTGAAATGGGCGACAGAGGGTAGTAAGTGTAGTACATATATAATGCGTAGGTGCCTTGAGCGACGCAAAAAATATTTCCGAGATGCATGTAGAGCGGGACAAGAATATACCACTGCGAAATAAGAGGGAGGAAAAGAGATTGGTCGAATAAGGGATGAATAGATGCGCAGAGAGGGTATCGGAGGAAAAAGGTGGCTAGGCTTGACGAGCATTTATATATATATATATATATATATATATATATATATATATATATATATATATTCGTATGTGGCGTTGATGACAAAGAGGAATGAAAACATGGACTCGAGAGGCAGAAGAAAACGAGTGAAAAGCGACGAGAGAACGATACACAGAATGCACGAGGCTGAGAAGGAAACGTGTAAGGGTGTCAGAAAACGAGAAAGAGGAATATTCTGGTATCACTTTTGTAGAGAAAGAAGGAGAGAAACGGAGCAAGGCAAAACGGTGAGCCATCGACCCGACAGAGTCGAGTTCAAGCTCGTTATACCCTCCTGCAGGATGCATCTATGTCGCCTGGACCTCCTCGTCTTCATGTTTATCCTCTTGGAAAAACAGCGAGCTTTTCCACCAGACTCGATAGCTTTCTCCACACTTACATTCACGAAATATTCCCATGAGTTTGCTCATCTGGAAACCAGGGATGATACTGAGGGTCATCAAGAATTAAGAATTACCCATTTCACAAGAAAATCTTTGCGTAATATGAGAATGAATCTTATTTTCCCCTGGATACAATGTGTCTTTTTTAATAATGGTGGCTGCCATATTTAGTAATCAACTAATAGGAGAAAAAAAAACCGTTTTCGAAGATTTTTGGTGGACTTTTTTATCTTTTCGAGAGTATGGCAGAAATGAGTTTTTTTGATCAGTGGAAAATAAGTAAGTATATTCACGTGGGCTCCTAAGAAAAATAATCATAAAAATAAATAATACAATCCCTTCACGACAAGACCTTCAACAATTTTATTCTAGATATAAAAAGCTTTATTTTGAGGTTTTTTTTTTTTTTATATGGCAGGCATATGGAAGTTGCCATAATTGACCCGACTTTGTCCACATCGATATTCCGTACGTATATAAGACAGACCTTATAGAGTTGCCTTGTGTGCCACGCTGGATGATGTACATGAACGTACAGTGCACTTGGCGGTAGGGAAACACACACAGAGCCTTATGTATGGGGAAATTCCATCCGAAGTACAACGATGCCGTGTTTCAACGTCGAGAGAGGTTGCCGAGCTTGCAAGAGAAGAGCGACATATAAACTGTATAAACTGAGTAGTATGGAGCGTACCAGCTATGCAGAGACGCGAGTATGTGTGAGTGGGAGAAAAAGAGAGAGAGAGAGAGAGAGAGAGACTGCAGCTCGGGTTTCTTCGTCAGACGATGGTGAACGTGCAGGGACGCAGAACACTCTCATAGACGAGGTAATCGAGGGAGAGATATGTGCGCGAGCGAACACAAGGGATGATGCGGAAGAGTGCGAGTGAAGAGAGAGAGAGAGAGAGAGAGAGAGATCTTAAAACACAACAACCTTCCACATAGGGGCCACATCAGCCACTTTAGGAAACTTTTCTTGACTTTAGCTCATATATATATATAATAACAATATATATATATATATATAATATATAATTGCTATATATATAATAATAATATATATATATATATAATAATATATAATTGCTATATATATATATATATATATATAGCAATTTAAATTTGGAGCTTTATCGCGGTCTCTTAAAATATGCAGCTTCTTTTTCGAGAAGATGTTTGATACTTTTGAGACTTACTCTCATAATCCTACTTACAGACCATAATTTACGAGAAGATTTTTTGTTTCATTGTAAAATTCTAATCTATGGTGGAATTCCACAAATAGAATTGAAGGCTGTTGTACGCGAGTTTCTATTTCACGTAATTTTCCCCCTGCTCGCAATAATGCCCGCTTATCTATTCCATAATGTTAATAATCATCCTAACTATTAATCCACCTTTATATTATATTCCGTACTGGGTACTTGTTTTGCGCCAACTACTAGGCATTACACCGTACAATATCGATCTGACCCATATTACCCGTAGATATTTACACTATTGATCGGTTTTGGGCCGTTGCGGGCGATTTCCACGCCCGAAGTATCCTCACTGGCCGCAGGGCAGCGTTCGTCCTGGGACCTTCGCGTTTGTAGCTTACCAATATCTTATGAATAACTATAAGCAAATATTCCATGTAAGGTAGTACACTCTCGGCTTCGGTCGACGAGGAATAAAACACGAGGCCTATACCTGTCTCTGTTATTTTTTTGCACACTGCACCAACACGGTGGCTGGTCATCCTGCCCCACACTCGGCGGCTGGTCAAACCTGCCCCACACACGGCGGCTGGGTCAACCTGCCCCACACACGGCGGCTGGATCAACCTGCCCCACACACGGTGGCTGGATCAACCTGCCCCACACACGGCGGCTGGGTCAACCTGCCCCACACTCGGTGGCTGGTCATCCTGCCCCACACTCGGCGGCTGGTCAACCCTGCCCCACACTCGGCGGCTGGTCATCCTGCCCCACACTCGGCGGCTGGACAGTCCTGCCCCGTGGACGACATTCCACCACCTTCCAGCCCTCAGCGGCGAACCCACCTACTAACGCTACCCTGACAGTATTCCTACATACTCCCTGTCACTCATCCCGTTCTCCTAACACAGCTACTTTACCTCTCGTTCCCTCCCACCGAACGGACTCCTACCAACCCACCATACTCATTGACCAGCGTCACTAATCGTTACGTTGACAATTTGGCGCCCAACGTGGGGCATGATAGCAATGAGTGCTTCAACAACCCGTTACCCAGCTCTACTCATCACGGGATTAAGGCTAGTCGAGGGCAGCCTATCTCGAATCACTGCTCGTCTACAATGATGAGCACCCAACTACGCACTTCTGGGAGTGTATAAACACCCAGTGGCGCCCAACACCTACCACCGATTCCGGGGAGTCATCCATATGACGGAAGCCGGCAATCAAATGAACAGACTGGACTTGGAACATCGGGATCAGGAGGATTCCCGAGAAGTTGTTAATCAACGACAGATCGCGATGATGGCAACTGCGTCAAATCTGACAGCTCGGGACAGATTCCTTCCTTCAACCAACCTCGATGTCTCACGAACGACTCCAGACTACTTTCGGGATGCCGCGGCACCATCGTCAGCCCGCGCATACCTACTTTGGCCGCCGTTCCTGACGCTCACAGGGCGCGACCACCAAAATTTCAACGTACCTTGGCACGAGTTCATCCGATTGCTTCCCGGTTGTTCCCATAACGCCGCAGAGCAAAAACGACGATGCAACCACAACCAACGATATTAATTCAACCACCATCAAACCGAAGTGCTCGGCACCCCGAACAACACTTCACCACCATACTCGAGAAGAGTTTATCCATCACGACTCTCACGGACGCTGAAGCTATTGCAAACTCTTCCCTACTAGCAACTTCTAAAAATTAGATCGTCACCGGCACACGGGATTTCAAGAGGCCTTTGGAATCTCCTAATCGTTACGTTGACAATTTGGCGCCCAACGTGGGGCATGATAGCAATGAGTGCTTCAACAACCCGTTACCCAGCTCTACTCATCACGGGATTAAGGCTAGTCGAGGGCAGCCTATCTCGAATCACTGCTCGTCTACAATGATGAGCACCCAACTACGCACTTCTGGGAGTGTATAAACACCCAGTGGCGCCCAACACCTACCACCGATTCCGGGGAGTCATCCATATGACGGAAGCCGGCAATCAAATGAACAGACTGGACTTGGAACATCGGGATCAGGAGGATTCCCGAGAAGTTGTTAATCAACGACAGATCGCGATGATGGCAACTGCGTCAAATCTGACAGCTCGGGACAGATTCCTTCCTTCAACCAACCTCGATGTCTCACGAACGACTCCAGACTACTTTCGGGATGCCGCGGCACTATCGTCAGCCCGCGCATACCTACTTTGGCCGCCGTTCCTGACGCTCACAGGGCGCGGCCACCAAAATTTCAACGTACCTTGGCACGAGTTCATCCGATTGCTTCCCGGTTGTTCCCATAACGCCGCAGAGCAAAAACGACGATGCAACCACAACCAACGATATTAATTCAACCACCATCAAACCGAAGTGCTCGGCACCCCGAACAACACTTCACCACCATACTCGAGAAGAGTTTATCCATCACGACTCTCACGGACGCTGAAGCTATTGCAAACTCTTCCCTACTAGCAACTTCTAAAAATTAGATCGTCACCGGCACACGGGATTTCAAGAGGCCTTTGGAATCTCTCCACCAAACCTTACGGTGAGCCCGGAACACCGACTTCGACTTGCTTACGCATCGCTGCTGAGCATTTACAGTCCACGTTGATCTTGGAACAACTGAACCTTAAGGTTGTATCTAAGCCAACTCTGTCGGTCACTAAATTTCAAAGTCATACGGAAGAACCCCTAACCGGAGTGCGCTAAACCCTGCGGCTAACTCTCCAATATACGCCCATGGTCTAAAAACCATGGCAGGAGACTCACCGACCGCATCAGCCCCAAAGCATCCGGAACATCATAGATATTACAGAAGATACGCCACTGCTGGAACCGAACCTCCGAGATTTCGAATAAGAGATCTCATCTATGTAAGAAATCACTCTCAATCCAATGCCATCGACGGCATTCACGCAGGCTCTCTCCGGATGGAAAGACCCATTCCGCGTGCAGCGACAACTGGGAGATAAAAACTACCTCACCTCAAACACAATAAACGGGTGAAGGTTCATGGAGGACAAGTGACACGGACTATTTTTCCGCCGGAAGGACGAGCAACAATGGGAAGGTAGCCAAACCCTACGGCTAACCTCCCGGGCCCATCGTCGGGTACCAAATCTCCTAAAAGCGAAAAACGTCATCGAGAGCCAAGGCTGGCTCCAACAGCCGCAGAGATGGAAGTGGAGACGACTGCTCTCCAGCTTCCCAGCGTAGCAACCGGACGACCTCGCGATCGACTACCAGGGACGTCAAGAAGAGTGGCCACGCCACCCGAATACTCAGACAAGATGCGACGTCACTTACGTTTGTAGAACCAAGCATACCTTGGAAGTCAATTCGTTTGATAGCTTTATTACTATGTTACTTCCATTACCAAAGTTAAAACTACAATTCATATATTCGCGGTCATTATCTTAGCAGGGGGGGGGGGCTTGTTGTACGCGAGTTTCTATTTCACGTAATTTTCCCCCTGCTCGCAATAATGCCCGCTTATCTATTCCATAATGTTAATAATCATCCTAACTATTAATCCACCTTTATATTATATTCCGTACTGGGTACTTGTTTTGCGCCAACTACTAGGCATTACACCGTACAATATCGATCTGACCCATATTACCCGTAGATATTTACACTATTGATCGGTTTTGGGCCGTTGCGGGCGATTTCCACGCCCGAAGTATCCTCACTGGCCGCAGGGCAGCGTTCGTCCTGGGACCTTCGCGTTTGTAGCTTACCAATATCTTATGAATAACTATAAGCAAATATTCCATGTAAGGTAGTACACTCTCGGCTTCGGTCGACGAGGAATAAAACACGAGGCCTATACCTGTCTCTGTTATTTTTTTGCACACTGCACCAACACGGTGGCTGGTCATCCTGCCCCACACTCGGCGGCTGGTCAAACCTGCCCCACACACGGCGGCTGGGTCAACCTGCCCCACACACGGCGGCTGGATCAACCTGCCCCACACACGGTGGCTGGATCAACCTGCCCCACACACGGCGGCTGGGTCAACCTGCCCCACACTCGGTGGCTGGTCATCCTGCCCCACACTCGGCGGCTGGTCATCCTGCCCCACACTCGGCGGCTGGACAGTCCTGCCCCGTGGACGACATTCCACCACCTTCCAGCCCTCAGCGGCGAACCCACCTACTAACGCTACCCTGACAGTATTCCTACATACTCCCTGTCACTCATCCCGTTCTCCTAACACAGCTACTTTACCTCTCGTTCCCTCCCACCGAACGGACTCCTACCAACCCACCATACTCATTGACCAGCGTCACTAATCGTTACGTTGACAAGGCCCAATTTTTCGTTGTAACCTTGGTCTTAAGATATTTAAGTTCGGATTTAATTGTTAAATTGAACTTGAAACCAAGCTCACGACTAAAAATTTGGGCCTTATATGTAGCACGTTCGTTATCGAAGACTTTTCATATAGACAATCTCTTTTTTTGACGAATCTCGATACTTTTGAGAACGGTCGTCAAATAGTATCAAAATGTCCTACATTAGGAATATTGACAATTTGACATCATGTACTACTGGCATCGTAAATACCTTCTCACATAGCCATTTGTACATATGAGGTATATATATATATATAATATACGACGGGAAACATAAACAGACGATCGCTCATAAGCCTATAAAGAACGAATATCTTGAGTCTGGCATATTGATCTCGTTTGCCCTCCATGGTGGGCATGGGGATGGGATCGTATTTTTCAGCTGATGATCGAGTGCTCTGCTGCTCCATTCGCGAGAGCAGGGTGGAAATTGGCAAAGGATGTAATGAGGAAAAGAACATGAGCCAACGAGAAATGTCGCTAGTGCAATAAATAAAAAAAAAAAAAAAAACAAGCTACATGTAGTGTAGATAGAAATAACTAGACACGCACGTTGTTGGCTTTTTGGTTAGAGATATGTGCGCGGATTATAATCGTCTGGCGTGTGCGCTACTTCATCACGACGATGTACCAAAAGAGGAAAAGAGCCAGACAGAGAGAGAGAGAGAGAGAGGGGGGGAGACAGTAAGCTGGTGCATAGTAGTGAAGCACGAGAGGGTTGAGGAATATCCAAAACCACGGGATATCCATGGAAGGAAATTGTTGGGATGCCAAGAAAGTTCGTTGCCAAGAATCAAGGGGGTTTCGGACTCGCAGGGGTTGTTCAGGCCACAGTCGACAGAGACCGAGAGAAAGTCAGACTGGCACATACCGAGAGACAGCCAGAAAGCAGGAGGAACGATAGAGAAGGTAGAAATAAAAATATCTGAGTGAAATAAAATAGCGTGGATCATCGCGAGAGTACGCTGAAGAATCTCGGATTGCTGTTTATAGTACTACTAGATGAACTATATATATATATATATATATATATATATATATATATATAAATATTTATTATACAAACTACAGAAGCTGGGGGGATGCTTTGCATTGCAATGCATCGTTGCCGCCCTCTCAACGAGAATGCGAGGGTGGAAAATGTCGAAAAAGATAGAGATAAAGCTCCTGGATGGCAAATGTAGAATTGTAGAACGTAACAGTAAAATATGGTAGCCTGTGGTACTGGTCAGTAGTCCGAAACTCGTAGTGGCTGTACACTTTCGGTGAGAGTAGAGGGGTGGAGGTGCAACGCACCTAACCCTCTTCGGTATTTTCACATACATATAAATTTAGTAAAATATATAGATAGTCACGAGGAAAAACTAAAAAATTTCCTCTGCCACTACGTCCATTGCTATTTTTCCAGGCTGGCAAAATGGCTACCCGGTGACTACTAAAGCCACATACATACATGTATATAAATGTAGCTCCCCCGGCGCACTAGTGTATCTATATGTATATACGTGGTTAGGTACCCAACGTATACTCTCTCTCTCTCTCTTTCGCTCTCTCTCTCTCTCTCTCTCTCTCTCTCTCTCTCTCTCTCTCTCTCTCTCTCTCTCTCTCTCTCTCCAATTTTGCCACGGGGAGAAAATAGGAAGAGTGTACCGTTTTCTCTCTACCAATGAAAGACGAGGAAAAATTCTCTGTCCATTTTCGTGAAAATCCACATGGCACGAAGCCGTTTCTCTCAACGTGCCTCTGGGAGGCAAGCGAGAGAGGAAGTAAAATCGTGCCTAGAGTGAAAAGAAAATTGTAGTAATGCACTCGCTCTATCCCTCTCTCTCTACCACTTCCTCTACGTCCGTTACAATTTTATTCAGCACAGGAAAGGCAAAAGTTGGAGCAGAGTGGCGGAGGCTCTTCAGGAGAGAAAAAATGAACAAAAAATGTTTCTATGAAGGCACTAAAAAATGCAAAAAATGAAAAATATGAGGGTCTTCATTGATATTTTATATCGTTCTCCGTGCCTCTGTTTTGCAATTGTGAATTTTGGGCAGAATGAATCTCGATAAATGTTGGGCTCCTGACAATTTGGTGGGTCTTAGAATATTTGGGGAGATATTAGGAAGTCTGTCTGCCATTGAAAAAATCCTTCTTGGACATAAGAAGCACACGACGAGCAAACGAAAAAACGGTGGAACGAAAAGATGGACAGAACGAGAGGGCACCGCGGACGTGGCAGAGTCAGCGAATATTAAAACGTAAAATATAGCAGAAGCGAAAAAAAAGTTTTCTCTCTTCAACCTCTCTCGTTTGTCCAGCGTGAACAAACGAACATTGCTTGTGGAATAAAACCTCGGAGACTGCAGGATCGAGCGAGAGGGTAAGAGAACGAGAATGGGGAAGCTTTTATGTGCCATATCCGTACGATATTCAACGTACACGAGGCTGAAATGACTCTCTCGGTCAGACCGGAGAGCGTGGACCGAGAGAGGACGACTGACGTCGTAAAAGTTCTCTGTGCTCCGGTTGGTTGTCACGGCCACACCATCTCTCTCTCTCTCTCTCTCTCTCTCACTCTCTCTCGCTGCTACCACATGTGCATACATACATGCATACCATAAATGCATTCTGTATGCGTGACGGGCGAATGTTCGAGATGCGTTAATGAATTATGGTATGACCCCGTGCGCGAGTAATATTCGTTAAAATTTAATAACGGGAGCGTGATAACGAAGGCCTAGAGTGGGTTGAAAATACACAAAGAAAAGTTTAATTATATATATATATATATCCTGAATATTGGGGCTAGCAATCTTTAATTGCTTTGGTCCCTTCATCGTTTGATTTATTCCACCAATTTATTTTTTCACATCGATATCTTACGGTCTATGAATTTTCAACCCCTTGGCATTTTTGTTTCCCATTTTTTTATTGAATGGAAAAGTTTAAATTTTTTTGCCAGGGTAAAAATAGAATGCTGAATTATTAGGCAACCTCGATATTTTATTTTTTGTGACCTTGAGAAACACTTTGAAAAATGACGAAATTGAGACGAAAAGGGTGCACAAATTTTCTAATACAGGCGGCCACAGTTTTGAGAATCTATCAAAAATTTTAAAAATGATCGTAGCACAATTAATCAAGCGCTATTTTTATATTTCAATCAACGATTAAGCGAACAATAGCGCTTTGTAGAATCACAACTCCGCTGAAAAGCAAAGTTGTAGCCATTTTAGTGACCAAACTTATTTTTCCAAAAAAACAAAAAAAATGTTAAATTTTTAAATTTATGTCACGACGCTGCACCTACGGATTTTTCTCACTGTTCACAAATAGATTAGGCCGTGCTCTCTCACAAAAATGAAAATCTTCAGCGAAGAAAAGAGCACCAAAAAAATTCATTACATCTACTTTGATTTCTGTTTTCTTCAATTTTCATCAATTTATCCTGCAATGCTACAATAACATTCTATTCCTGTTGCGAACCAATTGGATTGAATGCGATTATCGAAATAGAATTTAATGGTTATCGAACGAGGGAGCTGCTTTTGCACGATCACACTCTGCTTTTCTTCACGTGCCGGAGAGAGAAAGAGAGAGAGAGAGAGAGAGAGAGAGGGTGAAAAATACAAAAAAACTAGAGAAAAGTAAAAGGAGCTTGCGAGTAGAGAGACGTGAGCGCCTTTAGAAAAATTGCGGTTCATGTGGCAAGAGAGAAAAATGAGGAAAAAAAAAAGTGTAAATAAAAAAAAGAGGCACGTAGCGAAAATGTGGTTTCTGCACAGGAATGCCCAAGGGAGGGGGTGAAAGGATACAAGCAGAATACAGTAAAAGTATACTTTATATGTATCTATTTTAAGGGAGGTATAGAGTGAGACGTTGCGACCCTGACCTCGTCCCTTTGTTCGGCAACTCCTCGATTTCTTCCTCTTTCTCCCTTACTTCCATTTCTTTTCATTTTCTCTTTCTATCGCAACCCCCCAAGCACAAGATTATCGAACTCTCTTCTACACGTCGTTCGATTCCGTACGGGCAAACTCTCTCCTACCACCGGTCATGGGGAAAATTCACCTTCTGTCTATGACGCGAGAACTCACACAAGAAAAATCTTCCAGAGATTCTTTCGTTACACTATACGAGTACATATTCTGAAACGACAAAAGAGCTTTCACTCTTCCCCCTTTTTTCACATATATACCATGTAATATGTACATGTAGGTATACATACATATATTTTGCCAAAATGATAGAGAGAGAGATATCAGACAAATGAGAATCCACCCCCCATCCCCCAAAGTTCCCAGCAATGTATACGATAGTCATCCCAAAGGGATCTTAATGTCCGGAGGAAACGAGAAAAATTACGAGATTCTCAATCCCGTAAGATCGTAACATTATTCTATTCCTCTCTTCCTATCAGAGCTAATAGGAACATGATAATAATGGTATTAGAAATAAATGTTCTCGGGTTTCAATATTAATAATCGATAATATCTCATATAGATACATAACGAGAGGGAAGTCCTCGTTATCGAATAGATAAGATTCTTCATCGCTCGCTCTCTCTCTCTCTCTCTCTCTCTCTCTCCCTCCCTCTCTCTCTCTCTCTCTATTCCTTCCTGCCCTGTGTACGTTGTTCAATCGATCGATCTTGTCGCATTATACATATATTGGAAGGGAGCAAAACGTGAAAGTGTGCTGGGAGCACAGAGTCACGTCTCCTCTTTTGCATATATATATTTATGTATATATG
Organism: Dyspetes luteomarginatus; assembly: GCA_963669185.1. Taxonomy (NCBI): domain Eukaryota; kingdom Metazoa; phylum Arthropoda; class Insecta; order Hymenoptera; family Ichneumonidae; genus Dyspetes; species Dyspetes luteomarginatus. The sequence continues at coordinate 10,682,690 of OY769903.1, read as the reverse complement.
TATATATATATATATACATATATATATATTAGCGAGAAGCGTTTGCTGCTACATATATATATAATGTCGTGGAAATTTGATAAGTGTCCTTATCGTACAGCTCTCTGTTATACAAGCACGTCGTTCCGCGTGTATTAGTAGTGTCGTACACCAGACAAGGGAGGGGAGGGAGGTGCATTGCACCCTCACTGTTCTCGTACTACCCCTATCTGTCTTCTCGTTCGTTCTATATCCAAGCCCCCGGCACGCCTGTTCTGTTTTCCTACCGTATACATACACGTACATATACATATATATATGTATATGAAGAGCCATGCAGAAAGTCTCGGCAGCTTCCGAGGCTCCCCCGGCCGAGAACCTGACAGCGGTAATAGAAGCTCACCCGCCGCCCTCCCCACTTTGTGAGCCATACCGTCTAACGAAAATGCGCGTGTACGTGACCCCTTCCCGAGAGAGAGAGAGAGAGAGAGAGGTTCGACTTTACGCGAGACAATGCAAAATACTCCTCTTCTCGTCGTAGATGTCGTTTCAGAGAGAGAGAGAGAGAGAGAGAGAGAGAGAGAGAGTATACAACAAAGTGGAGGGATGAGAGAAGCAAGCAGGAAGGGTTGCGGACGACAGGGCACGTGTTCTACAAGCCACTCTCTACTTCTGCTCTCCATTCGCCTCAACTTTCCCTATATAGACTATCATGTACGTATATAACCTATAAAACTGTTATATAGGATGATGTGCAGATTGGATAGCTATATATGTGTGTAAGTAGTACAATATGTGTACTCGAGAAACTAGGGTGCAGATATATATATATATATAATAGAATGATCATATCAACCCAAGTTCCGAACCCTGCAAGCCATACATATATATATAGGTACACCCTTTATCCATTTATTCGTATAAGCGAGATGATCTAGAAAAAAAGAAATCATCCTCGACGACGAGTAGTAAAAATATATAAGGTCGAGTTGACAGCAAGCGTGAGACAATTATTTCGAGGACTCTTATACGTGACTGGGAACAACGAATCCAACCCCAGCTATTCAAACGACGATGTATATCCTGTACATATGTATAAATTCAACGAGTGCGATTGCTCCATTGAGTTTTTATCACAGAGCCAGCAACACTTTTCACTTTGATCATACACGCGAGACGAGCGCGAGATAAATATGAGAACATTCGAGAACGAAAAAGTCTTCTTTTTTATTGTTTGATATGGAGATGTCGTGCAAATTAAAACGGACAATTTATTCAGAAAATGGTATAAAATGGGTTATTGAAACAGTTTCAAATGTCTCGGTGAAATCTAGAGAGATGAGAGATGAGCCAAGTACGGATTTTATTTTACGACTCGAGTTTATCTTGAATAACGATATTTATAAGCAGTCTCCCGATACTTTTTAAGAGATTTATATCCTTGTTTCTTGTTAATACAATTGTACGTTAGAATTATATTTGCAGATTTTAGCAGAAAGCTATGATTTTTTTTTGGTTTAACTGCTAGAAAATGAGACCAAGCGACATAACATTTTTCACACTACTGTGTTAACCCTCAGTGGATTCTTCGATTCGAAGAAAATTTATCGAAGCCTATATATTTGTGTTGGGATTCTTTTTACCACAGCTTCCATTCAAGTGAGCAGCCAATGAGAAAATGGCGTTACCCTGTCAGTAACTGGTGCACTTGTACATCCTTTGATTATCCCTATAAATTGAGCGAGTCACAGTCAGACGGTTTTATTATAAACTAATTGTGCGGTTCAGCTTACCCAAATTACTTAAATTTTGGCCAAATTAATTTTCTTCCGTTCACCTTAATTTTAGCCAAATTAATTTTCTTCCGTACACCTTAATTTTACCCAAATTAATTTTCTTTTGTCATGATAAAATTAGAAGAATTTAACTTTTTTCCTTCCACTCAAGCGTGGCCATTGCAATATTGCGACCTCATGTGTCTGCTTTCGTACCATGGAGCAACTTCTCCCATTTTAAACATGTACATAAATATAGCCTGAAAATTTTAGCAGGGGGTGGAATGTGTCCTAAAGTCCAGACGTCTCGATCACCCTTGCCCTCGACCACCCTTGCCCTTTGTCGATTGTCGCCGATAGCCAAGTTCGAAGACTTTCGAATCGACGGAGAATCTTCGTGGGCTGTTTCTACATCAACTATGAGAGAAAGAAGAATAGAGCAAAGGAGAAAAAGAGAAAATCCCCGGTCAACTCTCGGAGCCTTCAGCACTTGGTGGGCGCTAACTTTCGACGTTTGGCGCAATTGCCCCTGGAAATTGGCCTTTCTTCCGTCGTTTTATCGCGCGTAACCGAGCGGAACGAGTTTCTCGAACAGGAAGCCAAGCGGACCGCGGAGTCGGGTGCCTTAATTTACGAGGGCACCCGAGAGCACGTCGTCGTCCTTGCTTTTTTCGCCCGCCCGCTCTCTCTCTCTCTCTCTCTCTCTCTCTCTTGGGTCTCTTGGAACTCGTGTGAGCGACGAAGAAATGTGTGCAAATGTGACAAAGGTCGCGCTATACGACATACTGGAGAAGGACCAGAAACGATGAAAGAGGGTGGCAAAAGAGAGCGATGGGTGGACGGCAGAGTATAAAAATGTGTTAACGAGCAAGAACGCGAAGGTGAGAGCGAGAGAGATGATAGAATCTTTTTCGCTACACAGTGTTCACACGAACTTTGAACGAGGGAAACTTCGTATAGAAAGAGTGATAGCCACATTGCCAGGGTAACGAATCCATAATTAGTTTTAGAACTTATCACTTATAATTATAAGCGGAAGATATTTCTAAAATATATATTTCAACAATATTTTTTTAATTGGCTCTTCATGGTCCAATTCTTTGAATCTATGGAGCTCTGCGATCGAACTTGTGTTTGAAATATCTAAATGAACGTTTACAAACATCAGAAATTTCGGTTTTGAAACTAAACACTTTTTTATCTAGAAATTCTTATTTTTTTCCAGCTATTTTTTTACCTCTGCATAGATATTAGGTCAAATCGTGAGAATTGATAATTTTATCTACGAAAATGTTCTGTAGGTAATATCAATCATGATAGCAAATTAATAATCAAGAACTTCATTTTACTGCTTTTCTTCACGCATCTCTTATTGTTAGCCTGCGTGGTATAATGTTAGCCAGTCATCAAATAAAAAATGGTTTATTAAATTGTCAATTAATTATTAAATAATAAATAGCATCGCGTTTCTCTTTACTATCTTGACCTTGTACTTTTTGCAGTTTTAACATTTTAGCAGCGAGTTTATCGAATGTTCGCAGAGAATTTTCGTTTCTATCGAATTAGTATGTAAGTGTCTCTGGCAAAGAAGGCGAGAGACCAGCTGGATATATAACTACGGGAATGGTATGCGTCTGAAGCTGTTGACGGTAATTGATTTGATCCTTTATGCCTTCGAGCATCAGCAAAGAGACGAGAAAGTGAGGGCACGATGAGAACGAGAGAGAGAGAGAGAGAAGAGACGTCTCTTCCGCTTGCCAGGGCCTCTCGTCTCATTCGCTCGATCCTGGAGTGAACATCTATATAGTGAACATACAGTATGGCAAGAGGCGAGGACGACGAGAGCACTCTCGGAAGATGGATAACGTAATTCCGTTGGAAACTCGTCGTCTTCGATCCAACAGGACGACCAAGAGTAGAAGGACTCGAAGGACTTTACAAGGTGTGTGTGTGTGTGTGTGTGTGTGTGTGTGTGTGTATGTGCCTGCGGGTTCTCGAGATAGCCTGACACTTCGTCGTTAGTCGGTCCACACAAGCCCTTAGACTAGTTGCTATCTCTATCAAGGGTTCACTATATATGTGATAACTACCGTTCATCACGCGGTTAAGCAGCTTCGAGACTCTTTTTTTTTTCATCTTCGCTTTGTGACGACGTTAATTATTTGTGACAAATAAAAACCATAGAACAGAATCCATCTGGGAGTAAATTTAATTTTTCGACAAATTTTGATAAAAATTGTATTTTTGGTTTTGTCTAGCTTATTATTATTATTATTATTATTTACCACCTGAAATTATTTACTCGATTTTGTACACTGGGGTATTTTAATAATTTTTAGGCACGCCTGTAGACGTTATTGTAATAAAAATTATTTCCTTGCGGATTAAATTGATAAACGAAAATAATCATGAAGAATTAAAAAAACAATATATTAAATTTTTAACCGCTCTCTATTTTTTTTTACAAACGAGTATCTTTGACAATACGCCACGTGCTGGTAACCATATTTTCAAAATGATATATCGCACAATTTATCATCTGTATAAAGAAAAAATCTTCAGACTTTTTTAGTATGAGATAAACGAAAATTTATGGTAATTTTTATTCTCTTCCGAAGAAGATTGTTTAAAATGCATTTTAATCAAACATGTATCATATTATTATGTAATTTATGGCCGATACGTGCGGCAACACTAACACTAACATAAATTAATTCATAAGGCGAGGGGAAATAGATAAGAGGGATCATTATACAGAAGGTTACACATTTTACGATCACTCTAAGTCACTGCAGCGATTGGTCCCAAGAAGCAAATGGTATAGAGACAATTTCCCTCTCAGGCAAAACGGGACTTGAGGCAGGGGCTGGCCTTGTGCTGAGATAAAGCTCCGAAGGGCTCCTGCTCTCTCGACTATTCTGCCTATGAGCGAACTTAGAGGAAACACATCAAGGATGGCCGTGAATCGAGACGAGGAAAATGATCGTGACAGGAAGCGAATGCCTGAAGGAGACATGGCAGGTCTCGGGAATAAGGGAGGAAGTCGAGAGATGAGAGAAATCCCAGCAAATGCAAGATTCGTTCTTCCGGAAAGAAATAGAACCAGAAGAAAATGAAAAACGGAATTGACCCTGGTAGCACGTATACCAAATGAATTTTGTTTCCATCTACTTCTCACCCCTCCCCCACCTCTCTCACTCTTTCTTTCTTTCCTTCTTTCTATATTTCATCCCTTTTCTTCGTTCTTGGTAAAAAGAAAGGTTTGAACCTCTCTCGACCGGTAGTTCTCCAGGCAGAGCAAGAGCGGGTCGAAAAATATATATTCCAGACTGGGCGAATCGGGCGAGTTCGCCTATGTTACGAATCAGTTTCCACCAGTTTATATTCATAACGAATAAATTATTCAAAGGGCGCACCGGTGAGAAGGTTTCTTAGGCTTGTCACGTCGTCTGGCATTATCCACATAATCGGAGAACGTGCCACAACGAAAGGAAGAAGCAGGTACACGCAATAGAAGATGAACACATAGAAATGTGAGCCCTGATGGGGTTGTGTGAGTGAGGGTAGAAGTAGAGAAGTCCGATGGTTTGAGTAATCGAGCGGAGGGCCAAGAGAATTTTACGCCTATATATAAATATATACTCGTATATTTTACCTTCCATCGTCTGAATGTGTGTTCGCGTCGTACCTCCACTTTTGGCTATAGCGCGACGAGCGAGATGAGGGTGGCGTCCACCCTTCCCATCTCTTGTCGCACACCGTCTCGTCGTCGTAGCTTCGATAATTTCCACCTTGTTCTCATCACCCTTCCTTCACTTTCTATCCCTAGCTTCGTTTTTGCTCTCCACTCAAGCTTAAACCGAGCTACGTCGACGTGATATTCCTCCCTCTCTCTATCGCCAAATTCTCATAAATTATCTCGTCAGAGAATCTTGTGAGAAACGTGGGTTGGACCTGAACCAGCAGAGAGTGAGAGGGAAGGAGTCGGGGGGCAGTTGGAAGTAAGGAAGAGTAGTACGAGAGGAAAGGAGAGAAACTCTGTGTGCGAAGCCCAACGTCGTCAATATTTAATCCGAACGAGGGGTGGAAAGAGAGAGAGAGAGAGAGCGCGCTCTCTTTAGTTTTCACCTGCAAAGACGAGCGAACAGACCACTATCCCCCTTTGGGAGACTCTGGTACACCTTATCTACTTATCCCTAATTTCACACAACGTCCCCGGTGGCCGTCAAAGCTCTGATTAAAGGTTTACTTAGCCATTAAAATATTCCATCAAGCTGGGCGAGCTGGGGGACAGGGGAGAATAAGTTTGGAAAGCTTCTTGGTCGATTTTGTTGCCCTTAACGGGGACAAGGTGGACAAAGGAGTGAAGAGCAGCGAGACACAGAATGGACGAAAGGGTCAGAGGGAAAATGGAGGGAGGGTGAAAACGGAAATGTGATGAGGGGACTGGAAAGGAAGTCTTACAGGAAGAGGATTCGCGTTCTTAAATTTCGTCGAATATCATTCGAGCCAACACCGGAGACTGTTCGAGACATCGTTATAACCTTCTCTTCTGCTCTCATCTCATTCTCCATATTCTCTGCCGGCTTTTCGACTATTCTTTCACCTCCGCCGAGTGGAAGCCTCGGGTTTAAAAGGAGATTTGAGATTCTGAGTTATATCAGTAACCGACTCTGTACCATCGTCCACCTCTCTCTCTCTCTTTCTGATTTCTATTTCTGTCTGCTTCACCTGCAGAGCAGCAATTAGTACGTTTCTCTGCAATCTTCCAGTCAGGAAGCTCCCTCTCTCCTCTCTCTCTCTCTCTCTCTCTCTCTCTCTCTCTCTCTCTCTCTCTCTCTCTCTCTCTTTCTTTCTTTCTTTCAAAAAGCGTACGCCAAGAAACGTTTTCCACGAACCGAATGATATATATTAGGCAACGATAGAGAAAAATCACGAAGCTCATTTGAGCTTCAGCTCCCGCACTCATTAATTATTGTTCTCATTCTCTTTATGAGGAATCACAGTCCCTCTCTCTCCCTCCCTCGTTCTCTTCCATTATATCAGCCGATATTTTATGTCGAAGTAATTTCAAAGCGTCTCAATTTTTATGAATATTTAAATATTCATCTGCATCCTTTGCCAACTCGATGCAAGATTGTTGTGTGCCGAAAGTGATAAAGACTGCAAAATTGATTTGTATCTACTGTAGACATGTGAGCAATTGAGGGTGAACGAAAATAAAATCGAACAAATGTATCGTGACTTTGTATCCGAGAGATTCCAATCGTCATGTTTATACCGTTGAGGTGTTTTCATATCAGAGAAACGTCGTTTCGAATGATCACCCCTCGTAAAAACGGAAACTAACAGCTCTGTCGATCGTTAAATAATAACGACAGGATGAAAAACGTGAGACAAGAGATTTTGTAGGATTTTGTCTCATTCTTATTCTCGGCTGGTAGTCACGACGCCCAACACCAACACCAACAACGACGACGACGATGCCAACGACAGCGTCGTAGTGAAAAGTCGTTAACCTTCCAGCCGAGATTAAAGCGATTCCAGATTCTCGTCTATATGGTAGAGTCAACGTCGGCAGAAGAGAAAGGAAGAGGCGACGGTGCACCAAAACCCTCCGAGGCTCTCTGCACTACGAGAGCATAGCAGCAGCAAAACCCTTCGCGCAATATGTCCGCAATTAGTGAACTCCTTGAAGGACTTTACGCAAGGAATTCGCGAGAGAGAGAAGAGCTTTAGGGGGTTTCGCAAGGAGATCATCGTACCGTGTGCTATGCTAGTGAGAGAAAGAATTGACTGTACCCGGAAAGATTTAATGAGCGCATCTTGTAATTGCGCTTTGTATAATTCGGAATTTACTCGGATGCATCCAACGCCTCGACTCTTGCTCGCACAACCCATTCCCCCATCTTATAATTATGTCAAATCGAATCATTTTCTTAAATTTTCGTGACTGATTGCATATAAATATTACAATCAGCCTCAGCTTTCCTTACAGCCTTACACTGAAATGAAATTTTTACCTGATAATTAATTCAATAAATATTATTCAAATGATAGTCATCAAATGAATATTTCGGGTGACAAAGATTAAAAATATCTCAACAATGACTAATCAAGCAATTAAACTATGATTGTGTTGTTTATTTATCCGATAATGTGCTTATATTTTGTACCAAGCCGAGTTGTATAAAAACATTTACTAAAAAATATTTTACAAATGAACGAAATCATCGAAAGTTTAAAATCAAAGTTATGAACATGATGCATATATGCCCTTTTTGTTAAATTATTATTATTGGATAAATCATAGGATGAGAGGATAAAAAAATCATCAACTTTGAGGAGTAGCGAAAACTGTTTCAGATCTGAGCTTTGCATATTTATGTCACAAACCCACAATTTTCATGAGTGCTCGTGTGACAGTTTTGAAAAAGCTCGTTCTCCATTCAAGGTAGCTAGCAAGTATACAGAAGCCTAATAGATAACAGTGTTAATTGTCTGTGTGTGTGTGTGTGTGTGTGAAATATTCATCATGTAGATTCGTATACACGTATATAAACGCATAATTCTGGGCTTGACAAGCTGAATCGGACACCCAGCCAGCAGCAGCTTTTCTGTCTCACAGCACATAGTAAAACTTTAAACTTTTCGTGGATGTATGCGTTTGTGTGTTAACCCAAAGCACCTCTATCTCTCTCTCTCAGCTCGTGCAGCTGACCGTTATAAATTGATAACGGTCCAAACCCAGCAAAAAAGAGAAGAGAGAGAGAGAGAGGTGTGTTTTGTTCGCAAAGTGTCGGACGAAATAATTGTTATCCTGGCCTGTCTCATATTCGCCGAACAGTTATCCATGCGCGACAGATATTCCCATCATCATAAGCCCCAAAGGGATTTTACGATAGGAATAAAATGAAACTGCAGCTAGAAAAAGAGAGAGAGTGAGAGAGAGAGAGAGAGAGAGAGTGAGAAAAAGACAAAAGGTACCCCTGGCTGAACGCCATGAAAATTTACGACGTTTTATCGAGACTTTTACCGCTGCTTCATTCCCAAATTGCTTCCTCGTTTTAAACTGCTCTGTCTCTGTGCTACAGCTGCACGTCCAATCTCGAAGTTCCATACTAAACATTGATCGCGTTATGATTACAACTTTAGCCAAGTCGAAAGAGAGAGAGAGAGAGAGAAAGAGCGCGGTGGGGGCGGGGGAGGGGGGGGGGGGGGGTTCAGAGAAATCCGCGTCGTCATTTACGTAACTCAGCAGACGCACATTAACGATTATTCCATTCGATTCTGGTATTAATAGCGATTGACGAGAATCTGGGGAAATCTGACTCGAACACTCGGAGAGAGTTTACAATCATCGAAGGTTCCGTTGGCATTCAACCGAAACGAAACGGTGTAAAATGAGAAACGGGCAAATAGCTCTCTTCCCCCCCCCCCCCCCCCCTTTGCCCCTCGCCCCATAATATTCTCATATTACGATACAGCTACTCCTAACAGAATTGTTATAATCATACTTTATGCACTACTAGTTTTCTAGTCTATCAACATGGATTTAATAAAAAATATAGTTTAAAAAACGCAGAAGTAAAGTTACGAAATTGCATGATGGTAAATACAAAAATATGATTATAAAAACAGCTATAAAATAGACATTCCTGGCGAAATAAAATGTTATTCTCCTTATAATCGTCGAATGTCGTAGAGAGGGTAAATTAGTATTTAACGAGTCAGAAGCCTCGGGATTGTTGAGTTATAAATCGCCATTTAGAAACGCCGGTAGGCGAGACCAAAGTACGTGTATATTTTTCCTTATTTTTCTTTCCGCTCTCTCTCTCTCCCTCTTTCAGCTCCTTTTTTTAATGTTCTACTGCTGTTGCTGTGCATACACACATATATCGCGCTCGAGGGGTTAACGAACCTACCCCCCCGGCTGAGGGCACGATACTCCAGAACAATTCTTTCGAATTTTCAATGGTTCTCTCTCTCTCTCTCACACTCTCATTCTTTCACGCTTATCCCTGGCAGTTCTACCAAATACATATATGTATATATATGCATACACAGACGTTCATTACGTCGTGTGCGCGAGACGAGAGGGTATATTTGCCAAAAAATAATGGAAATACGAATAGCTTAAAGCTGACGTTGCTTTTAAAGGGGAGAAATTGAAATCTCCACGAGATGATGAGCATTGAATCAAGTGTACAGGAATTCATTACCGACATAACGAGAGAAAGAGAGAGAGGATCGACAGCAAGTAGACAATTCCCATGGGGAATCCACCCCAAAGCACTAAAAAATGAAGGGGCTGCAAAATTTGAGAGGGAAAAAAAAAACGATTTATAAATAAAAACCATATTGCTTCAATACTCAAGGAATTCGGAAAAAAAATGGACCATTGTATAAATTGATAATTGTTTATTGATAAAAATGTTTTGGTGACTTACCAGCTATGATGAGGCAACTGACAATCATCCTCGAAGCCGCGTTCCCTCCCAGGCTGTCGTCTCTCCTTCGTCCCGTCAATGCACTTATTTGGAAGGCATAAAAATAGCCGATGATTCGATGGAAGGACTAATAGAGACCGAAGAGGAACAGGTAAAAGAAACCGGAAGTCACCAGGCTGTGGTAATAACGGAAGACACGGAGTATAGATAACGAGGGTGAAGAGTTGAACAAATATTACTTCTTCACCTCCGTTACGGATACTTTAATATTTCGGAAATAAATCACGGTGTAGGTTGATGACTTTTCTATCTTTAAACTTTCGTCTCTCTCTCTCTCTCTCTCATCGTTCGCTTTATTGTTTCGTGTGCTCGTTAATCCCGATTCGATTTTTCAACGGAACAAACGAGGGAACAAACTGCCGGTGTGCGGGGCCGTTTCAACCCCCCCGGGGTGATGGTGGGCTCGAATATTTTCGCGCGCGTATACACCCCCACGAGCGGGCAGAGCAGTGTCTACTGGTAGCATTGCCTCCCGGCACAAACCGGCTACGACTGAACGCGCTCACGAAACGCGAGCGCTTAATCGGCGCAAGCGCACTGCACAAAGCCACCCCCGCGTTCGAATTGAACAGGGGATGCTCTTCGCTGTACGTTACCCCCTGTACGCTATACCGGCGTCATACCCCGTCGCTCTCCTTGCGCCAGAGGCGCTCGGAATACGAGGAGCGAGACTCTCGGTGGGGGAAGAGGTCTTTTGCCTCTCGCTTTGGACCGCGTTGACGCACCAGGTGATACACAAGAGGAGGAAGAACGGGGAATGAGGAGGGTGGAAAAGTGAGCGGGGCCTGAAAGGGGTGGAAGGAGGGAGAGGGATACCATGAAAGAAGATGAGGACTGAGGACAGTAAGCGCCAGCGAGAGGGATGAACACACACACACGCAACTCCCTCAAGCTCATTAACCACCCTCTTGGACAGGGGTGAAGGGGTGGCTGGACGGCTACTGTACTTTGAGCAAGACTTTGAGTTCGCAAAACCGCACACGAGTGATGAGGAAACTTCTATATATCTATAGATCCCCGTTCTCTCGATCCCTTTCAACTTGCACTCTCCTTTAGCTGCGTCTATATACTTCGACTTTTAGAAGGAAGAGCAGAAATGCCTGGATATGATGCACTGCGATCGAAACTTTGGCATGCGTCTGCTAGAATTAGTTTTCTTGCCAAATTTTGAGGCTCCTACTTGGGAAAGGCTAATTTTTGAGTAATTCGCGGGATAGGAAGACATGGGAATGACAAATTGAAGGAGGCATGGAGAATGGAATCGGGGACATAAAGATAAAAAATTATTGAAAACGATTTTACAAGAATATAATTATAACTTTTATCTTTTACACGTATACCAAATTATTTATAGTAAAAATAATAATAATAATAATAATGTTGTAATTATCTTGTGTTAATGAGTCTTTCATAATGAATACAACTTCTTCTGGAATAAAGTTTTTTTTTTTTAATTATATAGAAGAAGTTCAAAAATCAAATTACATTGAATCCATTTTTATTTATATGATTTCCATATGGGAAAGGACTCTGAAAATCAACGAGTGTACCATCTTTTTTCATACAGTATTTTGCAAACAATTTCTTCATTCGACGATTTTTCAATGAAAATAAATAACGAAGAGTTCATCGACGAAGAATTGTATCGAAAAAACGGCAGATTGAAGAGTATCGGGCGGATTTTAATGATGCACAGGGAATATTTTGTTTTCATATCCGGCGTCGATAAAATTGTGTATCAAACTCTCTCTCTCTCTCATAAGAGCGCAATGACGAAGCTTCTCTATCTATAATAAATGATAAGCTCATCTCGTTCGCTTCCCGTTGAAAGACGTGTGCTCTATCGGCTTTACGTACATGCACGTATATAGTTTGCAGTATTGGATTATACAGTATAAAAATTTCAGAGAGAAAAATAGAGAGGAAAAAAGAGAGAGAGAGAGAGAGAGAGAGAGGAGGAGGCTAGCGACGAGCAAACGACGGAGCTCTTTACTCCCGGATGTGATCGTTACTGGTTTGCAGAATACGCGCATCCTCTATTTTCTTTCATATTTGCGTGTATGTGTGTGTGTGTGTGTGTGTGTGGATTTTTGTAGGTGGATAAAATCGACAATCTCTCTCTCTCTCTGAGCATCAGAAAGAAAAAGAGATGATGGGAGAGGAGCAGACGAGAGAGACGGAAGACTGAGAAAAAGCTCTGATGTTACTCGAGAATCAAGAACGAGAATCAGGCTTGATGTGATAAAACGCGCAGTGGAGATAAGATGAAACGAGAGAAACGAAACTATCGATCGTATGATAGAGAATAACCAGCCCCACTCTCTCGATCTCATTTCTCGATCTCTCATCGTGCCGTCATCATCGATGAAGATATCGAAGAACGTTCAATTACGTACAATGCCCTCTCACAACCGTAAATTCTTACTGGTACTTCTCGTTTCCCTACCCCTCTTCATTTCCTCTTCGCTCTATTTTTTCACGCTCGTTTCCTTTTTGCATTTTTTTTTGACGGATATAACGAGGCTGAATATGCCTTGGAACTAATTCTTCTCTTTTCTAATGAACTTTCTTTCTTGTTCTACGTGCAATCTACGTGCATAACGTAATGTGACGTAACATGGTTTTTCATTTTTATTTCGATCAGCGATTGAAAACCTTTTGCGAGGCTCCTGATTTTTTTTGCATCAATTTTATTTTCAAAGGTCTAAAAGTATAAACACAAAAATTCCAATACTTTATTTTATTTTCCTTATCTCCGATCCTGATTATATGTGTTTTCGTCCGGTACGTTCTCCGCATTTTCTTTCGGAATTTGGCGATTTTCACCTATCCACAGCTGTTTTTCTCCATTTCTCCGCATAAAAACAAATGGATTATTGTCGTGAATGTCTAGATCGTTTGGTCTACCCAGCTTCGCTTTCTCTTTTTCCCGAGGATGATATCTTCGAGAAACTTCTTGTGTCTCTTTCTCTCTTGCCATCGAGCCATTGACCCCCCACCCCCCCCCCCCCTCCTCCTCCTCTACCCCCCGAGATATTGAATGCACAGTGCGTGCTGGATTTCCAAGAGAAAAGAGAGCGAGAGAGCTCTCTCGAGTGGAAATATATTTATGCGGTTTGAGGCCAGAGCCTGGAAAAGCAACGTGAACGAGAGAAGTGAGGGGGAGAGGGAGAGATTCTTATCACGGGTTTTCCGAGGTAGAGGGTAACGGGGGTGGGTTTTATACACGATATTGTACGACGTCCCGGTCCATCGAGCACACGCGACTACGAGACCCACTACGACATGCACGATGTGTGCGCTGAGTGAGGGAAGTTCAACCCTGGGTCGTTTCGAGATTCTGGCACTGACACTCACGAGCGAATT